>CM035094.1:30912542-31436904 GCA_020205505.1 Panax japonicus | reverse complement strand
AATGGCGAATATACCAGTAGAACCGACTTTAATCGATAAAGTTAAAGCTGCTCAAGCTACAGACCTGGAGCTGATGCGTATGAGGAAGAAAGTGCAAGAGGGTGCTATGCCGGAAGCAAGAATCGATGAAGAAGGAATACTCGAGTCAACTCCAGACTTTTGTGTTCCTAATGACCCAGATTTAAAGTATAAAATCATGATGGAGGCGCACAATACACCGTTTGCAATCCATCCTGGGAGTACCAAAATGTATCATGATATTCGTCATACATTTTGGTGGAGCAATATGAAGAGAGAGATAGCGTTGTTTATCTCAAGGTGTCTAACTTGTCAACGAGTTAAAGCGGAGCATCAAGTACCCAAAGGTCCATTGCAACCACTTGAAATTCCAGATAGAAGTGGGAGCAACATTACCATGGATTTCGTTACCGGTCTTCCTTAAGGTTTCTCAAGGCATAGATGCGATTTGGGTCATTGTTGATAGATTGACCAAGTCTGCTCATTTCTTACCGATACGAGAAAACTTATACACTTGAACGTCTTGCTCGTATGTACATAAACGAGATTATAAGACTGCATGGTATGCCGGTATCATAGTTTCTGATCGAGACCCAAGATTTACTTCACGATTTTGGGTTAGTTTGCAAAAAGCTTTGGGCAGAGACTTACGATTTAGCTCGGCATATCATCCTCAGACGGACGGACAGTCGGAGAGGACTATTCAAACTCTCGAAGATCTATTAAGACTCTGTGTCCTTGATTTAAAGGGAAGTTGGGACAAGTTCTTACCATTGATGGAGTTTTCCTACAACAACAGTTATCAAGCAAGTATTGGCATGGCTCCATTCGAAGCGTTGTATGGAAGAAAGTGTCGTTCTCCAGTATGCTGTGATGAGGTGGGTGAAGCAATGTTGTTGGGACCGGAGTTGGTACGTATGACTACGGAAAAGATTCAAACGATCCGACAACGTATAAAAACCTCACAAAGTCGACAAAAGAGTTATGTTGATCTTCATCGAAAGGACGTGGAATTCAATATAGGAGATCATGTGTTGTTACGTGTTGCTCCGTGGAAAGGAGTTACAAGATTTGGAAAGAGAGGAAAACTCAATCCTCGATTCATCGGTCCATTTTTAATCCTCGATCGAATAGGAACTGTGGCCTATAGACTCGCTTTACCGCCAAGTATGTCTCGTGTTCATAACGTTTTTCACATATCCATGTTACGTAAATATGTGAAAGACCCGAACCACATTATTGAGTTAGAACCGGACGAAATAGCAGAAGATTTGACGTATGAAGAGATTCCTGTTCAAATCTTGGATAAGAAGGAACATATTCTACGCTCCAAGGTTATACCTCAAGTCAAAGTTTTGTGGAGGAACCACGATGTTGAGGAAATGACTTGGGAGTTAGAATCTGAAATGAAATCAATGTATCCTTACCTCTTTGACATACCAGGTACGTACCCTAATTTCGAGGGCGAAATTTCATAAGAAGGGGAGGTTGTAAGACCCCAGTTTTTATAAATAAAGATGAATTTTCATAATATTATTTTTGAATATTATGGAATAAATTTGATAAAATATATAGTTGTGGGTAATATTTATAAATTTTGCAAAGTACGCAAGTTGTTAAAAAATATTCGTTTGGTCGGGAAATATTCTTTTTGTCGGGGAATATTCGTACGACGGCACAATCATTGGTGGACCACCACAACAGAAGTATTGTTGTAGTTAGAAAAACGACAAAATTATCTTTCTATAAAATAACGGCGGATGGTGTTACCGTTAAAACTGTTGAACTACTCGGTAGTAAAAGTACAGTAATACGCGTTGTTGCATAGTAGCACACGGTATTGATTATTGATGCTTACGTGAGAAGTCACTCAGCTATACTCAATTATTGCTACAGTAATGTGCCTCATATCTCTTATATTATTGATTCAATTATTGTCACCGTATCATCTGTATAATATTTTATATTATTTAAACAATAATTGAGACGACAAGTTATAACTGATTAATAATTGTTGAAGATTAAATATTTGTTGATTAAAAATAAAATGATTTCTGGTAATTTTTATCAATCCTTGATGTATATAAAGAGTCTATTATTAGACGTTTTGTGGTAAGTTTAATTATTTATGGGGGGCCATATGTCATCATCTAAGAGTCTCTTTCATAAATAGTAATTACCTTTGGTAAATAATAATGACCCTTCGTAATAGTAATTACTTCGTAAATAGTAATTACCTTGTAAATAATAATTACCTTCGTAAATAGTAATTCCCTTCGTAAATGTAATTACCCTTTGTAAATAATAATTACCTTAGTAAATAGTAATTACCTTCGTCAATAGTAATTACCTTCGTCAATAGTAATTACCTTCCTAAATAGTAAATACTTTCGTAAATAGTAATAAATCTTCTATAATAGAGGCCTAGGGCTTCATTATTTTTCACGAATCGTTCAAGCTATAGAGAGAGAAAGTATAGAGAGAATAAGAGAGAAAGAAGAAGAGTATTCGGTTACTACACTACTGCAGTATTCAATCTCCTAATAAGGTAAGGGTGTTATTCTTTCTTCTTGAAGAGAACTTATGTTATTCCATTCTTGTTATTCTGTTGGAATAACCTGTAAAAGTGGCATACCCTATACATGACCTGTATATGCGGTGTACCCTATACTTGGTGAAATCCTTATGTTATTCCATTTTTATTATTCTGTCGGAATAACCTGTATACGCGGTTTACCCTATACTTGGTGACATTCTTCTATTATTCTGTTGGAACATCCTGTCTGTGTGTTTTACACCGGACCTGGTTCCATTATTTATTATTCTGTTGGAATATCCTGTCTGTGCGTTTTACGCCGGACCTGGTTCCATTCTTTATTATTTTGTTGGAATATCCTGTCTGTGCGGTTTTACGCCGGACCTGGTTCCGTTAGTTATTATTCTGTTGGAACATCCTGTCGGTGTGAATTTCACCTGACCTGGTTCCGTTATTATTATTCTGATGGAATAACCTGTCTGTGCGGTCTATCGCATGCATGGTGATTTCTTTTGTTATTTCATTCTTTATTATACTCAGTTGGATAAAACTTTGACTTCTATACTCCATGAAATTAGTGGAATATCCTTGATATTTGCGCTTCATCCAGTATCTTTTCGTGGAAATATTCTTCTGAGCATTCTTGAATTTTACACCACAAAACAGTATCGTGTTGACAATTTGGACGTTAATAATTCCTGGATAAAATAATTCTTGAACTTGTTTTATTGAATTCTTATATCATTGTCATCATCCTCATGTTTATATTTTGTTGAAAGTCATCTGTGGCCTGTAGTGCATAGATGGACTTGGTATGATTATGACCAGGGATTATTCGGTGTAATCATGACCGTAATATTACAAATGATGTAAAATTAAAATCCTCATTGGCCCGTAGTGCATTGTGAAAGTAATATGCACACAAGCCAATCATGTTTGATGATAAAGCATATACTTTGTAACAATCTTATTCATTTATTAATAAAAAGTATTAATTTATTAAAGGCTTTTAATTATCTATATGATGTTGTTTTATAATATGTGATAAACCCATAGTTTTAAGCAATGCTTTTAGAATAATGATGATGATCATTCTAATGAGATCTAAATTCTTAGAAAGCTTAAAACTAAAATAGTTCCCAATCGTTGGATTACTAAATTGGGGATTAGTGAATCCGGATAGATTGGTACATACGTTGCTTGCTCATTGGATGAGGATGATTGATCTCATGATCATTTGTGTGGAGACACTAAAGCAAGTATGTAGGTGCTTATTAGAGAATAAGTTCACTGAACGTGGCTCGCTAAGGAATACCTAATGGAGTTTTACTTGCCTGTCAATAGGAATTCCTGTAGTGATAGTAGTACAAGTGATCATTGGACTTGAGATCATCATAGTATCTTGTGTATGATGAATTATACTTTGACTTATTCCTTAAGACCCTTAGGGTATATCAAAGGGTATGCTTGGGTATAATAAGTTGTACATGGAGATAATGTATGATCAATAAAGAATCTACCACTTCTAGTAAAAGAAGAGAAATGTCCTATGTGATTCGATAAATGACAACCCAGTAGTCCTTGGCCAAGGCAGAATGAAATTAGAAAGAAGTTTCTAATTTGCATTATTTGGAGTTGTGCATTTAAGAGTCGAAATACATATAATTAAATAAAATAAGACTTAACAGAAATTCCATGTCTTATATTTAATTGGGACATTGTATGGTGGAAGGATTGAATTGTACGGTAACTATTTACTCAGGGGTTCTTTTATGATTAATGTTGAAATCTATATTATCTGGAAAGTCGTTGATCGCTAGGGAGGCTTATCCCTATTGTAGAATAAATATTATTTATTTAAATAAATTATTAGTTTAATTATTTATTTAAATAAGATTAGAATTGTTCTAATTGATTTATTCACAACCGGTTTAATATGGAGAACCTAAAGGGTCACACCATAAAAGGAAGAATAATTATTTAAGAAGATGAGTGGTTGGCTAAACCCTAGTTCTTCCTTTATGGTATGACCCTTTAGGTTCTCCATATTAAACCGGTTGTGAATAAATCAATTAGAACAATTCTAATCTTATTTAAATAAATAAATTAAACTAATAATTTATTTAAATAAATAATATTTATTCTACAATAGGGATAAGCCTCCCTAGCGATCAACGACTTTCCAGATAATATAGATTTCAACATTAATCATAAAAGAACCCTTGAGTAAATAGTTACCGTACAATTCAATCCTTCCACCATACAATGTCCCAATTAAATATAAGACATGGAATTTCTGTTAAGTCTTATTTTATTTAATTATATGTATTTCGACTCTTAAATGCACAACTCCAAATAATGCAAATTAGAAACTTCTTTCTAATTTCATTCTGCCTTGGCCAAGGACTACTGGGTTGTCATTTATCGAATCACATAGGACATTTCTCTTCTTTTACTAGAAGTGGTAGATTCTTTATTGATCATACATTATCTCCATGTACAACTTATTATACCCAAGCATACCCTTTGATATACCCTAAGGGTCTTAAGGAATAAGTCAAAGTATAATTCATCATACACAAGATACTATGATGATCTCAAGTCCAATGATCACTTGTACTACTATCACTACAGGAATTCCTATTGACAGGCAAGTAAAACTCCATTAGGTATTCCTTAGCGAGCCACGTTCAGTGAACTTATTCTCTAATAAGCACCTACATACTTGCTTTAGTGTCTCCACACAAATGATCATGAGATCAATCATCCTCATCCAATGAGCAAAGCAACGTATGTACCAATCTATCCGGATTCACTAATCCCCAATTTAGTAATCCAACGATTGGGAACTATTTTAGTTTTAAGCTTTCTAAGAATTTAGATCTCATTAAAATGATCATCATCATTATTCTAAAAGCATTGCTTAAAACTATGGGTTTATCACATATTATAAAACAACATCATATAGATAATTAAAAGCCTTTAATAAATTAATACTTTTTATTAATAAATGAATAAGATTGTTACAAAGTATATGCTTTATCATCAAACATGATTGTCTTGTGTGCATATTACTTTCAATCTCCCACTTGCACTAAAGCCAATCGTCATGGTATCTCATACTCTTCTTCTCTAAGTGACGATTATCCTGCTGTTGGATAAGCTTAGTTAATGGATATGTAATGTTGTTCTTGATAGTCCACTATCTATATAGTGATTTCCCATCTTTCAATGATTCCTATAATCAAATGAAAGTGCCACAACACATGTTTAGATCTAAGATGAGACTTAGGAACTATTCCTAGTTCTGTAATGAACTTTTCATCCAAACAATCAACTTGTAGCTTCATTTATAGCTATATACTTTGTCTTTATCACTAAACCACAACTCTTTGTTGTTTGGAACCTTTCCAATTCACTGCACCACGTTCAAGGTAACCCTTTACCTTAAAGTGGATTTTCTGTCGTCTTGGTCTGTCTGAAAAACTTGAGTCTGTTAAGCCCTCTAGTTTTAATTCAGACCCGCCATGAATTATATCACATCCTTAGTGCTGGTTAAGTACTTTAAGATGTTTTTCACTGTCTCATAGTGAACTTCTCCAGAATATGACTGATCAACATCAGGTCGCGTATATTTCATTGCATACATGATTGTCACTCATGCGATCTCTCTTTTAGGAGTCTACGGGGACTATTAAGAGAGATACACTCCATGACTCATCAACATGAGACATCCCATGGAGTTTGCCATGCTAAACGACTTTAGCATCAAATGAATATACGTTCCTTGGGTTAAGCCGAGCATCCTTTTAAATCTATCTATATAGATTTGCATCCCCAATTAAGATAATCTTCCCAAATAATTCATGGAGGAATGTTTAGAAAACTTTATCTTTATTGATTTTAGCATTGGCATGTCATTCCTTATCCGTATTATATCAACATATAATACCAGAAATTTCACGACACTCCCACTGACCCTTTTGTACACACTAGGTTCATTCTTGTTTTTGATAAAATCAAACTCTTTTGATTATCATATCAAAATGAATGTTCCATTTTTGAGAAGATTGCTTCAATCCATTTCTCTGAGTGTCTGCAACTCTTACCTCATCGTATATAACTGGATCATCATCTTCTATGATACGTACCTCATCATCATCATCCATGATGAATCCATACCTCCTAGGTATCTTCGGTACTATTCCAGATTTACGATTCGGTTGTGGTACAATAGGTCTATCTATAGGTTCCTCTTATTTGACTTGTAGTGTTTTGTGGTTCTTGAACTTTTCAAGATCTATTATCCTCCCACTAGCCTCTTCAATGATAAACACTTTTATCTTAGAAGGAAGCGTGTTTCACAACAAACACCTTTTGCTAAGTAGGATTATAGAACATATATGTCCTAAACTTACTTTAGGATGTACGCAAATCTGTACTTGTCAAATTTTGTCCCAAGCTTATCCTTTGAAACCTTTTCATATAAGTTGGACAACCCCTTATCTTAACATACTTAAGATTAGGAATCCTCCCTGTCCATAACTTTTATGGAGTCTTGGGGCCGGATTATGAGGTTACCTTTTCGGTAGATATGCAGCCATTTCTAGTACATGATCCTAGAAGGATACTGGAATGTCGGTAAAATCATTATGGACCGCACCATGTCCAACAAGGTACGATTTTTCCATTCAGATACATCAATCAATTATTGCGTATCAGGATGCGTCCATTATGAGAAAAACCATTTGAGATGATCTAGAAACTTATTGCACAAGTATTTATTCCTTGATCTAATCAAAGAATCTTAATATTTTGTCAATTTGTTTCATTTCTGAATTCTTTGAACATTTCAAATAATTCACACTTATATTTCAACAAATACATACATTCAACTCTTTGAATGATCATCTCCTTTTCTTATACTAGTTTGTTCAATTTGAAAAATATATTTTTCACGTAAGTCAAGTATACAAAATCCATTAAGTAATATTTCAGTTCTATACAAAACATTATTATTATAAATAGAACAACAATTGTTCTTAAATATAATACCAAGATTTATTGTCCAACAATAAAATGGAAATAATGTTTCCAACGAGAACTGAAATACAATAACAACTTATTGACTTAATAGATTTTTCCGTAGGCATTGATAAACTATAAGTTCCTATGGCTAATGCAGCAACCTTTGCTTCATTTCCCACACATAGGTTTACTTATATTTGTTTAGCTTCTACTTCTGTTTGGTCCCTTCATAAATCTATATTTATGATAACCAAAGTCGGTATCCAATACCTAAGTAGAACATTGACTTAAAGAAAAATTTATTTTAAAATCATGAACAAATTTGTATTTGTAACCGAAACTTCACTAAGCTTCTTTGGTTAGCCTCTGCAAGATGTTTTTCGCAGTTTCTTTCCAGTGCCTAGGCTTATTACAGTGGAAGCAAACTCTTTTGCTATCCGTATCAGTTTTGTTCTTATTATCCTTTGTTTTTGCCTTTATATTTACCTTCTTAGAATCGTTCTTCTTTTCAGAAGATCCTTTGGCCCCTACCAGTAATACATGGTATTTCTTAGTTGGAAAGTGACTCTCAACATTTTTCAACATGTTAAGCAAATCAGCGAGGCTGATATCTAGCTCGTTCATATGAAAAATTCACAAAAATTGTGAAAGGAGTCCGGGAGTGAGTGCAAGATCGAATCTTGGTTCAACTCTCCATCCATGACAAAACCCATTTGGTCCTAATTGATCAATCAAATTGATTATGTTAAGGACTTTTGTCTGTACTATAGTGTCATTGGCCATTCTAGATCGGAAGAGCTCCTTAGATATCTGATATCTATCAGTCCTACTTTCCTTACCATCAAAAACTTGATGTGCAGGAATATAGTAAGAGAGCATCCATAGTTTCATGCTGACGCTGAAGCTCGTTACTCATGGATGCGAGCATGATGCATTGAGCCAACTGTGCATCATCTTGCCACTTTCTAAAAGTAGCAATCTCTTCCTCAGAGGCATTGTCTGCAACCATTGCAGGGATAGGCGTATTAAGGACATAAGATAGCTTTTCAGCCATGAGAACTATTCTCAATTTCCTTAATCAATCCATTTAATTTGGTCCGGTTAAATAACAATATGTTTCGCAGTGATAGTAATTTAGACATTGTAAAATTCTATAAATGAATTTGTAATTAACAACATTTTAACATACATTCTTTTATTAATTACCAAAATAAATTAGGTCTTATTTTAAATTGGTATCTCCCACTATTTTCTTCAAACTATATTACCCTCACTTATATAGTTCGGCAAAATCTAATTAAAGATTTGCTAGTGAGAATAAGGATCCCATTTCAAATGTATATAGCCTTGTGTGTGCACAACAAACTATATATAAATAAATAGGTAGACAACTCTTGTCAATTACATCAACTATGTAACTCCTTGTATTTTGCCTCTTAAATCATAATGGTCAAGTGTGTGCACATCCGAACTAAAATGATTTAAGTTAAGTCAGACCCAGCATTTTCATATAAGTGAAGAGAAAACTACAGCCCTTGTGTGTGCACAACAAAGCAGTAATGTTCAATTTCTTATAAACATCATATGTAATAAAAACAACATCTTAAATATTTAATACTTGCCTTGTGTGTGCACAACAAACTCATATTAAATATTCAATAATCTATTGTTTCTATCATGCTAGAAGGCGACGTTCGATATTCCAAATATCTTTGAACGTTACAACTTAATATAAAATATTTGAGGGGTTTGTTATTAATTTGTCTCATCTTGTTTAGCGCGCATGCACATATATATATAAAATACGCGTCATATTAATGAACATGCGAAGCATGTTTGCATAATATATAATATATATATATAGTATACACATATAGAATACTATATTATACCTGGATTGATTATGGACTTTTATTCTAGTTTGGTTCACTAGAGCCACCAAGTGAACCAAAAGGTCAAACCCTAGGGGTGCAAGAATTAATATTTAAATATAACTATTACATTTAAAACCCGGGCTCCATTACAAACGGGTTTTCACGCGCTCCTTAATCTCCAATTCTTCAAAATTAATTCTAACTATTCCTATTACAAAACTATTTAAAATAAATAGAAACCTTGATCAGCAGTCAAGGGGAAGTACATAGGAGGGAGTTAGAATTTACATTAAGGAAAAATTAGAGAAGACGAGGTACGCAGACCCCATTTAATAAAACTCATACATTCATGCATCCAACTAAAATAAAATCCAATCACATTGGTCAATTAGTCCATAATCAATCCCATTTATTATCATACACATCACCATATGCATCAATAAATAACATTCATCTCATGAATAATAAACATTTAATATATATATTGATATCATTTAATGGGCAAATTTAGTTAGTATAAAATCTAATTTTGAATCAAAATAAACTCCTTTATTTTAATTCAAATTTAAATCAAAATAAAGCTATTTTATTTTAATTAATGCAATTTTGAATAAAATAAACTATTTTATTTTAATCAAAATTTTTAATCAAAATAAACTCCTTTATTTTAATTAATTATGGAATCCAATTCCATGTAAAAAAAATCCTTTATTAAAAGAAACACGGATTCTCTTTCCTATTCACAAATAAACTCCTTTATTTTAAATAATATGAAATCTTATTTCATATCTAAATAAACTCCTTTATTTAAGGAAATTAGGATTCTCTTTCCTATTCATAAATAAACTCTTTTATTTTGAATAATATGAAATCTTATTTCATATCTAAATAAACTCCTTTATTTAAGGAAATATGGAATCAAATTCCAACTCTAATTAGTTATCATGGAATCCAATTCCAACTCTAATTAGTTAGCATGAAATTTAATTTTAAAATTAAAATAAATTATTTATTTTAATTATAAAATTATTACATTAATATTATATATATATATATATATATATATATATATAATCTTAACTCTAATTATGTTACCATAATTGATAATAACATCCTGATTCCTTTTTACTAGCAACCAAACACGTGATATCCATTGCCTTGCGTTAATATGATAACATGAAAGCAAGATTTTTGTATATATGATTGATTATGTGGTCAAAGTCCCAATGATCAAGCAGGATTTATTAAAATGGCCATTTTGATTCAGACTTGGTCCACGCGAATCACGGAATCAGTATTCCCTTGAACCGCGAATCACAGCAAAAAATGAAATACAGTTCGCGGAATATCACAAGCTTTCGGTTTTTTTTTGTTTTTTTTTTAAAATAAATTTTATACAATAAATTATGCCCAATTAAATTGTTCTAAACACATATCAATATTCATATCAAATTTTGAACAATTAATAATTTGCATAAAGGTTTGGCTTTGATACCACTGTTAGGTTTGTAATATTCATGAACGCAATCAAATTGCAAAAATAGCGCAGAAACGTGTAAAATCAGAGTTTAAAAATTTTACAAACCATAAACTCGGATCACCCTTTATGCGCAATTATTAATTTAAACGAAAAGATATGAATAAGAATCATACCCTTGAAGATCGAGTTTCCTCAGGTACAAGTTCACCTCCAATCCTTTTCGCGTTCAACTTGAATCCACCGGGTTGGGTTCCTTCCTTTGATCAACGTTAGCCACCCAAGTGTTTGGCCTCTAGAGGTGATCCACCAAGGAAGGAGAAGAATTTTAAGAAGATGAGTGGTTGGCTAAACCCTAGTTTTTCTTCTTATTATGGGTGGTGAGGGTTGTTGACGTATTATTAGAATACGTAATTCCAATAGTTGGGAGAGTACGCCTTTTTCTATAGAGATAGAAAAACTAGGGTTTAGCCAACCACTCATCTTCTTAAAATTCTTCTCCTTCCTTGGTGGATCACCTCTAGAGGCCAAACACTTGGGTGGCTAACGTTGATCAAAGGAAGGAACCCAACCCGGTGGATTCAAGTTGAACGCGAAAAGGATTGGAGGTGAACTTGTACCTGAGGAAGCTCGATCTTCAAGGGTATGATTCTTATTCATATCTTTTCGTTTAAATTAATAATTGCGTATAAAGGGTGATCCGAGTTTATGGTTTGTAAAATTTTTAAACTCTGATTTTACACGTTTCCGCGCTATTTTTGCAATTTGATTGCGTTCATGAATATTACAAACCTAACACATTGATGGACAGTTGTTGGCATGATCATGACCATTAATGAATACACAAATATTCTTGGCCGTAGTGCATGAATAATTGTGGTCGTGATACTAAAGAATATCCTTGGCCGTAGTGCAGGGGTGATTCGATGATGTGGAATATTTAATAAGCTGAGTCTCAGCTATAACAGTGATGAAAAACCTTTTAAATCATAAAAGATAGTAGATTTTATTTTCTACTTGACTCTTTTAATGGATTGCTGATTCTGCTGCAGTTAAACTTGATATTTATTATATTTTATCAGTTTAACACTGTTGAAGGCTAATGATAATTTATTCTGCATTATCTTAGTCATAATATTTCTTACTAGGCTAGTTGAGCTCACCCTTTCTTTTACTGTTCTCTTCAGGAAATGAGAATATAGCTGGGACGAGTCGGGGAACGGAGTGATGGACCAGAGAATAGTATTAGTAGTCCTCATTATTCTGTTAAATAGTATGACAATAATTGTATTGAGGACTCCTTTTGAGTTTGTATGATCTCTAGTAGACAATTATTGTATTCAAACTCACAGTTGTATTTTGTCGTGTTATACACGACAGTGGTATTAGTAAGTTGTATTTGAATTATGTACCATGTATCTGACGACTCAAGATTGGTGATGTATACCTAATTTTGGGGGCGTCA
Source organism: Panax japonicus (assembly GCA_020205505.1). NCBI lineage: Eukaryota > Viridiplantae > Streptophyta > Magnoliopsida > Apiales > Araliaceae > Panax > Panax japonicus. Next base: position 31,424,506 of record CM035094.1, on the reverse strand, counting down.
CAACCTTGTTCGGGGTGGGGGGATTAGTCGGACTGTGGACCGGAAACCCCACATTATCAAAAAAAAAAAAATTGGTCTGAATTAAAAAACAAGAAAAATAAATTGAATCCAAGCATATATTTATATATATGTATACTAATACTTTGGGACATTCAATAAATCCAAGTATTAAAGTCTCCATTGCAGCATGTCTTGGAATTGAATGCATGCCATTGATTTATTTATTTAATGGAGTATTTATTTTGCTTTTTCCAGTTCCAGTTCATCAAAACCACTTTAGTTAGCATCCATGTGATGTTGTGCAGCTTTTGCCTTCGCAAACCATGCATTAAACCACGTTTCATGCATACATGCATGGCCTCCAATTAAATTTAGAAAATAAGTACAAATAACTAATTTATAACGTAGACTTTACTTTAAGATTCTTTTATTTGGAGCAATGAAACTCTTTGAATAATTAAAAATAAAAAGGACGACGACTGAATTAATTTGTACCGTACGAACAGAGCTAAATTGTTGGAATCTATCTAATAAAATACAAATGATTTTGAATTTTTCGCTCACTCAATAAATCATCTGGGCCGTCAAAAGTTTGGGATAAATCCCACCGTTCATACATCTATCTAATAAAATACATCTATCTATCTAATAATTTAATAAAATACAAATGACTTTAAATTTTCCGCTCACTCAATAAATTATTTTGGTCGTTCAAAGTTTGAGATAAATCATATTGTCCATACAGTGCCGGAGGCACGGGACCCAACTAGTAATATAATAAAAGCTGATCAGTCCTTTCTGAACACATTCTAATCAAATAAATAATAAAATTTAATTTTTTTTATTCATTGACAAACAAGATTATTTAGATTTTGTTAGGTGATAAAAGTAAGTTTTCCATAAAATTTAGAGTGACATCCCCTCTAGATAATCATAATAACACTTACCTCTTTTTTAGTTTTTTAATTAACAATTAGTACTCCTGTAAGTTTTTAGAGTTGACTAAATAGATAAAATTACATATTTACCTTTGTATTTTATTAAATTTTAATTACTAAATAATATATATGTGTGTTTAATAGATCCTTCTTTTAATACAATATATTTTAATTATAGTTTTATTTGTAATTAAAACTATCTCATTTAAATTGTTGGTAACTTATAAAAAATTAATTTAGTTTAATTAACACATATTTTTGGATAAGTGATACAAATATTTAAAAAAATTAAATTAAATTATTAATGAAGCTATTCTAATTAGAGTGATTGAGTATATTGATAGTTTAGTTTTTGGTGCTTAACAACAAAAAATATTATTTGAATTTTTAGTTTCATATTATAATTTTTATATGTTAACTTTTATTGAGTATATATAAAAAATTGGGATGTTTATGATTTTGATTATATTTTTTTAGTATACGGTTGACGTTGTTTTTATACAATGTTAAATAAAAAAAATATAATTATATTTATTACTACCTCTATCTTGTAAACAAAAATTCTTTTAATATATTTTTTCTTTTTTTAGTAACAACATTTATCATTTTTATTGTAAATAATTATGTTTAAGTGTGACTTATGTTTAGTTTAATATATGAGAAAAATAATTAATATAATTTTTAATACTTTTTTTATATGAGTAATAAGATTCGTTTAAATTGTAATAATAAGACGTAAATTTTAATATTTGAAAAAATTATTATTATTTTATTGCATTTATTTGTAATTTTTATGGGTATTAACATTATACTTTTTAATTACAAAAAATATATTTGAATACATATCACGTAAATTTTAATATTTGAGAAATTTAATTAGTAAAAATTGTATGACTTTATTTTCCTGATAAAATGAATATTTATTATTTTTTGACTTTTATGTTATTTATTGCACAATTTCATAATTTAATTAATTAGATCAGATAAATTAAAAATTATGATATACAAATTTATATTTAGTGGAGAAATTAAACATTATAACTTGAAGGGTGTATTAGACATTATATTAAAAATATTTTTAAATATTAGTTGGTCAACTACACTAGGGGTAGTGAATGTTACATATTGTAGACTATAGAGGTATAGACTGTTACTTGAAAAACTAAAAGGATGATGAATGTTATTATGATTATTTACGGGGGATTTCAGTGTATTTTACTCTAAAATTTATTCTCAAATAGGGGGGAAATCTATGTGAATACAAATATACTTGCTGCATCTGTCGAATGTGTTAGCGAACTGATATTAAATGAAAATAAATATGTTCATATTTATATTTATGAATATTTTCAAATTAAATAATATTTGCTTTATCCAAATAAATATTGTATTTTTTTATATTAATCATTTACAACCTCTCGGATCAGTTAATCCCACCGAGGTTTCTTAGATACATACATATATCTATCTAATAAAATATAAATAATTTTGAATTTTTCGCTCATTCAATAAATCATCTGGGCCGTCCAAAGTTTGGGATAAATCTCACCATCCATCTATCTAATAAAATACAATCTATCTAATTCTATCTATCTATATCTATATTCTATATATCTAATTATATCTAATAAAATACAAATAATTTTGAATTTCCCGCTCACTCAATAAATCATCTAAGACGTCCAAAGTTTGGGATAAATCCCACCATCCATCTATCTAATAAAATACAAATGATTTTGAATTTCTCGCTCACTCAATAAATCATTTGGGTAGTCCAAAATTTGAAATAAATCCCAACGTCCATAGTGCCGGAGGCACGGGACTGTTGCTAGTATATATATATATATATATATATATATATATTCTTGTAGATTTTGTGTAGCATATTCAAGAAACAAGTAGTATTTTAAAATATTAAGGAGGGTTATTTTTATTTTTGAGAATGTAACCAGCAAGAGCGAGCGTAGATAGGGGTGGGCAACCGGTAAAAACCGGTCCGAATCGGACCGGTACCGAACAGAATCGGTACCGAAATTACTTAAATTTTGGTACCGATATCGGTACCGGTGAACCGGTATACCGAACCGGCGGTACCGGTTTTTACCGAAAATTAATATAATTATTATTTTTATTATTATTTTATTATTTTTATTATTATTTTATTATTATTATTATTATTATTATTATAATTATTATTATTTTTATTAATATTATTATTATTATAATCAATATTTTATTATTATTATTATTAATAAATTATTAATAATAATAAAAAATAGAAAACCGGTATATACCGGTCCGGTTCGGTATATACCGAACCATAAAAGTGGCGGACCGAAATCGGTACCAAAAAACCGGTATATACCAGTTTTTTTATACCGAACCGGACCGGTTTACATTTATACCGAACCGGCTGGTTCGGATCGGTCCGGTTCGTCCAAAAAACCGAAAAAACCGAAAAATTTGCCCACCCCTAAGCGTAGAGGAGGAGTGGCAGTGCGTGCACGTTAATTCATGATGACATCGCGAGAGTGGGGCTGTGCGTATAGTCCCCTAAGCTACTATAATGCGCCTATATGCGCATATAACCTTTTGTCCTTCCAAATATATGCCAAACCAAACGAATTTACCTTTCTCCGTATCCATACTTCCCTCCCATTCTCTTTCTATTAAATTATTAATCACGACAGAAAGGAGAACTCAAGCTTAGATTCAATTCTAAACTCTCTCTCTCTCTCCATCTATATCTATATACATATATATATATATAGTTACAGATGCACATATATTGTCTAAAGTTCTCTCTCATTCTGCTATGTTTTATAGCTGGAGAGCTACTTTAGGCTAATGGGTTATTGCTGATTTTACTTCACACGAATCAAGAAGCGATTTTTGGGTCTTTTGATTTACTCCATTGGAATGAATTCTTCATTTCTCTGGCTGTGATTGAATTAAGGTCTCGTTTTCTTTATTTTTAATGTTTAATTTCAAAAGCTGTTAAATTTAATTCCTGTTTTAATGAATTGTAGTGTTTATTTAGTATTTGGGGATTAAAATAAGGAGATGAATACCAGAGTCCGGACTAATTTGCGGTCAATGAAAGCTCCTTCGGTGAAGCATGAAAAAGTAAGCACACCATCATTAATCTAAACACATTTATCAGCTAAGCAATGTGCAAACAGTTGGTTTGAATTATTACTATTTCGAAAAACGGTTATGCAGCAGCTTAGGCTATTAATGGAGTTGTTTTCTTACTGTTCTGAAAATGGGTTTAGTTTTTTCAATTTGGAAATAATGTGAATATATATATATATATATATATATATATATATATATATATATATATTGTATTAATAAAAGTAGAGTCTTTATTTACTTTTTCTTGTTTCTGCTGATTGTGAATTTGTGAATTGCTCTGCTTTTGTAAAAGCTTAAAAAGTTATTGTCCTTGATTCTCATCCACAATGGTGTCAAACTTATTTTCTTCCCATCTCTATATACATATACATAGATGTATATTTCCATATAGGAAGTTTGTTGCTGTATTATCTATCCTTTTATTTGCTTGAAGGAAACAATTGATATCCTGGGGAGCAGGATAAGGGATGGTGAGAAGGCACAAGGCTCAGTTAGACAACAGAAAATGGCTTTGCAGCAAGATGTACCAATATCATATTCTCTCTACTGTTATTTTATTTTCTTAGTGAATTTAAAATCATGCACTTAATTTCAGGTTGATAAGCTAAAGAAAAGGCTTAGACATGAAGAGAATGTTCACCGAGCTTTGGAGAGAGTTTTCAACCGACCTTTGGGAGCTCTTCCTCGCCTTCCTCCTTATCTCCCTCCTTCTGTTAGTATTCTCGTGTTATTTTATAGTAAAAGCAATTCAAAGATACATTTAAGTTTAGTTTACCAAGGAAAAAAATATAGTAGTATTATGTTAGGACTCGTAGTTAACTTGTAAGATCGAATATATTACCTTGTTGGAGGAGTTTACCTTATACTGCATAATTTGTCCCTCGACCTGTCATTTGATCTTGTTAAAGTTTTTATTAGTGGCAGTTGGGGTTAATCATCTGAATTTGATATCCATAGACACTGGAGCTTGTTGCTGAAGTGGCTGTTTTGGAAGAGGAAGTTGTTCGTCTTGAAGAACAGGTTGTACATTTTAGGCAAGGTTTGTATCAGGAAGCTGTTTACATTTCATCTTCCAAGAGGAACATGAAAAATTCGGTTGATTTGTACGACTCATGTCAAATTAAAGACCACAAACAGAAGCAATCCAAGTTATCCCTTCAAAATGAAGTCACTGCTGCAACATCCACAGCGACGCATTTCCCCTTGCTCCCTGGTAATGCACTGGAATTTTAGCCTCATTGACTTCTTATCTTATCCTGCCCCCCCACTCCTCACTCCCCAACCATTTATTGTAAGTAGAGTATTCTCAATTGTTATTCCAATAAATTTTAATTCTCAGATGATAGGCAAGGAAAAGAAAATCAATCATGCACTATTTCCTCAAAGAACAAGCAGCGATCAACTAATTTGAAAGCCGAAACAATTAAAACTCCAGTAAAAAGAGCTCCCATTAAGTATAGATCAGCAGAGAAGCATTTAAATCCTCAGAAATTACAGGTGCTAACCTCACAAACTTTACTATGCTGAAGTCAATCTCTAGGCGGTGAAATGAATTTGGCTTCTAAAATTTTCAGCTAGAAGGCAAAGTAGCAGACAACGGTTGTGCAGAAGGAAGGATTCCTGTTATTCAAGATGAAAGGTTATCGGGAGATGACTGTCCAAACATGATTTCAGAGAGTATTTTGAAATGTTTAATGAACATTTTTGTAAGAATGAGCTCGGCAAAAAGTAGGAGTACGACAGTGAGTTTAGATTCAATTTCGTATGGAAGGTCTGAGGAAACAGATTTTAAGGATCCTTATGATATCTGTTCTGAATTTGGGAAGAGAGATATTGGTGCATATAAGCACTTTTTTGAAGTTGAAGCTAACTCGGTTAATCCTGACCGAACAACAATATCTGTGTTCCTAGTCAGTAGACTGAGGTAAGTTACCTCTGCAATTAGTTTGGCTTCTCCTTTTCTTAGCAGTTGATTTTTAAGCTGCTCCGACTTGTACATAATATCTGTATTGGTTCTTTCAGACTCCTACTTGGGAAGCTTGCTGAGGTTGATCTCAAGGGCCTGACTCATCAAGAGAAGCTTGCCTTTTGGATTAACACTTACAATTCGTGCATGATGAACGTATGAGTGACCTATGAGCATATTTCAACAGACTAATTGCTTAATTTAATCTCTTATGTTCTTTCCTTTCAGAATTAATTAGATTACTAAAAATCTGACCCTATTTGTAAATCCTCAATGAAGTGCTTTAGAATTAAGATTATCTAATCCTTTCAGAATTAGATCCACTAACTACAGTGCATTGCTTTAGGCATTTCTAGAACATGGAATACCAGAGAGTCCCAAGATGGTTGTTGCACTGATGCAGAAGGTATTTCCTCTCCGGCCAATCCATTTCTTCATTTGACCGTAATGAATTTTATCTCGTAATAACTTCAGTCCAAGCAATATCTTTATCATATGTACATCAGATGCCTTTTCAATTCCATTACTTTGTGATCATCTAATGATGTGGAAACCTACTAACTATAGAAGTAGATTATTTATATTTTTGTTTGGTCCTATATGTGGTCATATATGAATTCATAAATTCACAAAATTCTGTCTTTTTTTCACTAGGCGACAGTAAATGTTGGCGGACACGCTCAATCCATTAACTATTGAACATTTCATATTGAGACTCCCTTATCACTCAAAATATGTGAGTTTGTTTTCGGAAAGCAACCTTTATTATTTCTTGCTTGAAAACAATTATTGGGCTATTGGCGGATCATAGGATCTATATATGAGTTCCCAGCAGACTTTTGCAAAGGGTTCCAAAAACGATGAGATGACAGCGCGAAGTATCTTTGGATTGGAGTTATCTGAACCATTGGTAACATTTGCACTCTCCTGTGGAAGTTGGTCCTCCCCTGCTGTAAGTTAATAACCCAAAAGCATTTTAAACAATATTTTCAAAGATAGTTGCAAATTACCGAGGTCTGTGACATTAATGTATGTATTACTGATTCTAAAATTTTCTCAAAATAAAGGTGCGAGTTTACACTGCATCTGAGGTTGAAAATGAATTAGAGGTGGCAAAAAATGAGTACTTTCAGGCTGCAATTGGCATTTGTATGACAGAGAAAATGGTTGCGATTCCAAAACTGTTGGATTGGTATCTACTAGATTTTGCAAAGGACTTGGAGTCATTGCTCGATTGGATATGCCTTCAACTACCAAGTGAAGTCGGAAAAGAAGCTATTCAGTGCCTCCAGAGGGAAAATAGTGATCCTCTATCAAAGTTTGTCCAGGTTATTCCATATGAGTTCAGTTTCAGGTACCTTTTGCACAAATAAATTTGTTTCCTTTCCAAATGCTTTGAGTCATAGGTTTGTACACAGACATAGAATATACATAGAAAAGTAAATATATACCCTATCCTTCTTATTGCGAGTAGTTTTGACTTGGGGTTGCAATGTTTCCTCCATAAAGACTACCGAGTGTAATTATAGTTTATTGTATTTGTTTGCTCTTGGGGAAGAATTATACATAAAATAGGAATATTCTCAAGTTCTTCTGTTATTTCTAAAGTCCGTTCTTTCTGTGTTTTTTAATGAAAGAAATGGAGTGGAACTCAGCATATCTTGCAGTTTATAAATTTGCTCAAGTTGGTTGATGTCAGCCAGCCATTACAATGAGTAGTAGTCTTTACCCACTATGTGCTATAATTCTGATTAGTACTGATATTCTAACATGAATTGATTGCTAACTATATTGAAATGATTATTAGAAAAGTGGGAAATGTTTCGTTAAATAATTTTAGCTGTGAACAGTGACATTCCATTACTCTTGTCTTGCACTTAAGAGGACATGTAGTTGGGATTTTCAGGTGAAAAAATAATGGATCCGGTCACATGAAGTTAAGTTGGTCAGTTCTTGACACACACAGAGAGATCACTTTCGACCAGACAATTTAGGTCGAAAGTTATATAGTTAATCAAAACTATTTCGATCTATTGGGTTGGTTAACTAGTTTTTAGGTTATTGATTGATTCAGTTTTGGATCCATATTATTAATTACAAATATGAATTGAGTTAGTTTAACTAGTTTTGATTCATATTCTATAATATTGATGGACCAGTGGTTTTGAAATATGAAAACTTTGACCTATTTGTGTAGATACAACACACTTGTGAATTTAGTATATATGCTTTCACTATAGATATAACTTCATCAACATTTTATTTAGGATAATTAAACTACCTCCCTCGGGGTCCCCCAAAAAAAATATTTATTGATCATGTATACATCATCACCCTGCCCACCCGCCACCCGCCCCCCGGCCCCCGACCCTCCAAAAAAAAATATTTTATTGATTATGTGAGGTAATATTTATTGATTATTTATACACTCCATCTGCCCCTTGCCCCTACCCCGCCCACCCCCAACCCCGCCGCACCCCGAACCCCAAAAAAAATAATATTTAGGGATTATGTATACACTCCCCACCCCCGCCACAACCCCATCACTCAAAAAATAATATTTATTGATTATATATACACCCCCACCCCACCCCACCACATCCAAAAAAAATAATATTTAGTGATTATGTATACACCCTAACCCCCCAATCCCCCACTCCACCAAAAAAAAAATATTCAGTGATTATGTATACACCCCCACCCCCAGCGCATCCCCCCACTCCCACCCTCAAAAAATAATATTTATTGATTATGCAACCCCAAAAAATATTAATATTTAGTTAATCTAATATAATATTAAGTATATTATTATCAATGTTTTATTAATCTATTTTAGAGACAATTAATTAAAGGAAGATGATAATTGGGAAGAGAGAAAGTACATAAATCTAAAAAAAATATGAATCGACCTATATTAAAACTAAAATTATTTGAGTTCAACACATACAACCCATATTAAAAAGGAAGAATTACATATTTTATTACATTTTTGAAAATAATTACAACAATAGTGTTCTCATAAAATATTTACACAATTAATATAATTTCATATTTATTTACAATATTATTGCAATTAGGATTCCTTAATTTAGGGAATTAGAATGCAATTAAGATTACTTAATTTAGGGATTAGTTATCCCCATGGCTTCTTCTCTCTCTCATCATCTAGAACAATTGCATACTAATTACAAGAACAGAACAACATCCACGCTCCTCCTCCTCCACCAGATTCTGCCCTCTAAACACCTCAATTTCTGTGCCTAATCAAGGAATTTGTACATCCAATCATCCCTTTCTTCCTTATTGCTCAGTATCTAAACCCAAATTCGAGGATTTTTCATCTCTCAAAGTATATAATATAATCGTTGACATAGATATACATATACGTATAGTTACATATCACATGTAAATTATCTATATTTGTTTCTTTCTCTCTCTAGGGTTTATATATATAACGAAATGAATATATATAGAGAGAAATGTGTACGGAATTTGTATGAATTCGTCGGCTTTTGAGCTGATTTTCTTTATGTGACGAAATGAAGGCGGCAAAATTAGAGTCAGGTGATGATGATATAATTACACAACAATTATTTTAATCACTCCTTCCCTTCAGAGTCCGACACGTAACTCTCTGATCACTCGATCTACATTCTTTTCCCTTGTGGGAGGCACACAACAAACGAGTTGGTGAGAGGCTTGTGCAGAAAACGATTTTGTGGTAGAGGCGCGGTTCATTTTTTTATGAATATTTGGTTACTCACAAAAATTAAAATTGTTACCTTTGTACGAAGGTTTGGCTACCAACTGCACAATATTGATAATAATTTTATTTTTAAAATGTTATTTATAAGTTGGTAGCCAAACCTTCATAAAAAGGTATCCAATTCAGTTTTATTTGGTTACCAATTAATTATATAAAAAAATTAAGAACAATTTTCAAGTATTACGTGCAGATGATATCCGAAATGTCATGTCTAAGTTTTCATTTATGTAGCTGTTAATTACTTTTAAAAATAAAATTATTTTGAATATGGTGCAGTTGGTAGCCAAACCTTCATACAAAGGTAACCATTTTAGTTTTGTGGGTAACCAAATATTCATAAAAAAAATTTGTTCGTGATTTCCTCTTTGTTCGACTACTCCGAATTCGTTTTGGATCTATTCTTGCTGGTTTGGTAACTCCGACTTCTTCTTCTTTGATTTGTTTTGGTAACTCCGACTTGATCTTCTTCAATTTGTTTTGTTTTGGTTGTTCGTGATTTCCTCTTTGTTCGACTACTCCGAATTCGTTTTGGATCTGTTCTTGCTGGTTTGGTAACTCCGACTTCTTCTTCTTTGATTTGTTTTGGTAACTCCGACTTGATCTTCTTCAATTTGTTTTGTTTTGGTTGTTCGTGATTTCCTCTTTGTTCGGCTACTCCGAATTCGTTTTGGATCTGTTTTTGCTAGTTTGATATCTCACTTTTTCGATTTGTTTTGGTTGTTCGTGATTTCCTCTTTGTTTTGTTTTCGATTTGTTTGGTAACTCTCTTCTTACTTGGAATTAGTATGCAATTATTTTTGAATTTGAATTTATTTTTGTTGTTGTATCCAAGATATTTGAATATGAATTATTAATTATGACAGTTATTTCTCCTTAATTTTAGGTTTCCTTATTATTTTAAATTTAATCCTATACTAATTCCTTAAATTAAGGAATCCTAATTGCACTAATATTGTAAATAAATATTGGAAAGTATATTATTATTATAATTATTTTTTAATGTACTGATGGTGTAATTACTTTCTAATTCTTGTATATTTCAATAAAAAAAACCCATAATAAAATCACCTATAAAAAATTCTCTCACTGTGACCAATCTAAAATTTAATATCTATGAGAAATATTAAAAAAATAAGATTCTTTTGTCGGATGAATGGAAAATTCCAGATAGAAAAACCACCACCTCCTATTTATTTTTTTGGGAATACTCTCACCCATTTTAGAGAGAGATAAGTGCAAGTACAAGTAAGTTATATAGTTGTATCAAAGATTTCTCACGGTATATCTCTCATCACAATCTTTCTGAAATTATCATTCATAAAAAAATATTACAGATGAAAGAGTATAAGATAAGTATATGATAAAAGATATTATAGACAATTAATACTATATTTAATTTTATATAATTATTTTCTTAATTCTTGTACACAATTTTAAAACCTCATATATTATAATCTCTCCGTTCTTTAATATAATTTGTTTTAGAGAAATATTTTTGGTCCTTAATATAAGTCGTTTGAGAATTTCAAGTAAGTATTAATTGTTTAGTTTTCAATATTACCCAAAATATTAAATATAATTTTGGTTCTTTCAGTATTCTCTGTCCAATAAATAATACTCTCTTTTTTCAATATAAGGGCAATATAGACAATTGATATTATATTTAATGTTTTACAATCATTTTTTTAATACTTGTGCATAGTGGCGAAGCCACATACAAGATTGTGGGGTCAATTAATTGACCCCATTGAAAAAATATATATTTTATAATGTAAGGTAAATTTTAAAATTTTAAAGTATTATATAAAAATTGACCCCACTAGAATTTTATAAATTTTTTATTATACGGGTCCAAATTGAAAATTTATAACTTTGTTAATCAAATTTTAACCACATATGACTTATATTCTCTCAATTATATATATATATATATATATATAATATTTTAAACTAAATAATAATCTAATTTATATTATTTTTAAAAATAAATAATGAATTACTTACTTATGAACAGTTGTGATTAAAAAAGTTTATTATGAATCAATATAATGTATATATACTATATATTATTACTTATTATATTATTATTGTTATTTATTTAATAAGCTAGCTTGCATGATACTAGTACTATTTTATAAAATGTAAAACAAACATTAGAACAATAAATAAGAAACAAAAGAGCTAATTAATTACAAGGCATGGATTAGTGTCTTCAATTATTATCAGCATGGTCGGTTTGAAGTTCAAATTGCATACAAAATCGTTTTGATGTAGTTTGAAAAGTCTAAAATTATACATGAAATCGTTTGTGATTGGTGCGGTGCGGTGCGGTTTAGTTTTATTTGGTGCGGTTTCGGTTTTAAAACCAATTGAAATAACAAATCCGTAAAATAGTTAGCAAAATCATACACGCAAACGTATTATGCAGTGAACACAATCATGGAGTTAATTTAGCAAAATAGTTTCACGCATCAAGAATTATATGGTTTATTAATACTATATTATTACATTTGATTTAGAAAATACAAAGCCACTCTTGATTTGTAAATATAATTGATACTATTTATTCTTCATTCAACCCTTCAATATCTGTCTTCTAAAATAAAATGAGGAGAATATTTTATAGTAGAGAAATTGTATATACTTGTAACAAATTTGAGAAAACATGATGATTATTTGGTGCAGTTTCGACTAATAATCAAACTAAAACTGTAAATTTGATTTTTCAATTCATTTAAAATCGTCAAATACGTTGGAATCGTTAGTGTAATTTTAATTAATGCGATTTGTGCGATTTTTAGTACGATTTTGGTTCTAATTTAATTGTTTGCTCAGCACTAATTATTATTGGGCAAAAAGCATTTTTTGGCCACTGTGGTTATAGTGATTTAACGAATTAGCCACTGTACTTTTAAAATATTCAATTAGCCCACTAAACTTTTTAAAAATTAACAATCAACCCATTCCGTCCAAAAAATTGGACGGACGTTAACATCTGGCTTTTAAAAATAAAATAAAATGATGTGGTAATTACGTGGCAACAGATTTTAAAAAAATTAATGCTGACGTGGCAAAAAATACATTATATTCATTTTAAAGTTTTAAAAATAACAAAAATATAATAAAATAAAACAAATTTTTTTTTAAAATATTATTTTTAATAAAAACAGATTTTTTTTAAAAACATAATTTTTTAAAAAAACATAAATTTTTTTAAAAAATATAATTTTTTTAAAAAACGGAACTTTTGAAAAAAACAGATTTAAAAAAAAATTTAAAAACAGATTTTTTTAAAAACAGATTTGACAAATTTTTTTAAAAACAGTTTTTTTTTAAAAAAAACAAATTTTGTAAAAACAGATTTTACAAATTTTTTAAAAAACAGATTTTAAAAAATCTGTTTTTTAAATTATTTTTTTTTCAAAAAGTATTTTTTTAAAAAAAATTATGTTTTTAAAAAAAAACTGATTTTTAAAAAAAACGTACTTTTTTTGAAAAACACAATTTTTTAAAAAAACAGATTTTTTTAGAAAAACATAAATTTTTTTTAAAAAAATTCTTTTTTTTTTAAAAAAATAATATAAAAAACAGATTTTTTAAAATCTGTTTTTTAAAAAAATCTGTTTTTTAAAAATTTGTAAAATCTGTTTTTAAAAAAAATTGTTTTTTAAAAAAAATCTGTTTTTAAAAAAATAAAATTTGTTTTTTTCAAAAAATCTGTTTTTTAAAAAAATTTGTTTTTTAAAAAAATTATGTTTTTTTTCCAAAATCTGTTTTTAAAAAAAAGTATTTTTCAAAAAAAAAATTATGTTTTTAAAAAAAAAATCTGTTTTTTTAAAAAATTGTGTTTTTCAAAAAAAATACGCTTTTTAAAAAATCTGTACTTTAAAATTTTAAATCTGTTTTTTTTAAAAAAAATATTAAAAAAAAATCTGTTTTAAAAAAAAATTGTTTTTTTAAAAAATCTGTTTTTAAAAAAAATTGTTTTTATAAAAAAAACTGTTTTTAAAAAAATTTGTAAATCTGTTTTTAAAAAAATTTGTTTTTTAAAAAAATCTGTTTTTTTTTTTAAAAAACTGTTTTTTAAATTTTTTTTAAAAAAGCTATTTTTTACAAAAGTTCCGTTTTTTATAAAAAATTATATTTTTAAAAAAAATTATGTTTTTTTTAAAAATTATGTTTTTTAAACAAATCTGTTTTTATTAAAAATAATATTTTTTAAAAAAATCTGTTTTATTTTATTATATTTTTGTTATTTTTAAAACTTTAAAATGAATATTATGTATTTTTTTTGCCACATCAGTATTAATTTTTTTAAAATCTGTTGCCACGTAATTATCACATCATTTTTTTTTAAAAGCCAGCTGTTAACGTCCGTCCAATTTTTTGGACGAAATGGGTTGATTGTTAATTTTTAAAAAATTTAGTGGACTAATTAAATATTTTAAAAATACATTGACTAATTCGTTAAATCATTATAACTACCGCGGTTAAAAAGTGCTTTTTGCCATTATTATTGCTTAAAGACACCTCCTGACATCTCATCTTTACGGCTCCATGTTGCCAAAATTGACTACAACACCTTTTTTTTTGTCATCAAATTCTTCCGGGATTTAGCTGACCCAATAATGACAAAATTCTCAAGGTCTTTAATGTACTTTCAAAAATAGAAGAAAGCAATATTTTTATGCATTCTTTTTATAAAATGATCAAGAAATTGAAAATGAAATGACTAATATATTTTTTTTATACTGTTATATATATATATATATATATATATATATATATATATATATATATATATATATATATATATATATATATATATATATACGGAAAGCTTCAAGAGCATAATTCTTAAATAGCATAATGCCTTAAATATCATAATTTTATCAAAACGACGTAGTTTTGTAAACACGCGGTGGCATTTTTGTACCTCGTATTTATAAAAATGCCACCGCGTGTTTACAAAATTACGTCGTTTTGATAAAATTATGCTATTTAAGGCATTATGCTATTTAAAAATTATGCTCTTGAAGCTTCCAGAATATATATATATATATATATATATATATATATATATATATATATATATATATATATATATATATATAGAACAAGGATCCTGTCCGGGAGTTCGAACAGGTCCTAAAATCTGGACCACTTTTTTTTTTTTTGCTTTTTTTTTGAAACAACTAAAAAAAAAAATTATGGAACTGAAATTTTTCCATAATACAGTGTTTTGGGTGTGTTTTTAATACCTATACCAAACAATGTATGTACAGTCTGCCCAGACTGTACAGAAATGTTTTGGTATAGGCATCCAAATCACGCCCAAAACACTGTATTGTGGAAAAATTTCAGTTCCATAATTTTTTTTTTAGTTGTTTCAAAAAAAAAGTAAAAAAAAAAAGAGGTCCGGATTTTGTTAAAATCCGGGAGTCCGGACCTGATCCAGACTATATATATATATATATATATATAATTACATTCGTACTATTTTTCTCAAATTTCTTCTAATATCTCTTTATCATATATGAAATATATTGGCAGCATGTCCAATACCAATAATTTTTTGCAACAGGAGGTGGCAATAGAATAATTAAATTGTACACCTACTACTAAGGCGGTAAAATAAATAAGCAGTTCCAACTCAATTAGTACTCATTCGATCAAAATTTCAATTCGAAATCGATTCGAAATATAAATTATTCAAATATGAACAAATTTTAAAATTCGATAAATTACTCGAACCTTCTAAAATTACATTTTTTTTATTAATACTAGAATCATATTCGTTCGAAAAGTTCAAACTGCTCGGGTTCGATTCGAGATCTTGTTCGATTCGGTAGCTAAACGAGCCTCAATCAAACTTTATTTTATACTCAATATTAGACTCGATTCATTTACATTTTTACCTACTACTTGAAATAAAACGTACTCATACAAATATAGTACTTTCAGTCCTTCTATGGCGACCGTAAGTTCCGACCATACCATTCTTTCTTGCGAAAGTCTTGATTACTTCTTCGCCCCTCTTTGATCAACGTATATTGAATTACTTCTTTGCCTTTCCAAATTTTTAATCAACCGATTATGATAGTTGGAATAGTACCCGTGGCAATCGGTTGTTACGGACATTATTCCAGCAACCATGATTTTAGTCATTGATTGTGATAATGAATGATGAATATTAGAAGTTATTTTTTCCCAGCTGCTACACCTTGTAGCGGCAATAATATTCCTTCTAGTGGCAAGGAAGATTACCAAACTACCCTTATGGCCCACTTGGCATTTGCCGCTAAACCTTGTAGCGATAAAGGAGAAAAAAAATAGGGACAATGCTTTTAGGGGGAAAAAACTCAACTAAAGCAAGGCTATTTTACTTAATGCTGATATTAATATTAATATCAGCATTAAGTCTACTTCTTTCCAACAACTAGATATATATTTCCACTTTTTACGTATGCAGTTCTTAGATATATCTAATTGTTGGAAAGGAGTATGTGACGCCCCGAAAATAGGTCCATACAACCCATTCTGAGACGCCAAATACATGGTACATAATTCAAATACAAACATAATTTATACAATTATCAACTGTCGTGTAAAATACGACAAAACGTAAGCTGTGAGTTTCGATACGAATATTGTCTCATAGACAATATCCAAACTCAAATGAAGTCCTCATTACAATTATTATCGCACTATTTTATAGAATAGTGAGGACTACTATAGCTACCATCTTGGACCATCACTCCATTCCCCGACTAGTCTTAGCTATATTCTCATTTCCTGAAGAGAACAATAAAAGAAAATGGTGAGATCAACTAGCCCAGTAAAGAATATTATGACTAAGATAATGTAGAATAAATTATCATTAGCCTTCAACAGTGTAAAATCTGATAAAATACAATAGACAATAAGTTTAGATCAATAACTGTAGCGGAACAAATAATCCATTAGAAGAGTTAAGTAGATCATGATGTCTACTACCTTCTATGATTTAAAAGTTAATTATCAATATTTTATCTCTGTAACACAACTCAATAAATATTTCACATCCACGAATTATCCATGCACTACGAACCAATGATATTTGTTAGTATCACCAGTGGTCATGATCATATCAAATAATTGTCCATCTATGCACTACGGGTCAAAGATGACTTTTACCACATCATTTGTCTGTAACATTACAGGTCATGATTATACCGATACACAATTCATGGTCATTATCATACCAATCAACAGTCCATCTATGCAGTACTGGCCAAAGATGACTTTCACCACAATATAAGCATGAGGATGATGACAATGATATAAAAAATCAATCAAGTGAGATCAATGATAAATATTAAAGAATTATAATTCAATTTATCTAGAGTTTAAGAATGTCCAAATTGTCAACATGATAATTAATTGTGGAGTAAAATTTAAGAATGATATTCATGTATCAAAAATAATTTGGACAGAAACGAAAATAATTTTGTCGTGAATAGTACCCCGGGTGAATATTACCCGAGTGAATAGTACCCCGACATGAAAATATTAAAATTTAATAAGAAAGTTCAGAAAAATATTTTTGTGAAACGATACTAAATGAAGCGCAAAATTCAAGGATATTCCACTAATTTCAGGGAGTATAGAAGCAATACTTATAAAAATAAGTGTAAATTTAGGAATATGAAACAAAATAATATTACTTACATACTATATAGTATGGAAGAAAATAATATTTCTTACGAATATTGAACGAAAATAATATCCCTTACCTTAGTAGGAGAGTAATTCTGACTGGTATAGCGAGGATATTTTTGAAGAAAACTTGCACTATTTACTACACTCAAAGTATCCTTATGCTCAAAAGAAATACGCATAATATTATAGAAGAAAGAATTCTTTGATTATGGTTTGATTTTCATTACTTAACTAAGCATCCTATTTATAGGAGAATGGCAGGGTACTATTTAAAAATAATCATGGACGCACAGTAAAGGAAAAAGAGCAAAGGGTCAAAAAAGCTCCTAATATTTACCCCGATGTCCCACTTGCACCCTAAACTAATTTTTTTCTTCCAAAAGTACCCTTCATGTTACATTTTTTGGGTCGCCCATACCCCTGCCGTTAACAAAAAATAAACGAGGTTAAAATGTGATGACGTGGCAGGCTTAAATATAAAATATATTCTAAATAAAATAATATATATCATTTAATCAAAACAAAAAATACTTCAATTCAAAATTAAAAAAAGCATAACATATTTACATCATTTAATCAAAATAATAAAATTCAAATTATTTTGTTAACTAATCAAAACAACTAATTAAATAAAATAAGTTGTATAACATATTTACATCATTTAATCAAAATACTAAAATTCAAAACATAACATTTTATATCAAATACTAATTAAAAAAAATACTAAAATACTAATTAAAAAATACTAAAAAAATCAAATTAAAAAGTACTAAAAATACTAAAATTCAAATTATTTTGTTAATTAATCAAAACAACAAAAATTCAAATTACATCATTAAAATACTAAAATCATAATACTAAATACTAATTGATATAAAATTTTTAAATTACTAAAATCATAATAGTAAATAATATTTTTAAACTATATAAAAATTTAATGATGTAATAATCTATACATAATAGTATATGTTATAAATAATATAAATAATTTGACGATATAATAATCTATACATAATAGTATATGTTATAATTTGATGATGTAATAATATTTTTAAAAAATGTATTCAAAAATTTAAATTACATCATAATATTTTTAAATTGATATGATTTTAAAAATTAATATTAAAAATTACTAAAATAATCATAATACTCCAGTTTTGAATTTTAAAATTATTATTTAGTATTATGATTTTAGTAATTTAAAATTTTTATATTATTTAGTATTATGATTTTAGTATTTTAATGATGTAATTTGAATTTTTGTTGTTTTGATTAATTACTAAAATAATTTGAATTTTAGTATTTTTTTAATTTATTTTTTTAGTATCTTAGTATTTTTTTAATTAATATTTTAATATTATTTTTAATTAGTATTTGATGTAAATATGTTATGTTTTGAATTTTAGTATGTTTATTAAATGATTTAAATATGTTATACAACTTATTTTATTAATTAGTTGTTATTATTAGTTAACAAAATAATATGAATTTTATTATTTTGATTAAATGATGTAAATATGTTATGCTTTTTTATTTTGAATTTTAGTATTTTTTGTTTTGATTAAATGATATATATTATTTTTTTAGAATATATTTTACATTAAAACCTGCCACGTCATCACATTTAAACCCCGTTTATCTTCTGTTAACGGCAGGGGCACGGGCAACCCAAAAATATAACGTTAAGGGTACTTTTGAGAAAAAAATTAGTTTAGGGTACAAGTGGGACATCGGGGTAAATATCAGGGGCATTTTTGACCCTTTGCCCAAAGGAAAAATCACGGGCGCAATCGGCTGAAATTTTTGATTTTTACTATTCATTACTGTGCAATAAAATATTCTAATAAAACAAAAACTTTATATAAATATAATATATTCTATTTATAATTTAATAAAATGAATAAGTTTATATATAATATAAAAAATATTCTATTTTATATAAAAAGTTTCATGTTTTATTACTATTATAATAAAATAAAGCCGAGATAACTTTCTACCAGCAATTTTGAAAAATGAGTAAGTGGGGGTCCATGTTGTGACGCCCCCAAAATAGGTATACATCACCCATTCTGAGTCGTCAAATACATGGTACAGAATACAATCACAACTTAATTATACAACTGTCGTGCAGAATACGACAAAACATAAGCTGTGAGTTTTAATACAAATATTATCTCCTAAACAATATCCAAACTCAAATTCAATCTTCATTATATTTATTATCACACTATTTCATAGAATAGTGAGGACTACTATGACAACCATCTGGACCGTCACTCCATTCTCTGACTAGTCCCAGCTATATTCTCATTTCCTGAAGAGAATAGTGAAAGAAAAAGGTGGGCTCAACTAGCCCATTAAGAAATATTATGACTAAGATAATGTAGAATAAATTATCGTTAGCCTTCAACAGTATAACAACTGATAGAATATAATAGACAACAAGTTTTAGATCAACAACTGCAGCAGAAATAGCAATCCATTAGAAGAGTCAAGTAAAACATGATATCTACTATCTTCTAAGATTTAAAAGTTTATCATCAATTTTATCTCTGAGACTCAGCTTAATAAATAATCTACATCACTGAATTATCCATGCACTACGGGCCAAGGATATTCATTAGTATCACGACCACGAATTATCCATGCACTACGGGCCAATGATATTCGTGTTTTCACCAATGGTCATGAACATGTCAAACAACAATTCATCTTTGCACCCTTGGCCGAATAGAACGCATGGTTATGATCATACCAATAACTATCCACCAATGCACTACGGGCCAATGAGAACTTCTAACACATCATGTGTAACATTACAGGTCATGATTATACCTAATGATCCTTGATCATAATCATACCAATCAATAGTCCATCTATGCACTACGGGCCAAAGATGACTTTTATCAAAATATAAGCATGAGGATGGTGACAATGATATAAGAATTCAATTAAATGAAAGCAAATGATAGATTTTAAAGATTTATAATTCAATTTATCCAGAGTTCAATAATGGCCAAATTGTCAACATGATACTGCTTGTGGAGTAAAATTCAAGAATAATATTTTATCAAAATGATTTGGATCGAAAAAAATAATCAATTTTTGTCATGATCAGTATCCCGAATGAATAGTACCCGAGTGAATAGTACCCCGTGAATAGCACTTCGTGAATAGTACTTCGGGAATAGTACTTTGTGAATAGTACCCGTGAATAGTACTTTATGAATAGTACTTGTGAATAGTACTTTATGAATAGTACCCCGTAAATAGTACTTTGTGAATAGTACCCGTGAATAGTATTTCATGAATAGTACCATACGTATAAATAGTGTCATATAAATAAATAGTACCCATAAATAGTACTTTGGCATGAAAATCTTAAAATTTAACAAGAATGTTTAGAAAAATATTCTTGTGAAACGATACTAGATAAAACACAAATTTTAAAGATATCCTACTAATTTCACAGAGTATAAAAGCAATATTTCAATAAAATGAGTGTAGAATTAGGGATACGAAACAAAATAATATTACTTACATACTACAGAATATAGAAGAAAATATTATTTTATACGAATATTGAACAAAAATAATATCCCTTACGAATAAGAAATAAATAACATCCCTTACCTTAGTAGAAGGTTGGATACTGCAATAGTGAAGTAGCAAAATATTCTTCTTCTTTCTCTCTATCGCTTGTCTCTCTATATATGCTCTTGTGAGTCTTAGTGAATTGGTGAGAATGAAAGAAGAATGAACTTTTATTTATAGAAAAATATAGTTTCGATAATTGCATGTTTTGGGGTTCGAATTATTACAGTATAGTATATTCATCTTTATCTCTATTTTTAATTTAGTCCTACAAGTATTATCAAACTTGTACCACCTCCCTTAATAGTACATGCATGTGAATTAATAGTTCTATTCATGTGAACAAATAGTTATATGCATGTGAACTAATGGCAATTAATTTTTCATTTATCCGATTAATTACCCGATTGGTCAATATAACCTCCAGAAATCAATTATTATCGAATTAAATGTCGATTTTCACTAACACTAATAATCCCAACATAATGGAAATATCAATTTCATCTTTAATAAACACGAACTTATTCATCATTAATATTATAACTCACAACATTTAACAATCAGATCATTCCCAGGAAAGAGGGGGCTTTCCGATAAGGATTTCTCCCTATTGGCGCGTAATTAGGTGACCAAATCTCTTTCCTCGACAGAACTTTCTAGACATCATTAATATTACAAATAATAATATGAATAAATTTTTTGTCTCAATTATTGATTTAATAATATACTATATTATGCAGATGATACTGTGATAATAATTGAATCAATAATATGAGACATATTATGCAGCAATTACTATGACAATAATTGAATAAAACTGAGTGACTTTTCACGTAAGCATCAATAATCAAAGATAATGTACAATATCGTGTGCTACTATTCAACCACGCGTATTACTGTACTTTTACCACCGATTATTTCAACAGTTTAACGGTAACCCTTTCGCCGTTATTTTTATAAAAAGATATTTCTGTAGTTTTCTAATTACGACAATACTTCCGTTGTGGGGTCCACCAATAATTGTGTCATCGTACGGATATTCCCTGATAAAAAAAATATTCTCCGACCAAATGAATATTTTATGATAACTTGCTTACTTTGCAAAATTTTCACATATCACCCTTAACTTTAACCTTTTATGAATTTAACCACTTACTAAATAAAATAATAATTATAAGAAAATTGAATACTTTCATTTCATAAAATTCGGGGTCTTACACATGTAATAAGCCAAACTTACAACAAATATTTCATGATAAACCCCTTTATTTATATCAAAAATTGAACAATTATTTACCATAAATCACTTATCTTCAATCAACACATTTTTAATCTTTCAACAATTATTCATCATTAATATTATATCTCACAATATTAACAACAAGATCATTTCCAAAAAAGAGGGGGCTTTCCGGTAAGTACTTCTCCTTATTGGCGCACAATTAAATAACCTAACCCCTTTTATCGACAGAATTTTCTAGACATTGTCAATAATGCAAATAATAATATGAATAATTCTATCGTCTCAATTATTGATTTAATAATATAAAATATTATGCAGATGATAATGTGACAATAATTGAATCAATAATATGATATACTATGCAACAACTACTATAACAATAATTGAATAAAACTGAGTGACTTCTTAAGTAAGCATCAATAATCAGATATACTGTACAATACCGTGTGCTACTGTGCAACCACGTATATTACTGTACTTTTATCTTCGGGTATTTTAGCAGTTAACGGTAACGATGTGTTTTCATGCAACATGATAAAGTCAAAGCCTATGCATCACGACAACTCAAAGAATATGAGAGGAATTATCATACTCATGATCTAGAGTTGGCAGCAGTCGTTTTCGCACTAAAGATATGGAGACATTACATATATGGGGAGAAGGTGGAGATATATACAGATCATAAAAGCCTCAAATATTTCTTCACCCAAAAGGAACTCAACATGCGACAACGACGTTGGCTCGAGCAGTTGAAAGATTTCGAGCATACTGTTAGGAATAAACATGCGAATGATATTCCTATTTATATATGATTTTATTATGATATACATGAATGAATATGCAAGTATGTTTGCATCAAGAAAAGTTATAAATTGTAAAGTGCAGAACTAAGACTTAAACAAAGGTGCTCACAATGCCAAGGCATAATCGTAGAGTAAACACGATTCTCAAAAAATGAGCACTCCCAAAATATCCAAAGTATGAAGCCTTTGGTCTGAGATGCAAAGATACATTCTACCTAAAGGAAACCAGAGAGCACTTAATGAATGGCATGCAAGCTAACAGAAGATCCAAGCACCAACCCAATCAACATCCAGATTGAGTTGTGAAGCCATTCAAGATGAAGTCTTCCACAAGTTGATCAGAAGAAGACTTCAGTAAAAATGACTGACTATGGAAAGTCAGCAAGTGCAGTAGCTATCAAAAGAATAGAAGACAACGATCTTGGGAGTAACCAGGATCGTAGTGTTTGTCAAACAAAGCAGAATCTGATGAAGTGTACACAAAGATACTGGTTAGCTTATGAAGAACAAGGCTAAAGTGATTAAGCATGGGTCAGTCCATTAATGATAAGTGAACGAGAGATCATAAGGAGAAAGCGAGCTGGGCATGCCACAAATCTGATGTATCTTGCTATTCAGAAGAGACCAGAACAAGAAGTCAAGCTATCAGTTCCTGAGATCAGTTAAGGCAAGCAGAAGTGTTGAAGTACTGCACAAGAGAAGGAAGATGTGTTCTACATTGAAGATCCAATGAACACTCTTCAGGATCGTAGTGTTGTCTCAACCTGTCAATGAGAAACATTCAACAAGACACAATATAATCAGGTCTACGCACAACTGTATCAGAATTATAGAGTTCGGTCATCTGAAGATTGAAGCATTGGCAACGGTTCAATCTGAAGACTTGTATTCGAATATTGTTGTTTGAGAGCATCGATGCAAAATGACAACTTCTGATGTTCTAATCGAGAAATCAGAAAGGAGAAATAATGTTGACCACCTGCCCGAGACATCAAAGTGACATCTCTGACGGGGTAGGTGAAACAGTAGATTGTAGTGTCAAAAAGATGAAAAAGGGGATGTCATGTCATATCTGCAGTCTACATCAAATAACTCGAGATCTGCGAAGCAATTCAAATAACTTTCAACGGCTATATTCCAACGAAAAGATTGGGAAGGAGTATATATCATCCAGAGCTTCATGGATCAAGGGTTGCCAAGTTGAAGGATCGTAGAGTTGTTGGAATGCTATAGTGTTGACTCTATGAGTTCCACCAGATCTAAACAGAACAAGTCTCAATGACAGTGAGACTACAAAGGCAGAAGTGAAGTAGCTTTGAAGAAGGACTTGAACAAACTAAAGCTTCACTCAACAAAGATGAGAATGCCACTGAAGATGGCAGCTAAGCTGAGAGCCGAGAAGGCCAAAAGATAGCATTCAAAAAAGTGGCAGAGCACAAAGAAGATCCAGAGAGCCACTCTACGAATCACCATGAACCAAAAGCCAAAACAAAACAAATGCAGAATCAAGTCTGCAAACCATTCAAGAAGGGTTCAAGGAATTCTAAGTGCCAGACGAAGTCTACCAAAATCTCAAACACTTAGCAAACCTAAATGGTGATGGTGCACAGCTGACATCAGATGAAGATGAGCAAAACAGAATGAAGATCAGCTGCACCAAAGAAGATGTGGTTCAGACTCTACGTAGAATCCGAAAAGGACCACGCCAAGCTGCTAAGTATAGAAGATGTTCAAACAAAAAGACATCTTAGAAGCAAGGCACCAACAACAACAACTACACCAAAAAGTAGCGAGGGCCTGAGGGGTCCTTATCCAGATGGACTAGATGAAGTTCCAATCCTGCTGGGCTTGAAGAGTTCCTAGGGAACTAGAGGAGTTCCAAGCCTGTTGGGCTTTAAGAGTTCTTAGTGGACTGGAGTTCTAAGGCTGCTGGCCTTGAAGGAATCTTAGTGATTCAGAATGCTGCCATTCCTTAGTGGAAATTATGTTAGTTAAAGTAGAAGAGTGGATTAAGAGCTTGAGTCTCTGAACCACTTAAAATCCCTTGTGTCTTTTACATTCAGTCATTTATTTACTGTCATTTACATTATGTATCTAACTGCTATAAATGCTATGTATGTATTAACTGCTTACAACTAAACTAATTCTACGAACAATACATGTATGTTCATGATTATATAAATGAAAGGGATCTTTTACTTATTTCGCTGTTCTTGAAATGATTCTTATGTTTGTCATATTCTAAGTCATTAGCAATACAAAATAAACGAGAAAAGTATTTGAAATTAAAAGGATCTATTCAACCTCCCCTTATAGATCTATTTTGTGCCTACTAGGAACTAACAATTGGTATCAGAGTAGGTTCTCATGCTATATTCAAAAGCTAATCACTTTGAGTTTGATCCTAGGCACAAAAATTATTCTAAACTTAGTTTAGTAGTAAGTCACTTGTAAATGCAGATGAGCTCACACGTTAGAAATATTGTGTACAGGTAAATATGTATATACACCTGAAGCTGCTCAGATTGGTCCATGTTTTTAAATTCCATAACAACAAGACAAATCATTGGCCACAATTATTCTTGTAGTCTGAAGACCAGGCAAGGAAGCCCAAGAGTCATCAACAGCAAAGAGTCAAGCATCCAGCAGTCTAAAAGATGAGATGGCCATATATGCTAAGAAGCACTTATCCAGAGAAGAAATAAGAATTTCTCAAATATATATTTGGCTAAAAAGCATCTGGATGTGAACCTTGAGGTTCAAAGTTGTCAAAGAACTAAAGATGCCAAGATTCTCTTAGCTTACATCTTCAAGACTATGACTGATTGATCGAAGGATAACTGGAGCAACAAGCTGTCAGGAGTGAATAAAAAATTATTCACATCAATGTCTAACCTCATTATATCAAGATAAATGACTGTCAAGAAACTGATAGTGGAAAGATATAGTTCCTCATTAATAAATGTGTACATTATGTTGCACCACCTTTTGCACTGTAACAATATTCTATCAAGAGACTATACTCTACCTAAAAAGAGGAAGATAGAAAGTACACTGAGGTTGTAAAATCAAATGCTAACAAACTTTCTCTCAATTCAAGTTTTAGGTTGAAGATTACATCTTGAAAGAAGTCTGAAATAGGTCATAAACACATTAAGATTTAATTTATCTTAAGTGGAGTAATCTTTGCTGATAAGTTAGTATGTATGTATAAACCTATGTTCTAAGTCTTTGATAACAAATAGAGTATGATCAGTTCTACAAGAGTATCTTGAAGATTCGTAGAAACAGATCACCTCCATGAATCAACCAGATACAAATAAGTGATTGACTTGATTCTCACTCTATGAACAGGTAAACCCTGTGAACATAACCAAACAAATGATGAAACCATCAAAGAAAAAGAGTGTTTTATTAAAATGGTTAATCTTACACACACTCATCATCATGCATCTTAAAATTTAATATCTTAATTGGATACATGCATGAATATGATTGTTGGTGATCAATATGATGATAATTTAAATATATGAGGAATAGGGATTTTGAAAACTAACATGGCAGGACCCATTTAATAATGGGTACCATAAATATTAATTTATCTAACCTGCAGGTACTTGGTCTATCTGACCACACTAAGGAATACTGATGCAGATGACTTCAGTCAAGAAGATTCAACCAAATGGAGGCTTAAGACATTTCAGAAATGTTTATGACAAAATCCTTATTTGTCAAAGTCTGTCCTTGAAGACTTGCTAAACTAACATGAATGAAGCTCATATGGTTACTAATCTTTATATAGAAGCAGACCATTCATCCTAAGATAAAAAGGGTCTTATATGCTCAATCATCTAAAGCATATCATCTGAGAAGAACCCTCGATAAACTCATTGTAGAAGTAGAACTCCACAAGTACAAACTGCCAAAGAAGACTACATTCGTAGTTCTATCAAATTATTGTAGAGGGATCAATCTTGAAGATATCTATTTCTATGATCCAAGGAGGGTTAAATGACTGTGATGACTTCAGTCAGAATGAGATATGCAACACTTCCTTCTGATGCACGTGAAGAAGAAGATCTCACACCCCTCTAAGAAGATAGTATCAACTATGGGGGAGCAGTGATCTGTTAAGGAAACGCAACACTGAAAGTATCATAAATACACTATGAAGCAATGTACCAGTTACAAAGTCCCAAAATTTTATGGCTGATGAAAAAATGAAGATCCATAGTCAGTAGGAACGTCTCAAAACGTACTACTGATAACCTTGTCAACCACATAACTCAAAATCGTGGAGTGCCTACGATCAAACATCTGATCGTAGTGTAAGAGCAGGAGGACACTACGATCACATCCAATAAAAATGTCTAAAGTTGGTAGAGGGACTCTCCAGCAGAAAAGGTCAAATGAGATATCAGTGCAAATGTAAGACCCTGAATTTATGAAATGAAAGTATTCAATTATCTTATAATTATTATTTTATTTAGTAAGTGGTTAAATTAATAAAAGGTTAAAGTTAAGGGTGATATGTGAAAATTTTGCAAAGTAAGCAAGTTGTCATAAAATATTCGTTTGGTCGGAGAATATTCTTTTTGTCGGGGAATATCTGTACGACGACACAATCATTGTTGGACCCCACAACGGAAGTATTGTCGTAGTTAGAAAACGACAAAAATATCTTTTTATAAAAATAATGGTGAAAGTGTTACCGTTAAACTATTGAAATACCAGGTGGTAAAAGTACAGTAATACGCGTGGTTACATAGTAGCACACGATATTGTATAATATATTTGATTATTGATGCTTACGTGAGAAGTCACTCAGTTTTATTCAGTTATTTCCACAGTAATTGCTGCATAATATCTCTCAAATTATTGATTCAATTATTGTCACAGTATCATCTGTATAACATTTTATATTATTAAATCAATAATTGAGACGACAAAGTTATTCATATTATTATTTGCAATATTGATGATGTCTAAAAAGTTCTGTTGAGGAAAGGAGTTTGGTCACCTAATTGCGCGCCAATAAGGAGAAATCCTTACCGAAAAACTCCATCTTTCCTTAGAATGATCTGGTTGTTAAATATTGTGAGTTATAATATTATTGATGAATAAGTTCATCTTGATTAAAGATGAAATTGATATTTCCATTGTGTTAGGATTATTACTAACTTATTAGCGTTAGTAGAAATTGATATTTATTTCGATAATAATTGATTTCTGGAGGTTATATTGACTAATCGGATAATTAATCGGATAAATGAGAAATTAATTGCTATTAGTTCACATGCATATAACTATTTGTTCACATGAATGGAACTATTGATTCACATGCATGTACTATTAGGGGAGGTGGTGCAAGTTTGATAATACTTGTAGGACTAAATTAAAAATAGAGATAAAGGTGAAGGTACTATACTGTAATAATTCGAGCCAGAAAACGTGCAATCATCGAAACTATATTTTCCTATAAATAGAAGCTCATTCTTCTTTCATTCTCATCTATTCACTAAGACTCACAAGAGCATATATAGAGAGACAAGCTATAGAGAGAAAGAAGAAGAGTATTTTGTTACTACACTATTGCAGTATCTAGCCTTCTACTAAGGTAAGAGATGTTATTTATTTCTTATTCGTAATGGATATTATTTTTGTTCAATCTTCGTATGAAATAATATTTTCTTCCATACTCTGTAGTATGTAAGTAATATTATTTCATTTCGTATCCCTAATTCTACACTCATTTTGTTGAAGTATTGCTTTTATACTCCGTTAAATTAGTAGAATATCATTAAAATTTGCTCTTCATCTAATATCATTTCACAAGAATATTTTTCTGAACATTCTTGTTAAATTTTAAGCTTTTCATGTCAGAGTAATATTCATGGGTACTATTCATTTATACGATACTATTCACAAAGTATTATTCACAGATACTATTCACGAAGTACTATTCATGGGTATTATTCATAAAGTACTATTGTAAGACCCCGAATTTTATGAAATAAAAGTATTCAATTTTTCTTATAATTACTATTCAGTAAATGGTTAAATTGATAAAAGGTTAAAGTTAAGGGTGATATATGATTTTTTTTCAAAATACGCAAGTGGTTATAAAATATTCATTGTTGTCGGGGAATACTCGTTTAGTCGTGGAATATTCTTTCTTTTGGGGAATATTCGTACGACGACGCAGTCATTTGTGGGCTCCATAACAGAATAACTGTGGGATGAAAAAAACGACAAATTTGAGTTTTTATAAATAACGGCGTAGTTGTTATCGTTAACACTGTTGGAATACCCGGTGGTTAAAATACAGTAATACGCGTGGTTGCACAGTAGCACACGGTATTACACAGTATTGTTGAATTATTGATTCTTATGTAAGAAGGCACTACTCAATAATTGTTACAGTAATTACTGTTCAATATTTTATTAATTCAATAATTGCTGCGTTGATATTTTATATTATTGTTGCTCAATAATTTTTACTGCACAGTATCTCCATTATCAGATCAATAATTCATATTATTTGAATAATATTATTAGATAATATTATTGGCAATGTCTAGAAAGTTCTGTCAAAGAGAGGTTTGGTCACCTAATTGCGCGCCAGTAAGGAGAAATTCTTATCGGAAAGCCCCCTCTTTCCTGGGAACTTCCTGGTTGTCATTATTATGATTTTGTAATATTATTTATGAATAATTAATTATTGATTTATATGATAAGGAAATATTTATTTTATGTGGATATAAATGATGGATTTATTTATGTGGTTATTAATGAAGGAATTAATGTTGAGGTATTTTATCAGTATTTTGTCGGATTGGAGGTATTAAAGATCAAATCAGTGTTCTTACAACTTTATTATGTGAGTTATAATTTTTAATCTGACCGTTGGATCGTTGTAATTTTTGGATATGTTATACATATATAAATTGAGTATATGTCCACAAATTTTGAACCGTTAAAAATGAGCGTATAATTTGTTATGAATTTTAAGATGTAACTGTTTCAGAAATTAGGTTTTGGTGAAAAATTTTAGAATTGAGTGGGCCCTACTCTTGGTTGTTGGGGGAGATGGCTGATTTTTGGTGGGTGAAATAGTAATAGGTAAAGCCATCAGGTAGCAGGTCAAGTCTGCTTCGGCGTGTTAACATTTTTCTATAAATAGAGGGCTAAGTTAGAATTGAAAATCACAACAGAAGTCATAAGTTTTCTCTCTTTTTCTCTCTAGATTATCGAGTGTATTTTGTGAGTATTTAGATACTTGGTGAGTTGCTATTCATCAGTGCAAGTTTCCTTCAGCGTCATATCCGATATCCAGTCAGAAGTGCTGCTCTTTTGAGGTGATGAAAATTATCTTTGTCCTGGATGAGAAAAAGAATTTAGAACTGCAATTACGATTATGAGTTATACATGTGATTGTGGAAAAGAATTGTTGATTGATGTTACAGGGATAAAACATTGTTGGTGGACTTTTAACATGGAGAAGATAATAGATTTTATGGTCTATTTGACTCTTCTAATGGATTGCTCGTTTCGCTGCAACTATGGTTGAAAATTTTTATCATCTACCATATGTTTTAAATCTCTGATTTATTACTGATGAAGGATATTGATAATTTAATTATCTTTAGTCATGATATTCTTTACTGAGCTAGTTGTTCTCACCCTTTTGCTTCACAATTCCTTTCAGGTAATAAAAGTGTAGCTGGGTCGAGTGGGGGATAACACACTACAAGAAAGCCGGCTAAATCCGACGGATATATGTTCGACGGACACCGTCCCTCGAAAATAACATTTATTCCGACGGAGTATTCAGTCGAAGATACATCAGTCGACAATACTTTAATTTTAACTGATGTTCGTTGAACATTTATGTATCCCATTAGCGCCAATGTTCCCGCCAATACGAATATTAGTTTCGATGAAAAATGATGTAGTCCGACGGAAGAGTCAGTCAAAGATACCTTACGTACGACAAATGTATGTACGACGGACTTTCCGTCGAAGATAATCCTAAAATCTAATTAATCGGTACGTCTTCCCGGCCCCCTCGTTTCTGTAGACCTTAATATAATCTCATTTCTCTCTCCCTCTCTCTCATTTCTCTAGATCTAGCTCTCAACCACCTCTTCGCCGAGACTTCACTGCTCTCACGCCACCACCATCGCCGCCACCACCACGTACTGCCACCACCACCACCGGTTCCACCACGTACACCACCGGTTCCACCACGTACTGCCACCACCACCTTCAATTCCACCACTACCACCACGTACTGCCACCACCACCACTGTCGATCGGTTCCACCACCAGTAGACGCCACCAACACCGTCGATTGAACCACCATCACTAACATCACCAGCAGCTACCACCGTCGGTTAGTTGCACATTAATTCAATTTCAAGGTTAGTTTTCTGCTAAGTATTAGATTTTTAGGGTTAATTTGTTGTAAATTATGAAATTTGTGGCTTAATTTGTTTTAGGTTTAGTTTAATTTGAGTTTGAATATGAGATTAACCAAATTTAGATAATATGTTGTTGCTGTGAATTTGTGGACTGTATATTGCTGAAATTAGAATTTTGATTTTGGGTTTGTGGACTGCCTATTATTTAAGTGCATATTATTTGGAATTTGGAAATTGCAGAATATTGATATCAAATTTGGGTTCCTTATCATAATGTAACTGATTTTAGGACTGTTTTTAATCTTGATATATTTGTTATTTACGACTGAATTTATGACAGAAATTCAGTCAGAATTATGAAATTGCAGACTTGTATGTATTGTATTAGTAATTAGTTTCCCAATATTAATAAATCATAAACTAAGTGCCATTTACTTAGTTTTTTACTACTAAAATAAAATAAAGTAAATATAATTTAATTTAGTTTATTAAATAAAATAAATTTTAAAAATAAAATAAATAACGTAATATAATACAAAATAAAGTAAAATAAAATAAAAAATAAATTAAATTAATTTGAATAAAATAAAAAAACTTTGATTTAATCTAATAAATAAAATACAATTCAATAAAAAATAAAATAAAATAAAAATAATAAAATAAAATAAATTTAATTTAATTTAAATAATCTAAATTAAATTAAATTAAATTTAAAATAAATTTAATTTAATAAATTTAATTTAATAAAAAACATTAAAAATTATATAATATATATATATAATACAAAATAAAATAAAAAGTAATAAAAAATTTAATTTAATTTAGTTTAATAAATAAAATAAAATATATAAGTAGTCTCTATAGATTCCAAATAAAAATTTTCATAAACTAAGTACCACTTAGTTAGTTTATCATCATTGGCAAAATATCAGTTTATAGCTGAAAGTGAATGTCGAACAATAGTCTCTATAGATTCCAAATAACAATTCTCATAAACTAAGTTCCACTTGCTTAGTTTATCATCATTGGCAAAATAAACTAAGAATAGCTAGAAGTGAATGTCGAACAGTAGTCTCTATAGATTCCAAATAATTAACAATTCTCATAAACTAAGTACCACTTACTTAGTTTTATCATTGGCAAAATAAACTAAGTAGCATTTGCTTAGTTTGCCACAATTTTCAATATATAAATGTAATAATACTCTCCCTATATATATGTACTCTTTCTTGTATGCAGGTTTGGACATAGCAGTTGCAGCTAAATAGTACTCCAACCGGTTCCTCGGCAACAATTAAAAAAAAGGGGTCGTAGTTCCTGTTTGTGTCATATACTTGAATAATAAAGGTAATTGAATTACTGCAGACATTCCTCACTGTTCCATCATAATAGATGACAACATCCGGAAGTAGTGCCAGTAAGTTGTTGAACTTTGTTCAATAGCGTAATGGAACTACTTCGGGATGTTGTCATCTGTTATGATGGAACAGTGAGGAATGTTTGCAGTAATTGAATTAACTTTATTATTCGAGTATAGGACACAACAGGAACTACGACCCTTTTTTTTGCCCGGTTGCCGACTTAAGTAGAGATTCCACATAAATTCTCATAAACTATGTACTATACTTTGAAACTTAGAAACCCGTTTGACATACACTCAATAGGGGTGAATGTCTAACAGTCCCCAGTTTGGGACTGTTATTGGATGTTATGTCTCTCACTTAGGCCGGTGCAAATACGAAATGGTACATTTTTTGTTATTTTGAGGATTAATCGACTATTATCTCTATATGTTCTCCGAGTGCATACTTAGATTAAGTTATCTTAGTCTAGTTCGTGTGCTTGGAGACCATAGGGAGGTGCTGCTGAAATTTTCTTGAAACTCATAAAACGTACTCAACGTGTTTGCACTAGTGACGAGACACATCCAATAACAGGATAGAAGCCTTACCCCTGTCCTGTAGAGATACTAGGTAAATCTAATTCACACATGAATATCCAAATTAACTTAATGCGTACTTCTGTGTAGTTAAAAATGTCAGCCAACCGGAGTTGGATGTATCGTAGGATACCCATTGATGGGAGGGGATTAGTCTCAGCTTATCGTATTGGGGTTTTAAATTTCTTGACCAAGGAACTAGAACATACGGATGATCCACACGGGAAGATGCGATGCCCGTGTGTCAAGTGTAAAAATTTGATTTGGAAGAAAGTCGACGAGATTACATTCGACTTATTTTCTCGTGGATTTGTAGATGGGTACTTCGTATGGACTCATCACGGGGAATCAGAAGTTATTGAAAATATTGTGGAACAACCAATTCCACGGGATTCATACGTCGAAAACTATGATCAAGTTGAGATGTTGGTTGATGCTTATGGCCCTACTACTATTGATTGGGCTGAATATGAACCTTCTTCAAGTAGTGCGAAGCAAGTGCCAAATGCTACAGCTGTTGCCTTTTACAAGTTGCTATCTGAATCTGGGGTCGCGTAAGGTTGAGCAATTGAAAATTTCTGGATTCAAGAGTCACGATTGTCATGTATTCATGCAGAAGTTGATTCCAATTGCATTTCGTGATATGTTACCCAGAAAAGTTATGGATGCATTGACCGAACTGTCAAATTTCTTTCGAGATATTTGCTTAACTATAATTAAGCAAAGTGATGTCGAGCAAATGGAGAAGAATATTGTGCTTACTGTTGGGAGAATGCATATTATGATTTGATGTTTTAATGCATGTGTTCATGATTATTTGTAAGGTCCTTAAATGAATATATGTACAAGGACTTAGTGATAGATCAAAATTGTTAGGTTGATCTAAGCTTTCAACGTGTATCATTATGTTAAAGAATGTATAGATAGAAAGAATAAAACTATTAGGTTGATCTTAAGATGTAATAGATTAGTTTTGAAGAAATCATAGTGCATCAGTTTGATCAACATTGCAGAAGTCAAGGCAGAAAACATAGAGCCTGAAGATCGTAGTGTGCCTGCCTTGAAGGAGACTCTTCAGACTTCGTAGAGTGGTCCCAACGATTGCCGAGCTAACTCCACGATCGTAGTGTGCTGAAGGAAACATGAAGTTTACAAGTCAACGATCGTAGTGTGCTATCGGGAACGTAGAGTTAACAACACGAGTAAGAGAAGATCGTAGTGTACGAAGGTTTTAAAGGGAAATCGTAGTGCTCTCAACTAATAGCATCGTAGTGTGCAAAGATGTAAAAGACACTACGATCTAAATCGTAGAACACCACAATCCAAATAGTAGAGCATCATCTGTCTCACGTCAGAAAATGTCGAGCCAAATGATCTGTGTTTTCAACAAGTGAGGAATGGATCCCAGATGCTGCAGTACTCATCAGTCCCAGATTGTATAAAATATCCTTAGTATGCAACAAAGAAGCGTATTGAAGAAGCTAAGGATAGTACTATGGGTAAGAGGGACAAAACACCTTTTCAGGTGGTAGGTGAGAAAGCAGCCTGCAGTGTCAGTGGGCCAGAATGCAGAATTCAGAAGATGTACAGAAATGTCTCCATCACAGTACAAAAAGTTTAGATGCATTTAATGCAACAACGGATGGATCCAACGGATAGTTTTCAACATCACATATATACAGATCAGACAGATGAGAGAGAAATAAGCAAGCATTAATCAAACAACGTGAACATCTCTCTCAAGATCAACTCAATGGTCTGAGATATTGCAAAGCTTGCTCAGCTACTCAGTTCTTAACGAACCAGTGCTTACACAGCAACTGAGTAGCAACCATCAAGAACTCAATAACTATCAATCAACTGAAGAAGTATACCAAGTCTGCTGGACTTGAAAAGTTCGTAGTGAATTGTAAGAAAGCCAAGTCTGCTGGACTTGAAGAGTTCAAGAGTGAACTAGAGAAGTTCCTAGACTGCTGGTCTAGAAGGAATCTGTGTGATTCAGAAGATTGTAAAAGACATCCTTAGTGGATATCCTACTCATTGAGTAGAAGAGTGGACTAGGAGCTTTGAGTGCTTTGAACCACTTAAAAACAACTATGTCGTTTAAATTCATGCTATAACTGCTATAACTGCTATATCTGCTATAAATGCCTTACTCGCTCATAACTCCATTGCTTGGTAAAGAAGATTAAAACAAATACTAATTTCGCAAAGTTTTAATCATTATCTAAGAGAGCTGTCCAACTTGATAAAAAGGCGAAGAACATCCTGTTCCAATCCTTAGAGGATGATCTGTTTGAAAATATTGTAAACAGCAAAACAGCTAAGGAAGTTTGGGAAGCATTGCTGATTATGCACAAAGGAACTGAAGAAGTCAGAGAGAACAAGCAGTCTCTCCTGACACATCAGTATGAAATGTTCACTCACGTGTAGGGAGAAAATGTGACTGCAATTTATGAAAGATTTAACGTTCTGCTCAACTCTCTACGAGCGTATGGGAAGATCTATCCTAACAAGGATCTAACCATAAAG
The DNA here is from genome assembly GCA_020205505.1 of Panax japonicus. Classification (NCBI taxonomy): domain Eukaryota; kingdom Viridiplantae; phylum Streptophyta; class Magnoliopsida; order Apiales; family Araliaceae; genus Panax; species Panax japonicus. Next base: position 31,388,463 of record CM035094.1, on the reverse strand, counting down.
TTCATGAGAGCCCTACCGAGCAGGTGGGATACAAAGACCACATCAATAAGAGAATCAAAGAATCTTAATGAGATGACAGTTCAACAACTGTATGGAAATCTCCTGACGTACGAACTGGAGCTGACCCAACACGCCGAAACCTTATCAGAAGGAAGAAGAAATGATAAGGGTGTTGCTCTCAAGGCAAATGAAAGTGCATCGAAAGTCATCACCGAGATTGACTCTGATGATGAAGAAGACGATGACGATGACTTTGCTATGCTGGTAAAGAGACTAAGAAGGTTCACTGGACAAGGCAGAACCGGCAAGCCAAAGAAAGTCAGCAACTACGTCAGCCAGGAACAAATGAATGATTTATGCTACAACTTCAAGAAACCTGGTCATTTCATTACCAACTGCAACAAGCCTATCAAAGAAAAGCTAAAGAAGAAATCTCAGGCAAAAAAAGAATTCAAAGGAACCAAGAGGCCTCAGAAAAGAGACAAAGGCCTGGTTGCCGGAGTATCGTGGAGTGATTCAGATAATGAATCAAATGCAAACTCCGGAGATGAGGAAGAACCACATATGCCCAATTTATGCTTAATGGCCAAACATGCAAAGGACAAATAAAGCCTAAACATACATGATGCAAGTATCTATGAGGTATTTGACTTTAATTCTCCTGATGTAGATATAAGTGACTTAAGAACTGCTTTGCATGGCATAACCACTGACCTACATCAATACATGAAGTGGTTCAGAGTCTTGTCTAAAGATCATTCACTTCTTCAAGAGGAGAAGAAGAAAGTTCAAGAAGAGCTTAAAATAACTCTTCTAAGTACTAATATTCTCTCCAAGCTTGAAGCTGAGAATGAAACTTTAAAACAGACAAACACACATCATGCACAAAGAGAGTCTAAGCTAACCTCTAAAATTGAGAATCTAGAGAAGACTATCTCTGTATGGAACAGTTCCTCATCATCCATAGACTGCCTGCTCTCTAGTCAGAGAAGCACATTCGACAGAACATGCTTAGGCTTTGGGGAATCCATCTTAGAGCTAAGTGTGGAAAAGACAATAAAAACTAGCACTAGTAATGTCTCAAGTTTTGGTAGAGGCATTGCTTTTGTGAAATCCTCACAGTTGGAAGAACCAGTTCAACCTTGTTCTACTGTCTCTAGTTATACTCAGAGAAGTAAAGGATCTCACGTTGGTCTGGGTTTTATCACGGAAAAGAGTAATCCAACCTCTACTTACCAACCTCGAAGAATCGTAGAGTCAAACAAAATCAACTCTACGAATCAACTGGGAAGGAACAGTAGAGGTAAGGCACACTCATCACTATTTATGAAACCTAAGGACACGTGGAAGAAAGAGAATCAGTTTAACAGAAGTTTAACTAAGGAACCACACAAGTCAAAGTGGAAGATGAATCACCACACACACACAGGCATGCATTATAATAGATGCTTCATATGCAATAAAAATGGTCATAGGGCTATAAAGTGTTATTATAATTCCATGCATGTGAGACCCAAGATTAGACAAATTTGGGTCCCCAAAGGCACTAACAAAGAAGGAACCATGCAAATATGGGTACCCAAATGAAGGTTCAAATATTTTGACAGGAAAAGAGCTCCACGACATCAACATGGTATCTGGACAGTGGTTGCTCGAGGCATATGACAGGGAACAAAGCTCTACTATCCAACTATGTAGAAAAGGAGGGTCCCTCAGTCATCTTTGGAGATAACGGCTCGGGCAAGACAAGAGGATATGGCTCTGTTGGCAATGGTGCAGTATCTTTCAACAAAGTAGCTTATGTAGAAGGACTCCAACACAACCTTCTAAGTATCAGCCAACTCTGCGATAAGGGTCACCAAGTAACATTTCTCAACAACCAATGTCTAGTCAGAGATTTGAAGACATCTGCCATAAAGCTGACCGAAATAAGAAAAGGAAATGTCTACACAGTAGATCTTGGTCAACTAAGCTCTAATGAGACAATATGTTTTCTGGCAAAAGCATCTGAGGAAATGAGCTGGCTATGGCATAGAAGGCTGTCTCACTTAAACTTCAAAAACATGTCCAAACTGACATCAAAAGATCTCGTAGCTGGCCTACCCAAGTTCAAATTTGTGAAGGAAAGGCCATGCAACGCCTGCCAGCGTGGAAAGTAAACCAGAAGCTCATTCAAGAGCAAGACTGCCAACTCCATTGACAAACCCTTGCAGCTGTCCCACATGGATCTTTTTGGACAAATCCCAACAGCTAGTCTTGGAGGCAAAAGATACTCTCTTGTCATAGTCGATGACTTCACCAAATTCAAATGGGTATTCTTCCTAACTTCAAAGGATGAAACGATCTCTGAATTAATCAAAATGTTCAGACTGGTGATGAATGAGAAAGGAGAGAAAACCAAGGCAATAAGGAGTGATCATGGAAGGGAATTCGATTTCTAAGAAATAGACAAGTTCTGCTCAGACAATGGCATTAGTCATAACTTCTCAGCTCCACGAACTCCTCAACAAAATGGAGTTGCTGAAAGAAAGAACAGAACTCTGATAGAGGCTGGAAGGACCCTACTAGCAGCAGCTCGTCTGCCTGAATACTTCTGGGCAGAAGCTGTCAACACTGCATGCTACATACAGAACAGATCATTAATTCACTCTACGATCAAGAGGACACCCTACGAACTGTGGAAAGGAAGGAAGCCAAGTGTCAGCTATTTCCATGTCTTTGGCTGTGCATGCTATATTCTCAACAATAGAAAGCAGTATCTGACAAAATTCCAGCCTAAGTCAAACGAAGGGATCTTTCTTGGATATGCCACAGACAACATAGCTTACAGGGTGTTCAACAAGAAGACACTGAATGTCGAAGTCTCAATACACATCATCTTTGATGAAACTGACACAGACAAAGCAGTGCCTCTAGACACTACGACCGATAGTGCAGACACTATGAATGCAATCTTCGAGCTCAACACTATGATCGTAGTACCAGACAGTGAAATCGTAGATCATGATAATGAAATCGTAGAGAGGTCCATCCAAGACAGCGAGCTTCCACTCCAAGAAGAAGAGATAGACCTTGAAGACCTAAGACAGGAAGGGATCAGGATAGATGTCCCAACAGGGAACAGATGGGCAAGGGATCATACTCAGGATCTAATCATTGGAGATCCAAGTGCAAGAGTTAAAACAAGAGCTGCTACTCAGAATGAATGCTTCTATCTAAGCTTCCTGTCACAAATAGAGCCAAAGAAGATAGAGGATGTTATGGAAGACTCCAACTGGATAGAAGCCATGGAGGAAGAAATCAACCAATTTGAACGAAGCAAAGTGTGGAGATTGGTACCAAGACCAAAGAGTCATCCTGTCATAGGAACCAAGTGGGTCTTCAGGAACAAAATGGATGAAGATGGGGTCATCATCAGAAATAAGGCAAGATTAGTGGCGAAGGGCTATTCTCAAGAAGAAGGCATTAACTATGATGAGACATTTGTACCTATTGCCAGACTAGAAGCCATCAGAATCTTTCTTGCCTTTGCTACCCACATGAAGTTCAAAGTCTTCCAGATGGATGTCAAGAGTGAATTTCTAAATGGAGAGCTTCAAGAAGAAGTCTACGTAGAACAATCTCTAGGTTTCATCAATCCATCTCTTTCCAATTATGTCTATAGATTAGACAAAGCTTTATATGGTCTTAAACAAGCACCTAGAGCATGGTATGAAATACTGACTAACTTCTTAATAGAAAATGGGTTCACTAGAGGTAGAGTAGATACTATACTATTTCTTAGAAAGCATAAAGACAAAGTCTTACTAGTTCAAATATATGTTGATGATATCATTTTTGGTTCTACTGACGAAAAGTTATGTAAGAGATTCTCTAAGCTAATGCAGAGTAAGTTTGAAATGAGCATGATGGGTGAGCTAAATTTCTTCCTTAGACTGCAAGTGAAGCAGACTTATGAAGGAATATTCATTAACCAAGCCAAATACATCAAAGACTTACTAAAGAAGTATGGCATGGAATCAGCCTCTCCCATGAAAACACCAATTGCTCCTGCAACCAAGCTTGACAAGGATGAGAAAAGTAAATGTATTGATATAACTCAATACAGAGGTATGATAGGTTCTCTTTTATACCTAACTGCCAGTAGACCAGATATAATGTTTGCAACATGCATATGTGCTAGATTTCAGGCTAACCCTAAAGAGTCTTATTTGTCTGTTATAAAGAGGATCTTCAAGTATCTCAAGGGTACACCCTATTTGGGGTTATGGTATCCCAAAGAATCCTCATTTGAACTGATAGGATACACAGATGCTTATTTTATAGGATACAAAATAGACAGAAAAAGTACCAGTGGCACCTGTCAACTTCTTGGAAACAGACTTATGTCCTGGTTTAGCAAAAAGCAAAACTCAGTGTCTAATTCAACTGCAGAAGCTGAATATATTGCGGCTGGTAGTTGCTGTGCTCAGATCCTATGGATGAGAAATTATCTAGCTGACTATGGGTTCAATTTCAAATCTATTCCCATACACTGTGATAACACAAGTGCCATATCAATAACTCATAATCCTGTCATGCATTCTAGGACCAAGCATATAGAAATAAGGTATCACTTCATTAGGGATCATGTGCAAAATAGAACTATATCTTTAAAATATATCCCTACTGAAAATCAACTTGCTGATTTTTTTACAAAACCACTAGATGAATCCAGATTTAACAAGTTAATAAGTGAACTAGGCATGCTAAATCTTCAACCATGAACTGTATGCTCTATATTGTGCTAACCATGACAGATATAAAGGCTGTACTCAAAATTGTAGACATGATCAAGGGAAGTTCACGATCGTAGATTCGAACAAACAGCTACCTCAACGATCGTAGCAAAGACTCAATTATCATAGTGCAGACTCGACGATGACCTAAAGCTCTTCCAACAAGCAAAGTGAATCCTGTGATGACAAGCCTCATAACAATGCAATCTCTCTAAGAGGTGCCTTAGGGACAAACCTAACCCTTGAATCACCAAGAGGTTGGCCCTTCCTGAGTTACCTTAAAAAGAATGCTTAGTAAAAAACTCATCACAAGGATCCAGACAGACTCGAGGATCGTAGGACAGACTCTACGAATGGTGATCAGTCTCAACGACTGCCGGAAAGACTCGACGATTGCAGGACAGACTCAACGACCAGAAGACTATCTCTACAATCATAGTCATCCTAAGGACATCTCAGCACTGAAGACTCAAAGGGAAAATCAGTACATTCATGCACAGTTAAAATCGTAGAGCCAAGCATAAGGCGACACCTGTCCCACTAAGTCAAAAAAAAAAGAAAGAGGGAAGCTACAAGTACAAATTGGAACCGTGTTTTTTGAAATCTGAAGTTCAAAAGATTATCTCTCTCTCTCTCTCAAAGCAAAACCCTAACTCAAGAGAAAGCTCAGTCGTATTCCACTTCTCAACTACAGAATCATGGCTGCTTCAAATGTAATCTCAAGCTACAGACTCTGTTTCGATGAGTTCAAGGATGCTCCACCAAAATTTCACAAGACCTTAGCACTACTAAAGAAGGCAGGTCTCGAAGAGGCGCTGAGCACCGACACCCTCATCTATCCCAAGCTAGTGAAGGAGTTTTACAAGAATGGAGTTTACGAACACAACACCATCACTACACGAGTAAGAGGAGTTGAAATGATGCTAAGGGAAGAAAACTTCAATCTGGCCCTAGGTTTCAAGAACGTGGGGCACCCATTTCTAGACAAAATAAGCTTCTAAGAGGGTTTGAAGAAAATACACGACAAGAAGAATCCCTCTGTGAAAGGCTACAAAAAGAAGGAGTTCCCTCAAAGGTACGAATTTTTGGCTGACATTATTGGGAAATGCATCTGCTGCAAGAGCTCAGGTCATGACTCGGTAAATGAGACTCAGCTTAAGCTCATGTCTGCTTTGGTTCATGGTACTCAACTCAATTATGAAGCTGTATTACTCGAGTGGATCGGCAAGTGGATCGTCAGCTCGAATAAATCAAAGAGTACTCCGAAGATGCTATATGGGAGATTCATTAGCATCATTCTGCAATCTGCATTGGGTGACAAAATTGGGGATGATGAAGGAGAAGATATTAACCCAAATTGAAGAATGACACAACATTTTTTTAAGAACTGGTAAAGGAACCCTGCTGATTATATAAGAATGATGACAGAGTCCAGTGGGAGAACTGGGGAACAAAAGGAAGTAGGCTTTGCAGGAGGAATGTCTGCTGTCAAAGAAGTTGAAGAAGAAGAAGAAACAGACAAGGGTGAACCCTCTGCTTTTGACAGAAAAAGCAAGGGCAAGAGAAAGCTAAGGGCAAGACAATTCGAAGAGCCTCAAGGATCTACAACTAGCATTCCTGTAGAGTTCTCTGACATAGAGACTATAAGGACGCTAAAGAACATGCAACAGCAAGAGGAAGCTGAAGAGGATCAAGCCACTATTTAACAGATCTTAAAGAAGAACAAGACTGGCCATAAGTCCAAAAGACCAATAATGTCTTCGATCGTAGAGTCTCTGCTGTTCTTTGAGACCAGGCCAAGTGTGGCAGAAATGGAAGAAGCTGCTTCAAGAAGAGTGGCTGATCAACGTGGCAAAACAAAGACTCAAGAGAGTCCAGAAGTGGTGACTAAAACCAGCAAAGCAAGGAGAAAGCTGGTCAAGAAGTTTATTCTTGAGAATGAAAAAATACTGAAGAAAGAAACCAAGAGTTTGGCTGCAAAAGTAGAACTATCCCAAGTAAACTTAGAAACAGATGCTCCAGCTGAGGGGGATATTCCTAAAATTCTCATGATTGAGTATACATCGACTGAGGGGGAGAAGCCTACTGCTCAAGAAAAGGTTCCAGCTGGAAGGGACTCTCTGAACTTAGAAGAAGATTTACCAGGTGAGAGGGAGTTTCTAAACCTCCAAGAAGGTGTTCATAGTGAGGGGGAGCCTCATAATATCCCAATGGATGAAGAAGAGGTTCTTGCTCAAGATGGAGATGAACCAATGCGAAACCTTCCAGAGGCCATTGAGATAATGGATTCTTCAGAAGAAACCAAAGAAGAGGAAGAAAATAATGATGATGATGAGCTTGAAATTACTGGTGTAGGGAAAGATGGATACATAAGCTATCTGTACAACCAAATTTTTTCTTACCTACCCATGATGGCATACCATCAAGCTCAAATCCTGAAATCATGGGATCACATGTTATGGAGCTTCAAGGAATATCCAGCAATCTCAGTTCTGGCTCATGGATTTCCAGGAAAAGTCATCTTCGCCAAAAAGCTACTTACCAACCATTCCTCATCAAAAGACAATCCTGAGGTATTGACTATCCCTACTAGTTTTAGAGTTAATCACCTGCCATCATCTTCATTTAGCTATTTCTATGAATTTCCTAAATGGCTGGAAGTGATTCCCAATCCAATAAATCAGTTTTCAGATGCAGAATCCCAAAATTCTGTAACTGAAGAACCAAAAGAAGTCAACCTTACCCTACTCCCTCAAATCACTAACTCTTCGATTCCAGACTCAAGCCACATCATAGAGTCCAATGTTGAAATCATAGAGTCACCTATCCCAGATATCCAAACCCAAACCCCTCCAGCTGATATACCATCCTCTTCATCACATGACTTTTTCAGTCTTGATCTTGCGTTGTACAATTAGCAAGATCAATCTCCACCAAGAACCCCTCAAATGGACAATCCCCAATCAAATAATGCTCTCCCAAGCCTGCCTACCAAGGATGACATAAAAGAAACCTCTGAGCAGATGATCAAGTCTATCGAAGCAAGTCTGGAATCCCACTCTGATCTCCTCAACATCCGCCTGAATCAAATGATAAAAGCTGCTAACAAATTCCCTAGTACAATGAATACTGAGCTCACTACGAGGCTAAGGGAAATTATCAAAGAGATTCTGAAGAGTATATCAGACAGAGATGAGATCCATTTCTAGGTTGCTGCCAAACAAAGACAGGATGTGCTTGAAATGCAGAAAAACGAATATCGTCAACATCAAATTATGCTGGACAATATTCTCAACTTGAAAGCTTCTGTCTATGACTTCCAGAAATCTTATGCCAATCAGGAGCAACATAATGATATGATTCTGACAGTCCTCCAAAATAAAGAAGCTAGAGCTGGAAAATAGATCAAGGAGAATAGAGAGGACATTGCTCAAACCCAAAGCCAACTGAATGAGCTTTTTCAAGGAGTTAATTGGCTGTCTGTCGATATTCGAACCCTTTATGCTGACATAAAGGGGGAGAATAATAAAAGGAAAGGAGATCAAGGAGGTCAAGGTAGAGGAAGAGGTCATGAAACTCAAGAAAGGGGGAGAAGTCAATTTCATGCTCAAACATCACGAAGCCCTCCTACAAGACATCATCAGACTCAACGATCTGGTCAGCAGGAAATTATAACATTTATTCCTACAGCTATTCTTCTGAGTCATAAGGAGCCAACTCCTATCTCACAAGACGTGTCTACGGTACGCATAAGAATGCCAATTGGAGATCTTGCATTCATGCGCAAACATGAAGAGAATCCAGTTCTAAGTCTAAGCGAGCTGGAAGAGTTTGCAAGGAATGAGGAAGCTCAAAGGAAAAGAAGGGCTGAAGAGTATGCCAATCCTCCTCCACAGAAGAGACCAAGAAAACAGAGATAAGTTGAGAGTTTAATATTTTATTGATGTAATGCTATATTGTAATATCTTCTGATCATCAATAAATTCATGCTTATTCTCTAGAAATTTTAGCTGCTCACTGAAATACTAAGTCATGTTTAAATTTCCTGCAAATGCATCTAGTCACTAATAATCATGATAACAAATCTCCTTGGTTATGTCAACATCAAATAGGGGGAGATTGTTGGGAGAATGGATATTATGATTTGATATTTTAATGCACGTGTTCATGATTATTTGTAAGGTCCTTAAATGAATATATATACAAGGACTTAGTGATAGATCAAAATTGTTAGGCTGATCTAAGCTTTCAACGTGCATCATTCTGTTAAAGAATGTATAAATAGAAAGATCAAAACTGTTAGGTTGATCTTAAGATGTAATAGATTAGTCTTGAAGAAATCATAGTGCATCAGTTTGATTAACATTGCAGAAGTCAAGGCAGAAAATGTAGAGCCTGAAGATCGTAGTGTACTTGCCTTGAAGGAAACTCTTCGAACTTCGTAGAGTGGTTCCAACGATTGCCAAGCTAACTCCACGATCGTAGTGTGCTTAAGGAAACATGAATTTTACAAGTCAACGATCGTAGTGTGCTCTCGGGAATGTAGAGTCAACAACATGAGCAAGAGAAGATCGTAGTGTACGAAGGTTTTAAAGGGAAATCATAGTGCTCTCAACTAATAGGACCTTAGTGTGCAAAGATGTAAAAGACACTATGATCTAAATCGTAGAACACTACGATCCAAATCGTAGAGAATCATCTGTCTCACGTCAGAAAACGTCGAGCTGAATGATTTGTGTTTTCAACAAGTGAGGAATGGATCCCAGATGCTGCAGTACTCATCAGTCCTAGATTGTATGAAATATCCTTAGTATGCAACAAAGAAGCGTATTGAAGAAGCTAAAGATAGTACTATGGGTAAGAGGGACAAAACACCTTTTCAGGTGGTATGTGAGAAAGCAACCTGCAGTGTCAGTGGGCCAGAATGCAGAATTCAGAAGATGTGCAGAAATGTCTCCATCACAGTACAGAAAGTTTAGATGCATTTAATGCCGCAATGGATGGATCCAACAGATAGTTTTCAACATCACATATATACAGATCAGACAGATGAGAGAGAAATAAACAAGCATTAATCAAACAACGTGAACATCTCTCTCAAGCTCAACTCTATGATCTGAGATATTGCAAAGCTTGCTCAGCTACTCAGTTATTAACAAACCAGTGCTTACATAGCAACTGAGTAGCAACCATCAAGAACTCAACAACTATCAATCAACAGAAGAAGTATACCAAGTCTGCTAGACTTGAAGAGTTCGTAGTGAACTGTAAGAAAGCCAAGTCTGCTGGACTTAAAGAGTTCAAGAGTGAACTAGAGAAGTTCCTAGACTACTTGTCTAGAAGGAATCTGTGTGATTCAGAAGATTGTAAAAGACATCCTTAGTGGATATCCTACTCGTTGGGTAGAAGAGTGGACTAGGAGCTTTGAGTGCTCTGAACCACTTAAAAACAACTGTGTCGTTTACATTCATGCTATAACTGCTATAACTGCATTACTCGCTCATAACTCCATTGCTTGGTAAAGAAGATTAAAATAAATACTAATTCCGTAAAGTTTTAATCATTATCTAAGAACATGATAAAACGAAAAGATTTTTAAATATCTATTCACCCCCCCTTCTAGATAACTTGGGCCTACTAGGAACTAACACTTACCATGTGCAAGCTTGAAATGATCTTCCCTCCAGGATTTTTTGACTCGATGGAACATCTGCCTATTTATCTGCCGTATGAACTCAAACTTTGAGGACCGGTGCAATATCGGTGGATGTATCCTTTTGAGAGGTAATATATAAACTGCTATATATTGCTCTATCCTGCTCATATTAATAATACTTCACTAAGTCTGCATATTATTTATCATAGGTATATGCGCCGATTAAAATAAAAGGTCAAGAACAAAGCTCGTGTAGAGGGTTCTATTGCTGAACGATATACAGAGAAAGAGCTTGTCAACTTCTGCTCATTGTATTTTGACAATGTTGTCTCAACGAAGCACAACCGTTTAGGAAGGAATGAGGTTGTTGGTCCAATGACTCATGCTGATGATGAGTTAGCTGTATTCACATATCCAGCTAAACCATTTGGTCTTGAGACTCTGACTTACTTAAGCGACAAAGAGTTGAAGATTATATCTACATACGTGCTTCTAAATATGCCCAAAGTATCATCATACATCACGTAAGTCTAAGCTTATTTTCTCCAGTTAGTACAATTTATAAGTGTAGTCATCTCTATATATGTTAAAGACATTTTACTAACATCGCAGTTCATTCAAAGAGGAAGCGTATGCTTCTAACCCAACTTTGACTGCAGCAGACTTTGAAACATTCACTAATGCTAATTACCAACAATGGTTGAAGATAAGGGTTGAAGCGGAGAGTATTTCTGAGCATTTTATAGATGTCATCTAAGGACCTTACAAAGTTGTTAATTCTTTTCCTGGTTGAATCGTGAATGGGTATAGATTTAGAGTCGATGACTTGCATAAACTCACATCAGTCAATTCTGGGGTTGTGGTGTTAGGAAGCTGCTATCAAGATTCTGAGTCCTATTACTATGGTCGTTTACAGGATGTAGTTGTGCTCAATTATCACGGTGGCAAAAAGGTAGTTACATTTAAGTGTAGCTGGTTTGATACTGAAAAGGGGGTTAAAGTTGATCGTAATAGAATCAAAACCATGGATATCAAGTCGGTGTTAAATTCTGATGACGTGTACGTGTTAGCAAGTCAAGTGACTCAAGTGTATTACGCTCCTAATGTCATAAATACTCGAAGCCCCTGGTACACAGTAGTCACTACTAAAACACGCTCATTTAATACTGATAACATGTTTGGTATGGATGAGGCATTGCAAGAAGATGTGAGCAACCCATTGTTCGTAGTGTTCCATGCTGAAGATGTGGTGAGTATTGATGTCATTGACGTACCTAGCGATGAGGATGTCGAGGCTACCGTACACATGAATGATTATGTAGTCGTTGAGGATGATAACAATGATGAAACTGATCTCGAAACTGAGGATGAGGAAGATACCGAATCCGAGAATGATATATACGTTGATTCTGATGGGTTTAATGATGTGCGTAATTGAAAATGAGCTTTCATATTAGTCCTTACCACATATTGTTAAACCTTACATATTCATAATCTACCAATTTTGTTATTGCAGTAGGATATTCATGGCTAGACATAGCGGTGGAGGTCGCCAAGGTGGTGGGAGATCCGGTACTGGAGACGGTAGCCACGATGGAGGCTCTTCTTCTGGTGCGAGTAAGTTATCTTAACTAGGATTTAAATATATCTCAAGATGCATTAATTACAATGATTATTGAAGTACTATGTTAAATACAATTATTACAAATGCACCTCATCGACGACACCGAGGGACGAACCTCGGTATCTTTGGTCGTCCGCCGGCAGTGCCACTTATAGTACCGATGGATGTCATTTCCCAGCAGTAGGTGTTAATATTTTTGGCACTATTTCTATCAGTTATTGCAAAACACAATTCACATAACATATATTATTATACTTTTTATAGTATACAAGACCCTGTGGCTAAGCACACCCTACATGCGATTTGTTTGACGCATCTCCCGAGAGGGTGCATGCGGTTCAGTCAGTATGCGCGGTACGATGCCATTTTTATACAGACCGTCTTGTAGGAGTTCCACATAAGTTAAGAATATTATCACCACATAGTTGTATTGGTCAGTTCGTCAAATGTTCTTAATTTTAAATAATCTTCTTGTTTTAGGTTTATTATCGATTTGACCTGAGCATCTCTCAGTCAGCTGGCGATGCTGTGATTGAGCATTACATCGCTGCGAATTACTCTGGATGGCTGTATGAGATGCTACAGAAGGCAACCCGGGCAGTTGTGGACCAGCCCGGGATCACCATCAGAGATCATCAGCCCCGCATAGACTCCGATTTAGCATGGGAGGCTATGTGTGCGCACTGGGAGGCTGATGACTTCAAGAAAAATTCTGAGCAGGCGAAGAAGAACCGTGGTCAGCTTCGGATAGTACACACCACTGGTTCTCAGTCGTTCGAGGAGGCGAAGACGGTAAGTGCGTTGTATTTAGTTATTTATGTGTCAAGTTCTCACACAAATACTTAAGACCCGTTTTATGATTATTTGTATTAGGCATTGGGGAGGACCTTGGGCTGTGATCCTACCATTCTAGAGTTTTGGGATCGAGCCCACACGCCTAAGGACGAGCGTGCTTTGTCTCAGACAGCTTTATCTATACAGGTAAAACTCATCTTACTATTTAGCTTTTAATAATATTCAATCGTAACTAAAATGATATAATTAACATACGTATACGGAATACATTACAGGACCGATTTTAGAGGCTTTGGGACGAGCGTATAGCTGAGCTGGAGACTATTAGGAGGGGTTCTGAGCCGTTAGATTCCGCTACCCCTCTTCCCGATATTGTATTAGATCGAGATGAGGAGCTGAGACTATGGGTCGCGTCTCAGGATCCCCCTACTAGCAGTACCGGTAGATATCGAGTGTTGGGTCTGTCGAGGATACCCGCATATACACTTCCTAGAGGTAATTTTTTTTTAATATTTCATGAAATTATCCGAATTTATCACATTATATAAATTATTATTAGTAATTGAATTTGTATCTCTTTATAGGCTCCAGCCTGCGCCAGCGTCCGAGAGCACATGTTAAACCATCTCATACGGGGGCTGGCTTGGATGACGATATCTTTCGGCGGCTGATAGGGGCCGTGTCGGATAGGTTCCATACCGATCCGGTCTTTCGGTGTCAGCAGTTGCCTTCCAATTCTCGTCTTCACCAGATTGCTTAGGATATTATAGCAGGGGCCTCTGCAGAGAGTACGAAATTACCACGAGAGCAGTTCGACGCTTGGAGCGCCGAGATGCTCCGGATGGTGATTACCCTCTTGAAGGAGGCTTTTCGTCCGCCCCCACCTACTCAGGTATTCTTATTGTTTATGTTTTTCAATTAAGGCTAGTTTGTTAATTCTCACATATATATATATATATGGACTAATGATTTATATTTTTGATTCTATCAACAGGGTGGCGATGGCGACCAGGCTGACGATGATGAGCAGGAGCACGAGTCTGACATCCATACACTAGAGCAGCGTCGTTCACCTCCGTCCGATGATGATCATACTTTTACTAGTTTATAGTTCATTTGTATATATTCATGTTATTGGTAGACCCTTTTGTATATATTGTATTGTCTAATTGCGTCTGTACAACTATTGTAAATTATATTGTTTAACATTTATGGTCAATTAATTATATTTGTAATTGGTTAGCTTATAATACGTTTTGGTGGATATTTGAATGTGAATGTGAATGATAATGAGTTGAAGATTAAGTTTTAGTACTACGCTGCATATTTGAATGTGAGATACAAGTTTAAATTACTCTGTATTAGGCTGTGACATGTTACAGGTACATTAATGGGTTTAAACACCTGGAAACTGAACTTTTAAAATTTGTATTTAAAAAAAAAGGCTAGTTAATTCCGACGGAATAAGATAGTTGCGACGGAATTTCCCTCGGAAATAACAAATAAGTAATTTTTAATAAATACAGAAATATCCTAATTTTAGTCGAGCATACGTTATCTTCGACGTAAATTATCCGTTGTAAACACCATATCTCCGACGTAAAGTCCGTCGAAGGTAATAATCAGCCAATTTTAATATTTGATGGGTTATTCTATTTTTCAGTCGGGAATAAGGAATTCCGAGGGAATGTATCTGTCGAACTTAGTTACTCTTATATTCGACGAACAGTTTCGTCCTATATATTTGGTCGAAGATAGATAATGTTCGACGTACATCCGTCAGAGATACGTTCGTCGAAGATATGTAATTTTTGACAGAATTCTTGACGGACGTTATTTTCGACGCGAATATTTACGACCGAATATCTGACGGATATTTTCGTCGATAATAACGTAATTTCGACTGAATAAGAGTAATTCTGACAGAAACATCCGTTGGACTTAAGCTTTTTTCTTATAGTGATAGGGGAATAGAACGGTGGTCTATAGCTGTTGAGGGTGAGGCGAACCCAACGTTGGAAGGGTGTTTTGTCACTATCATACAAGATGTCTAATGACATACAACCTCGTATCATCATAAGACAGGGATGTGCTCATCCACTTGCTGAGTATATATACGAGCACTACCTATATAATCTTGGTGTTTGTTTGAAGTATAATTCTCAATTAGAGACAGTGGAGATAATGATATGTCAAGAGAAGACTTACCATTGGGAAGAATATGATAGTAATCTTCTTGTTTTTCTTTGGGGTCTATTGGGTCAACCAAGTATAATTCTGTGGCCATATGATATCTATCATAACCTAGACGCATGGCCTCCCATGTACGAAGGTTTCCTTGAGCACTTCCCAAATATTTTAATTTCTAAAATAGTTTTTGATTATACCTTTATGTAAGGTGTCACTGTGAGGTGCTGTCCACGGTTGGGACATGTGTCACATTTGGTATATATTTGTATCCAAACTCACAGTATATGTGTTGTTGTATTTTGTACGACAATTGTTGTAATAAAGTTGTAGTTGTTTTCTGTACCATGTATTTGGCGACTCAGAATAGGTTGGATGGTATGGACTTATTTTGGGGTTGTCACAACTATTCACGGGAAACTATTCACAAAGTACTATTCACGGGGTACTATTCATAAAGTACTATTCCTAAAGTACTATTCACCTGGAGTACTATTCATGACAAAAATTAATTTCTTTTTGGTCTAAATAATTTTGATAAAATATTATTTTTGAATTTTACTCCACAAAGTAGTATCATGTTGACAATTTGGCCATTATTGAACTCTGGATAAATTGAATTATAAATCTTTAAAATTTATCCTTTCTTTCATTCAATTTAATTTTTATATCATTTTCATAATCCTCATGCTTATATTGTGATAAAAGTCATATTTGGCCCGTAGTGCATAGATGGAATGTTGATTGGTATGATTATGACGAGGGATCATTCGGTATAATCATGACCTGTAATGTTACACATGATGTGGTAGAAGTCCTCATTGGCCCGTAGTGCATTGGTGGAGAGTTATTGGTATGATCATGACCATGCGTTCTCTTCGGCCAAGGGTGCAAAGATTAATTGTTGTTTGGCATGTTCATGACCATTGGTGAATGTGACAACCCCAAAATATGTATACATCACCCATTCTGAGTCGCCAAATACATGGTATAGAACAAAACAACTTCATTAATATAATTGTTGTGCAAAATACGACAACACATATTTGTGAGTTTAAATACAAATATTGTCTTCTAGACAATATCCACACTCAAATAAGTCCTCATTACAATTATTGATACACTATTTTACAAAATAGTGAGGACTACTAAAACAACTATCTTGAATCATCACTCCATACCCCGGCAAGTTCCTGCTAAATTCTCTCCTCCTGAGAAGAACAATGGAACAAAAAGGAAAAGGGTGAGCTCAACTAGCCCAGTAAAGAATATTATAACTAAGATAATATACAACAAATTATCATTAGTCTTCAACAGGGAAACATCTAATAAAATATAATAGACAACAAGTTTTAGATCAACAAATGCAGCGGAAACATTAATCCATTAGGAGAGTCAAGTAGAGAAAGAATTCTACTATCTTCTAAGATTTAAAAGTCCATCATCAATATTTTATCCCTGTAACGTCAATCAATATACATCTTGAATCAAATATTCATCTTTGCACTACAGGCCAAAGATATTCATTTGTTCACCAGTTGGTCATGTTCATCTCAACACCTGTTCATCTTTGCACTACGGGCCAAAGATATTCATTAGGTAATCATTCATCTTTGCTCTACAGGCCAAACATATTCAATTATATCATCATTTAGGACTGAGGATGATGAAAAATATCTTAAAGAAAATGAATCTAGAGAGATAAAAGAACAAATATTAAGGATTTGTATTACAATTTTATCCAAGTTTAATAATACTCCATAATAACCAATTTTGAAGTAGAATTCAAAAATAAAGATAAAAACATGGATACAATCAAAGATAGTAACCATAATAGACATCTTGGACAAAAAGGAGAAAATTTTATTTTTCGGTGAATAGTGTTGAATTCGTGAATAGTGCCGTATATGTTAATAGTAACCCCGACACAAAAAGTTCCAAATTTGATAAAAAGTTCAGACCAATATTTCGGCATAATGATATTGAAAGAAATAATATCATTTACGAAGAAAATAACATCCCTTACCTCAAACGAACAGTACTTCTAATCGGAATATCGGATATGAGGCTGAATAAAACTTGTGTTGAATAGCAACTCTCAAAGTATCAAAATACTCTCAAAATACACTCAATAATATAGAGAGAGAAAGAGAGAAAACTTATTTTTAGTGTGATTTTCAATTCTAACTTAGCCCTCTATTTATAGAAAAATATTAGCACGCCGAAGCAGACTTGACCTGCTACCGATGGCTTTACCTGCTACTATTGCCACCCACCACATTTGAAATAAAATTCCAGCACATTTCTCACCAACCAAAAGTGGGGCCCACCAATTCTAGAATTTTCTACCAAAATGATAAATTCGGATACTTCAACAATTTCTGAACCAGTCACCTCTTAAAATTCATAACAAATCATACGTTCATTTTTAATGGTTCAAAATTTGTGGACATATACTCAACTTATATATGTATAACATATCCAAAAATCACAACGATCCAACGGTCGGATCAAAAATTATAACTCACGCAATATATCTCAAGAACACTGGTTTGATCTTTTAATACCTCTAATCCGACAAAATATTGATAAAACACCTCAACATTAACTCCTTCATTTTTAACCACAATAAATATATCCAATATTTATATCCACATAAAATAAATATTTCCTTATCATATGAATCAATAATTAATTATTCACAAATAATATTACAGAATCACATTTATGACAACCTGACCGTTCTCAGGAAAGAGGGGGCTTTCCAATAAGGATTTTTCCTTACTGGCGCGCAATTAGGTGACCAAACCTCTCCTTGACAGAACTTTCTAGACATTGCCAATAATGCTATCTAATAATATTATTCAAATAATATGAATTATTTATTTGATAATGGGAAATACTGTGCAGTGACAATTATTGAAACAACAATAATATAAAATATCAACGCATCAATTATTGAATCAATAAAATAAAATATTGAACAGTAACTACTGTAACAATTATTGAGTAGTGCCTTCTTACGTACGAATCAATAATTCAACCATACTGTGCAATACCGTGTCCTACTGTGCAACCACGCGTATTACCACCGGGTATTCCAACAGTGTTAACGGTAACGATTACGCCGTTATTTATAAAAACTTAAACTTGTCGTTTTCTTCATCCGACAGTTATTCTGTTATGAGGCCCACGAATGATTGCGCCGTCGTACGAATATTCCCCGACAACAAGAATATTTCACGACCAAACGAATATTCCCCGACAAAAATGAATAATCTATAACCACTTGTTTATTTTGCAAAATTTGTACATTTCACCCATAACCAAAGTATTATATCAAATTATCACCTTATTATTCACAATAATAAATAGAGGAAATTCGATTTTATTTATAAAAAGCTGGGGGTCTTACAGTGAAAACACGAATACCCTTGGCCCGTAGTGCATGGATAATTCAGTGATGTGGATTATTTATTAAGCTGAGTCTCAACGATATAATTGATGATTAACTTTTAAATCATAGAAGATAGTAAATATCATGCTCTACTTGATTCTTCTAATGGATTGCTCGTTTTGCTGCAGTTGTTGATCTAAAACTTGTTGTCTATTGTATTCTATCAGTTGTTATATTGTTGAAGACTAACGATAATTTATTCTGCATTATCTTAGTCATAATATTTCTTACTGGGCTAGTTAAGCTCACCCTTTTCTTTCACTGTTCTTTTCAGGAAATGAGAATATAGCTAGGACTAGTCGGGGAATAGAGTGACGGTCCGAGATGGTGGCTATAGTAGTCCTCACTATTTTTATAAAATAGTGTTATAATAATTGTAATGAGGACTCCATTTGAGTGTGGATATTGTTTAGAAGATAATATTCGTGTTAAAACTCAGCTATTATTTTGTCGTATTTTGCATGACAGTTGAATTAATTAACGTTATATTTAAGTTATCTACCATGTATTTGGAGACTTAGAATGAGTGATGTGTACATATTTTGGGGGCGTCACAGCAAATCACTTCTAAAGTTTTTCTTCTGGAAAGCGCATCAGGGATAAACCTGACCCTTACTTTACTTTAAGAGGTTGGCCCTTCCTTAGCTACCTTAACCTAGAAGGAATGCTTATTCAATTTCATCTCAAGGAACAGAACATACGACGTTCGTAGAGTAGATTCTGAAGTAAACTCGACGATCGTAGTGCAACCTCAATGATCGTAGAGTAGGCTCGACGATCGCAGTCTTTCCAAAGGATACACTAGCTTATGGGGAGCTCAGCAGAAATTGGCATATGCTCAACCATTCAGATCATGTGAAGATAAGTTTGAATACAATTTAGAAAGATGCCCTACAAACTCACCTCATAATTTTAGTGCCCAAACTATCCCAAACATACGACGTTCGTAGAGTAGATTCTGAAGTGAATTCGACGATCGTAGTGCAACCTCAATGATCGTAGAGTAGGCTCGACGATCGCAGTCTTTCCAAAGGATACACTAGCTTATAGGGAGCTCAGCAGAAATTGGCACATGCTCAACCATTCACATCGTGTAAAGATAAGTTTGAATACAATTCAGAAAGATGCCCTACAAACTCACCTCATAATTTCAGTGCCCAAACTATCTCGGAGTACATCAGTGGTTAAGCCATGCAACTTCAAAATGAGGATCACTGTCAAATCATCCATTGAAACATCTCTCAGAAGATGATCGTTGAGTCGACGTAGAAAATTGTAGAATCCATAACTACCTCACCAAGCTACTCTATATACTAAAAGGGTCAACGGTCAATCTACGTCAGCAATGTTTTTTCTCTAAAAAGAAAATTAAAAATTGTTCAGTTTATGGGGAGTTAAAGTTTCTTACTGAGCATCATATAATCAATGACTGGTTCACACATCACAGCTTATGCAGAGTCAGAATGAACTGTCATAAAGATAAAGTCAAAATCTCCAAACAGTTATCAGAAGCTATCGAACCTCTCTTTCCCTCCCCTTTTCAAACCCTAAAATCCTCTTCAAAGCCTGATTCCATTAAACCTCTAGATTCGCCCAAATCGCATTCAACTATCTCTCATAGAAGGTCTAAAACTAAATACCCATATATTTCGAACCCTCAAAATTGAAGAATGGCGTGTTATAACCGGAATCCAACTCGACTTCAAGAAGTTCGAAAGAATAAAAAAGAAGCTCAAGGATATACTTGAGCTTGTAAAGAATGATGGGTTTTCTGAATGCTTGGAAGCAAACACTTCGGTCTATACTGAGCTATTAAAGCAATTTTACTCAAATGCAACGATAGAATCTGGGCTTCTATCTATAAAGGTCAAAGGAGTAAGCCTGGAAATAAAAGCATCAGACATCAAACAATGTCTAGGGTTTCCCAACCAAGGTCTGAGAAACCTCGAGGACGTTGACATTGAAGAAGGCAAGAAATTAATGCGTTACACGAGGAACGTAAATCTGAAAGATATGAAGAAGAAGGAGTTCCCTGAAGAGTTTGAATTTTTGGTTGAGATTACAGGAAAATGCATCTTATACAAGGACACTGCACATGATACTGTCAGTGATTTACAACTGAGAGTCATGACTGCAATTGTCATGAAGCAGCAGATGAACTTTGGAGCCCTGCTAATTGATTAGTTGACCAAATGGCTGGAAAAGGCTGAGATGAAGAAGTCTACAGATAAACCCCTCACAAAGGTTTTTCATGGAAGACTCTTGAGCATTGTCCTAAAGAAGAAATTGAAAAGCAAGATAAAGGATGATGAGGGAGAACCACTGAATGTTCATAAAGTGGTGTCCCCGCAGCTATTTGAAAATTGGAAGAAAAATCCTAAGGAAAACAAGAGGCTAATAACTTCTAGTAGTAGCTACAAGGTCTCTGTAAAGATGAGAAAAACATAAGAGATGGAAAGCAAGCTATCTCAATCTGATGACTCTGTACCTGTAGTAGCCACTCAAGAAAAGAAGAAATCTAAGAAAGTGAAAAATAAAGAGGCTGCTCTACTAAGCAGTCTCTTTACTGACAAAAACAGACATGGAGCTGGAGAAGAACAAGCATCAACTGCAGAAACTCCAAAAAGAAGAAGGAGTAACAGATTAATCCAAGGGTCATCCAAGAAGAAAACAAATGTGATGAAGAAGTTAGTTCCAATTCCCTAAAGAAGCTTATCTACTCAAGAAGAAAGAGAAAACGAAGAGTCAGAAAATGAGAAGGGAACTGAAAGCTTCAAGGATGAATCCTCAAAGAACAAGTCCAGCAATGAAGAGGAAGCTAAATCTATGAAAGAAAAAGCTAAATCTGATGGGGAAGAAAAATGTACAAGTCTTGTGGCTAACACTCAGAGTTACCACTCTGTTGATGAAGAAAGGTTGAAAGTTCAATTACATCTCCTACTGCAAATGCTCCAACATGTTCATATGATGGTTCAAAGGATGTTGAGTCCAAAGAAGAAGGACCTTCCCCTACTGATGCTGAACATCAAGGAAGCTTATCAGCTGATTCAGAGGCTTCAAAATCTGAAGATGATGAAATGCCTAACTGTAAGACCCCGAATTTTATGAAATAAAAGTATTCAATTTTTCTATTCAGTAAATTGTTAAATTGATAAAAGGTTATAGTTAAGGGTGATATATGATTTTTTTTTCAAAATACGCAAGTGGTTATAAAATATTCATTGTTGTCGGGGAATATTCGTTTGGTCGTGGAATATTCTTTCTGTCGGGGAATATTCGTACGACGGCGCAACCATTTGTGCGCCCCATAACGAATAACTGTCGGATGAAGAAAATGACAAGTTTGTGTTTTTATAAATAACGGCGTAGTTGTTACCGTTAACACTGTTGGATTACTTGGTGGTTAAAATATAGTAATACGCGTAGTTGTACAGTAACACACGGTATTGCACAGTAGTTTTTTCAATTATTGATTCTTACGTAAGAAGGCACTACTCAATAATTGTTACAGTAATTACTGTTCAATATTTTATTTTATTGGTTCAATAATTGTTGCGTTGATATTTTATATTATTGTTATTTCAATAATTGTCACTACACAGTATTTTCCATTATCAGATCAATAATTCATATTATTTGAATAATATTATGAGATAACATTATTGGTAATGGCTAGAAAGTTCAGTCAAGGAGTGGTTTGGTCACCTAATTACGCGCCAATAAGGAGAAATTCTTATTGGAAAGCCTCTTCTTTCCTGGGAATGGCCTGGTTGTCATAATTATGATTCTGTAATATTATTTATGAATAATTAATTATTCATTTATATGATAAGGAAATATTTATTTGATGCGGATATAAATAATGGATTTATTTATGTGGTTATAAATGAATGAATTAATGTTGAGGTATTTTATCAGTATTTTGTCGGATTGGAGGTATTAAAAGATCAAATCAATGTTCTTACAGCTTTATTATGTGAGTTATAATTTTTAATCTGACCGTTGGATCGTTGGGATTTTTGGATATGTTATACATATATAAGTTGAGTATATGTTCACAAATTTTGAATCGTTAAAAATGAACGAATGAGTTGTTATGAATTTTAAGAGGTGACTGATTCGGAAATTAGGTTTATAAATGATTTTGGTGGAAAATTCTAGAAATGGGTGGGCCCCACTTTTGGTTATTGGGGAAGATGGCTGATTTTTGGTGGGTGGAATAGTAGCAGGTAAAGCCATCAGGTAGCAGGTCAAGTCTACTTCGGCGTGCTAACATTTTCCTATAAATAGAGGGCTAAGTTAGAATTTATAATCACACCAGAATTCATAAGTTTTCTCTCTTTTTCTCTTTAGATTATTGAGTGTATTTGTGAGTATTTAGATACTTGGTGAGTTACTATTCATCAGTGCAAGTTTCCTTCAGCGTCATATCCGATATCCAGTCAGAAGTGCTGCTCTTTTGAGGTAAGGGATTGTAAGGGATATTTTTTCGTAATGATGGTATTCTTTCAATATCATTATACCGAAATATTGGGGTGGATTTTATTATAGAATTTCTACCTTTTTGAGTCAGGATTACTATTCATGAATTACTATTTATGAGTTACTATTCACAAGTTACTATTCATGAGTTACTATTCACGAGTTACTATTTATGGGTACTATTCACGACAAAGTTGGTTTTTTTGTTTGACCAAATTATCGTTGATTTATGAATATTGCTCTTAAGATTAAATGTTGTTGTTGATCATATTATTTTTATTATCATATATAACATTTTTATAACCCTGATGTTGAAATTCTCTTTCACTTGAGTATAAAGATGGGTAGATTATTGGTATGATCATGACTAGGGTTCTCTTTGGCCAGTAGTGAAAAGTTGAATTGTGACTGGTATGATCATGACCATTGAATTTATAATTGAATATCTTTAGCTTAAGTGCAAAGGTGAAATAATCAACATGGTTATAATTATTGTTTATATAAATTCTGAAATGATTATATATTTCTCTGAGATATTAATATATTTGGCCTGTAGTGCAAATATGAACTGTTGATGAATATATTTAGCCTGTAGTGAAAATATGAACTGTTGAGGAATATCTTTGGTCTGTAGTGTAAAGATGAATTGTTGATGAATATCTTTGGCCTGTAGTGCAAAGATGATCTTTGGTTGAATATCTTTGGCCAGTAGTGCAAAGATGAACTGTTGACGAATATCTTTGGCCCGTAATGCAAAATGAATTTATCAGTATGATTATGAACAAGAAATGTGATTTGGTATAACCATGATCTTTGATGTTTCAGGTGAAGATAGGTTATGAAAATTATCTTCGTCCTAGATGAGAAGAAGAATTTAGAACCACAATTATGATTATGAGTTATTCATATGATTGTGGAAAGGAACTATTGAGTGATGTTACAGGGATAAAACATTGTTGGTGGATTTTTAACATGGAGAAGATAATAGACTTTATGGTCTATTTGACTCTTCTAATGGATTGCTCGTTCCGATACAACTATGGTTGAAATTTTTTATCATCTACCATATGTTCTAAATCCTTGATTTATTACTGATGAAGGCTATTAATAATTTAATTATCTTTAGTCATGATATTCTTTACTGAGCTAGTTGTGCCCACCTTTTTGCTTCACAATTCCTTTCAGGTAATAAAAGTGTAGCTGGGTCGAGTGGGGGATAACAGGGGAATAGAACGGTGGTCTATAACTGTTGAGGGTGAGGTGAACCCAATGTTGGAAGGGTGTTTTGTCACTATCATACAAGATATCTAATGACATACAACCTCGTATCATCATAAGACAGGGATGTGCTCATCCACTTGCTGAGTATATATACAAGCACTACCTATATAATCTTGGTGTTTGTTTGAAGTATAATTCTCAATTAGAGACAGTGGAGATAATGATATGTCAAGAGAAGACTTACCATTGGGAAGAATATGATAGTAATCTTCTTGTTTTTCTTTGGGGTCTATTGGGTCAACCAAGGATAATTCTGTGGCCATATGATATCTATCATAACCTAGACGCATGGCCTCCCATATACGAAGGTTTCCTTGAGCACTTCCCAAAGATTTTAATTTCTAAAACAGTTTTTGACTATACCTTTATGTAAGATGTCACTGTGAGGTGCTGTCCACGGTTAGGACATGTGTCACATTTGGTATATATTTGTATCCAAACTCACAGCATATGTGTTGTTGTATTTTGTACGACAATTATTGTAATAAAGTTGTAGTTGTTTTCTGTACCATGTATTTGGCGACTCAGAATAGGTTGGATGGTATGGACCTATTTTGGGGTTGTCACACTAACTCTCTTATAGCTGACCCTACAGGGAGAAGAAAGAGCAACAGACTGCTTGCTAAATCTGTTCCAAAGAAGAAAGGAGAACCCTCTACTGCAATCATAGAATTGAGTCATGATAAGTCTGAATCTAAGAAAGAAGATGCTGAAGAAAGTACTAATGATGAAAATTAGCATGAAGGATTCACTGATGAATCAAATGAAAGAAGACAACATGATTCAAGCTCAGAAGGTGAAGAGATGGAAAAAGATTCTAGTTCTACAAATCAAGAATTAGAGGAATCATCAGACTATCATGTTCTCTCTCCAGCAAAAATTAGCAGAAGAATCGTGGTGGAAGTTTTTGATGAACCACCAGACGTACAAACAGAAAGATGGATAAACTATGGTAATGAACAACCCAAGGTTGTAAGGATGACTGCATATGATGTGTTTAACAACTGGAATAACATGGAGTTAAACTGAACTACTATTCTCTACAACCCTGATGATCTTCTGATGAGATGGTTCTTCCCATGGATGCCCTGGTTAAAGGCATATACTGAAAAAGATGGAAGTTACTTCAGCTGGTATTACTCACAATTTTCGAACTTGGAGCTGGTGTAACAGAACTTTCCAAGAGTAAAGAAGTTTTCAACCAAAATAATCAAAGACCAATCTCACTTCAAAGTCTACCGAAATGCTGCTGGTAACCACTATATTCCCTACGATTGTAGAGTGGGTTCTGATGGTAGAAGGGTTGTGCTCAAGTATATGATCACAAAGTCCCTTTGCACTACCATTGAAGATGATCAAGTTCAGGTTGAAAAGCTTCCCTCTATCCGAGCACAATTATTTTAAATTCCTTCATCCATCAACAGTGATTGACACTCAACGATTTATCAGATTCTCATTGCTTTTGAAGATATGTCAAAGAATGAAAATCGTGGAATACAATATGGTGTTCAACAAGAGTTTGCCCAACCAAATGACCAAACTCCTATGGAGCTACTTTCTCATGGTTGCGTTGACTCGTTATCGCACTCCAATAACTGAGCCCTATTTACAACATCTGAATACAAACACAGTTTATGAGAAATTAGATATTGACGTATCTCGGCTTTCAAACCTCTTAGAAACATCCACGTCATTCTCTCCTCATTAACAACCAAGTTAGACGTAAACTGGGATAACTCGGCAAACTTAGCTTCGTACCGCGACACGGTCATATTGTTATACTCCAACTTGATGAACTCTACTTCTTTCATGTGACGAATACTTTCGGGAAAGTACTTATCGTTGAATAGTTCTTGGAACTTCTCCCAAGACATCTTCAGTGTGGCAGGTTGAGTACGCTTTACCGATTCCCACCAGTAATCTGCCTCTCCTCGCAACATAAAGGTGGCAAAGGAAACCTTTTACTCCTCGGAGCATCCCAAGACATCAAATATCTTGGTGATCTGCTTTATCCATGCTTCCGCCTTAAGTGGTTTTAGCTCTCCAATAAACTCCAGTGGTCCCAGCTCCTTGAACTGTTTAGAAGTGACCGTCTGAGAGTTTCCAGTGTTTTCACCTACATTTTGGACAGGAGCCGCTCTCGCCTGATGTTGCACAAATTGCATAAAGCCTTTGAACATTACATCATTGATCATTTGGTCAGTGTTGTTGTTTGCATGAGAATTTTTGCCTTCCTGTTGCACATTATCCTGATTATTGATATGTGGAGACTCAACGGTCTCCTGTGCTCCATTGCTATTCTCAACATTCTCGGATGTCATTTTCAGATACTGCTACAAAACAAGGGTTAATTGACATGTAACATATTATCCCTATACTCTAATCGACCAATTAAATACCAAATAAACTTAGGTAGGTCATACTAGCGAAGGAATTCCCCGTCTCTCCCCTCCTAGTTCTAGTCTCACATTTTAGCCAGGGATCATATCCTTAAGCTTTGATACCAACTGTAACGCCCCCAAAATAGGTATACATCACCTATTCTGAGTCGCCAAATACATGGTACAAAATACAAATATAACCTTAAATATACAACATGCGCTGTGAGTTTTAATACAAATATTGTCTTCTAGACAGTATTCAAACTCAAAATAAGTCCTCAATACATTTATTATCACACTATTTCATAGAATAATGAGGACTACTAATGCTATCATCTGGACCGTCACTTCGTTCCCCGACTAGTCCCTGATACATTCTCATTTCCTGAAGAGAACAATGAAACCAAAAGGGTGAGCTCAACTAGCCCAGTAAGAAATATTATGACTAAGATACTGCAGAATAAATTATCATTAGCCTTCAACAATGTTAAACTGATAAAATATAACAAACATCAAGTTTAACTGCAGCGAAACAAGCAATCCATTAGAAGAGTCAAGTAGAGAATAAAATCTATTATCTTCTATGATTTAAAAGGTTTTTCATTACTTTTATCGCTGAGACTCATCTTAATAAATAATCCACATCATCCCTGCACTACGACCAATGATATTCATTAGTATCACGACCACAAATTATCCATGCACTACGGGCCAAGGATATTCGTATATTCATCAATGGTCATGATCATGCCAACAACTGTCCATTAATGCACTACGGCCAATGAGGATTTTTACCACATCATTTGTAACCTTACGGTCATGATTATACCGAATAATCCATGGTCATAATCATACCAAGTTCATCTATGCACTACAGGCCACAGATGACTTTCAACATATTATAAACATGAGGATGATGACAATGATATAAGAATTCAATAAAACAAGTTCAAGGATATATTTTTAAAGATTTATAATTTAATTTATCCTGAAATCAATAACGTCCAAATTGTCAACATGATACTGTTTTGTGGAGTAAAATTCAAGAATGCTCAGAAGAATATTTTCATGAAAAGATACTGGATGAAGCGCAATTATCAAGGATATTCCACTAATTTCATGGAGTATAGAAGCTAAAACTTTAACCAATTGAGAATAATAGAATATATGAAATCGCAAATGGATTTTTGCCCGCCATGCAGTAATCCATATAGACAAATCATTTCAATAGAGTAATAAAGAATGGAACCAGGTCATGCATAATCCGCACAGATAGGATGTTCCAACAGAATAATAAAGAATGGAACCAGGTCATGCGTAATCCGCACAGACAGGATGTTCCAACATAATAATAAAGAATGAAATAACAACAGAATTCACCAGGCATGAGATAGACCGCACAGACAGGTTATTCCAACAAAATAATAAAGAATGGAATAATAACCCTTACGAGTATTGAAAGAAAATAACTCTCTTTACGAAAGAATAATACCCCTTACCTTAGTAGGAGATTGGATACTGCAATAGTGTAGTAACAAAATACTCTTCTTCTTTCTCTCTTATTCTCTCTATAATTTCTCTCTCTAAAGCTTGAATAAATTGGTGAAAAATAATGAAGAAATGAACTTCTATTTATAGGCTTGGCAGAGTAAGGGTAAAATAGTCTTTTTGTCATAATTTATGACATCACCGCTGATGTCATCGATCATAATACATCATTGCATACCTCATCGTCCGATGACATCATCGCTTACCTCATCATCCGATAACATCATCGCTTGCATCATAGGAATTCAAATTTAATTTGTTATCTTCCACCTCCTTTTACTTTTATACCATGAATTTACTATAATAATGCTACAATTCAAATTATAAAAAATGTACTATTATATAATCACATCATACTACTATAATGTAATATTATAAAAATATATTTGAATGAATTATTTTATTAGAAAAGATAAAATACCAACTTTCAACAAATGTCACATGCTAAAAATTCCTCAGTTTAAATCCACTTCGAATAAATATTTTCTTATCTATCATTTGTGTCCACATAAAATAAATATTTCCTTATCATATAAATCAATAATTAATTATTCACAAATAATATTACAGAATCACAATAATGACAACCAGGCCGTTCCCAGGAAAGAGGGGGCTTTCCAATAAGGATTTCTCCTTATTGGCACACAATTAGGTGACCAAACCTCTCCTTGACAGAACTTTCTAGACATTGCCAATAATGCTATCTAATAATATTATTCAAATAATATGAATTATTGATATGATAATGGGAAATACTGTGGAGTGACAATTATTGAAACAATAATAATATAAAATATCAATGCAGTAATTATTGAACCAATACAATAAAATATTGAACAGTAATTACTGTAACAATTATTGAGTAGTGCCTTCTTACGTAAGAATCAATAATTCAAAAATACTGTCCAATACCGTGTGGTACTGTGCAACAACGCGTATTACTGTATTTTAACCACTAGGTATTCCAGCAGTGTTAACGGTAAAACTTTCGCCGTTATTTTATAAAAAGATATTTTTGTCGTTTTCTCAATTCGACAATAATTCCATTGTGGGGTCCACCAATGATTGTGTCGTCGTACGAATATTCCCTGTTAAAACGAATATTTCCCGACCAACTATAAATTTTACCCACAACTATAATATTATAACAAATTTATTCCATAATAATCAAAAAATGATATTTATAGAAAATTTATATTTATTCATAAAAGTTGGGGTCTTACACTGATGGAGCAATTTATGTCAAATATGGAACATCATTCACAAGTGATTTATGATATAAAAAAAAGGGGGGGGAGAAAAAGAGACATAAAAAGAAGCACTCAAGGAGGAGTAAGTAGCACAGAAGAAAAGAAGGCCAATGGAAAGGCAAAGGAACAGAAGAAAAAGATAGCAGCAGCAGAAGTAGATTTATCATCTGAGGGGGAGCCAAAGGATGGTGATCCTATGAATACAGAGATTGAGGGGGAGCTAGAAAAAGAAGAGCATGAATCTGAGGGGGTCAGAGAAAAGAAATGAAGTCACCATCCCAGGGGAAGCAGGAGTGAAAAGATCAAACAGATTAGTAGTTGGTCAACATACATCCTGGAAGACATACATGGAGCCAAAAAGGTACATCTCTATCTAATTAGGTATGTTCTGGATCCAGGATGTAAAGTGTCATAGTTTATGTAATTCCATATTATTATCAATAACATTCATGATTATCTATTTTAGAAATACAACTGCTCACGGTACATAAGATTCATTCATATCATGCATATGCACTAATTGTTTTTATCATAATCAAATAGAGGGAGATTGTTAAAAAAAAGTATGTGAATGATATTCCTATTTATATATGATTTGATTATGATATACATGAATGAATATGCAAGTTTGCTTGCATTAAGAAAATATGTTAAGTCCTTTGATAGATAATAGGAACTTATGTACAAGGACATAGAATGAATTGATCAAATATGTTAGGTTGATCCTACATAAGCAAAACAGCTTTGTAAAGTCTTTAAAAAGAAATGATGTACAAGGACTATAAATATAGAAAGATCAAGCTTGTTATGTTGATCTTATAATGTAATAGATAGGCTTGTCTGATCATCGAGCACTGCACCAGAAATCGTAGTCTACCCGGAGAGTCGAGGAAAACTCAAGAACTATCAAGGAGGAATCGTAGTCTGCAAGATAGTAGATCTCGGAATTCATAGACTACCAGGAGAGATGAGGAAGGATCATAGTGTATCGAGAAAAACTTCCTCTGAGCCGTAGTTTGCTGAGGAAGTCATGTTCAGAATCGTAAAGATAGCCTGTCTAAGAGCCGATCGAGCATCTTCTGAAGCCAAGTTAAGAATTGTAGACCACACTCAGAGTCGTAGAGTCTACTGATTATATAAGAGGTAGAGATGGTAGTCGAGCCAGATCAGATGAAGACAACAAGCTTAAAGATAGAAATCATAGAGTGTCAAGATCTGATCTCGGAGTCGTAGAGTCTGCAGAACCAAAGCTAAATCGTAGGGTGCAGAACTAAGACTTCAACAAAGGTGCTCACAACGCCAAGGCAGAATCGTAGAGTAAACATGATTCTCAAAAAAATGAGCACTCCCAGAATATCCAAAGTATGAATCCTCTGGTCTTAGCTGGAAAGATACATTCCACCTAAAGGAAACCAGAGAGCACTGAATGAATGGCATTCAAGCTAATAAAAGATCCAATCACCAACCCAATCAAAATCCAAATTGAGTTATGAAGCCATTCAAGATGAAGTCTTCCACAAGTTGATCAGAAGAAGACTTCAGTAAAAATAACTGACAAGGAAAGTCAGCAAGTGCAGTAGCTGTCAAAAGAACAGAAGACAACGATCTTGGGAGTAACCAGGATCGTAGTGTTTGCCAAACAAAGCAGGATCTGATGAAGGGGATCTTTTACAATTAAATAAACTCTACGAACAATGTATGTATGTTCATGATTATATCAATGAAGGGGATCTTTTATTTATTACAATGTGTTTGAAAAGATTCTTTTGTGTGTCAAATGATAAGTCATTAGAAATACAAAATAAACAAGAAAAGTATTTGAAATTAAAATGATATATTCACCCCCCCCTTTCTAGATCTATTGTGTGCCTACTGGGAACTAACACATACCATTCAATACCATCCTGAAAAAGTGAACGTGGTAGCTGACGCGTTGAGTAGAAGATCATATGCGGATACGAGTGCGATATTGTCAACGTAGAGGCCCATTTTGAATGACTTACAAAGGATGGAGATAGAGTTAAAGACTTCAAGGACCCACGTGATGATGTTAAATATATGAGTAGAACCGTCTTTAATCGATAAAGTTAAAGCTGCTCAAGCTACATACCTAGACCTGATGCGTATGAAGAAGAAGGTGCAAGAATGTGCTATTCCAGAAGCAAGAATCGATGAAGAATGAATACTTTAAGCCAACTACAGACTTTGTATTCCAAACAACTCTGATTTGAAGTATAAAATCATAATAGAGGCACACAACACACCGTTTGCAATCCATCATTGGAGTAACCAAATGTATCTTAATCTTTGACATATATTTTGGTGGATCAATATGAAGAGAGAGATAGTGGAGTTTATCTCAAGGTGTTTAACTTGTCAACGTGTCAAGGCGGGGCATCAAGTGCCAAAAGGTCCATTGCAACCGCTTAAAATTCCATAATGGAAGTGAGAGCACATTAACATGGATTTTGTTACTAGTCTTCCCAAAGTTTCTCAAGGCATAGATACAATTTGGGTCATTGTCGATAGATTAACCAAGTCTGCTTATTTCTTACCTATACGAGAAACTAATTCACTTGAACGTCTTGCTTGTATATAAATAAATGAGATTATAAGACTGCATGGTCTGCCAGTATCCATAGTTTATGATCGAGACCCAAGATTCACTTCACGATTTTGGGTTAGTTTGCAGAAAGCTATTGGCACGGATTTACGATTAAATTCTGTATATCATTTAAATCCCTGAATTTTATGAAATAAAAGTATTCAATTTTTCTATTTAGTAAATAGTTAAATTGATAAAAGTTTAAAGTTAAGGGTGATATATGTAAATTTTTTAAAATAAGCAAGTGGTTATAAAATATTCATTGTTGTCGGGGAATATTCGTTTGGTCGTGGAATATTCTTGTTGTCAGGGAATATTCATACGACGGTGCAATCATTTATGGGCCCTATAACGGAAAACTGTCGGATGAAGAAAACGACAAGTATGAGTTTTTTTATAATAACGGCATAACGGTTACCGTTAAAACTGTTGGAATACTCGGTGGGTAAAGTAAAGTAATACGCGTTATTGCACAGTAGCACACAGTATTATACAATATTTTTATATTATTGTTAATTCAATAATTGTCACTGTATAGTATTTCCCATTATCAGATCAATAATTTATATTATTTTAATAATATTATTAGATAGCAATATTGGCAATGTCTAAAGAAGTTCTATCTAGTAAAGGGGTTTTGTCACCTAATTACGCGCCAGTAAGGAGAAATCCTTATCGGAAAGCCTCATCTTTTCTAGGAACGACCTGGTTGTCATTATTGTGATTCTGTAATATTATTTTTAAATAATTAATTATTGATAAAAATGATAAGAAAATATTTATTTAATGGAGAAATTTTTAAAGAGACAATTATTAAGAGTTGATATTTTATCTTTTTTGATAAAATAATTCATTCAAATATATTATTTTAATATTACATTATAAGTGTATGATGTAATAATATAATAATATAATAACGGTGATATTTTTACAATTAATGCACGATATATGAATAAATGAGGAGGGAGAGTGCAAATTGGGCACGGAGTATTTTTGTTACAAAAAAAATGTTAAATATATTGTTGGTGGGCCCCATTTTTGACTAAAATTTGATTAAAGCCTGCAAGTTCGTTCGTATGTAAATTTTGGTCTTTTTCCATTAGGAATTTAGAAAAACATTCATTTATAAAGTTGTAGAGAATTAAATTTTATATGGAATGGACATAAGGTTCGTATTTTTATGATGAAATGGCTATTTATTATGAATTATTGAAGTTTCTAAATGCTATTTAAATAAAAAATAAGGGGTGGGGCCCACTTATCCTTTTCACCTCTTGATTTTGCTGAATTTAGTGGGCCCCACTTTTAGTAATATTTTATTAAATTTCCTACTTTGGTGTTCTAAGTGTTTTCCTATAAATAAGGTGCTTAGTTTATAATTAAAAATCAAACCAGAATCAGAAGTTTCTCTCTCTATAATATCGAGCTTATTTTTGTGAGCATTTAGA
This sequence comes from Panax japonicus, assembly GCA_020205505.1. Classification (NCBI taxonomy): domain Eukaryota; kingdom Viridiplantae; phylum Streptophyta; class Magnoliopsida; order Apiales; family Araliaceae; genus Panax; species Panax japonicus. The sequence goes on along the minus strand of CM035094.1, from coordinate 31,354,971 downwards.
TATCTTGAGTGTTGATATACAGTGCAAGTTTTCTTCAGTATTATATCTGATATTCCCGTCAGAAGTGTTATTCTTTTGAGGTAAGGGATGTTATTTTTTTCAAGTAAATGATGTTATTTTTTAAATATCATTATACCGAAATATTGATATGAATTTTATTGTGAAACTTTATCTTTTTTCATGTCGGGTTACTATTCACATATATGGCATTATTCACGTATATGATACTATTCACGTATACAGAACAATTCATGTATATGGCACTATTCATGTATATGATACTATTTATGTATACGGTACTATTTATGAATACGAGGTACTATGCACGGGTTACTATTAACGGGTTACTATTCACGACAAAATTGGTATCTTTTTCTAACCAAATTATCATTGATTTGTGAATCTTACTCCTGAAATTAAATCCATATTTTGATCATATTGTTTTTATTATCATATATAACATTTTTATAATCTTGGTGATGAAATTTCTCTTTCACTTGAATGTAAAGATGGGTAGATTATTGGTATGATCGTGACTATGGGTTATCTTTGGCCTGTAGTGCAAAGATTACCTGTTATTGAATATATTTGGCCCGCAGTGCAAAGATGAATTTATTAGTATGATTATAAACATGAACTGTGATTTGGTATAACCATGATCTTTGATGTTTCAAGTAAAGACAGATGATGACAATTATCTTCGTCCTGGGTGCGAAGAAGAATTTAGAACCACAATTATGATTATGAGTTATTCACATGATTGTGGACATGAACTATTGATTAATGTTACAGGAATAAAACATTGTTGGTGGACTTTTAACATGGAGAATATAATAAACTTTATGGTTTATTTGACTCTTCTAATGGATTGTTCGTTCCGCTGCAACTATGGTTGAAAAGCTTTATCATCTACGATATGTTCTAAATCTCTGATTTATTACTGACGAAGGCTATTGATAATTTAATTATCTTTAGTCATGATATTCTTTACTGGGCTAGTTGTGCTCACCCTTTTGCTTCACAATTCCTTTCAGGTAATAAGAGTGTAACTGGGTCGAGCGGGGGTAACAGGTGAATAGAACGGTGGTCTATAGCTATTGAGGTTTCCCCTAAAACAGTATGAAAATAATTTTATTGAGAATTTTAGATAAGTGTGTCTTATTTTATATGTCATTTAACTGTTGATTTTGGTGAACCGAATAGGGTGAAGTGAACCCAACTTTGGGAATGTGTTTTGTCACTATCATACAAGATGTTTAATGACATACGACTTCGTGTTATCATAAGACATGGTTGTTCACATCCACTTGCTAATTATATCTATGAGCACTACCTATATAATATTGGAGTTTGGTTGAAATATAATTCTCAATTGGAGACAATGGAGATATTTATATGGCAAGAGAAGACTCACCATTGGAAAGAACATGATAGTAATCTTCTCATTTTTTGTTGGGTTTTATTGGGTTAACCAAGGATAATTCTCAAGTTATATGATATCTATTATAACTTAGATGCATGGCCTCCCATGTACGAAGGGTTCCTTGAGTATTTTCTAAAGATTTTAATTTCTAAAACAGTTATTGAATGTACCTTTATGTAAGGTACCATTGTAAGGTGTTGTGGTCGAGGCACCATGAAAGTTATATATATTTGTATGAAAACTCACAATTTAACTATAGTCGTATTCTGTACAACGGTTTGAAAGTTAGAATTTAAAGTTTGTATTTGGTTTCTTTACCATGTATTTGGCGACTCAGAATGGGTTGTGTGGACCTATTTTGGGGGTGTCACAGTTGGTATCAGAGCTTAAGGATATGGTCGCTTGCAGAGATCTGAGTCTAGAACTAGGAGGGGAGAGACGAGTAATATACTTCGCTAGTGTGTGACTTACCTAAGCTTTAATTTCTTACTTGATAAGTTGACAAATTGTGATATGTCAATTAACCTTTATTTTGAAGCTGTATTCTAGAATGAGCAATGGACAAATCATGATGACTAGGGAGATAGAATCTGAAATGAAAGCAAGATATTCTCAACTCTTTGAAATACCAGGTACGTAAATTTCGGGGATGAAATTTCATAAGGAGGGGAGATTGTAAGACCCCGAATTTTATGAAATAAAAGTATTCAATTTTTCTATTTAGTAAATAGTTATATTGATAAAAGTTTAAAGTTAATGGTGATATATGTAAAATTTTCAAAATAAGCAGGTGGTTATAAAATATTCATTGTTGTCGGGGAATATTCGTTTGGTCGTGGAATATTCTTGTTGTCAGGGAATATTCATACGACGGCGCAACCATTTATGGGCCCTATAATGGAAAACTGTCGGATGAAGAAAACGACAAGTATGAGTTTTTTTATAATAACGTCATAACGGTTACCGTTAAAACTGTTGGAATACTCGGTGGGTAAAGTAAAGTAATACGCGTTATTGCACAGTAGCACACAGTATTGCACAATATTTTTATATTATTGTTAATTCAATAATTATCACTACACGATATTTCTCATTATCAGATCAATAATTTATATTATTTGAATAATATTATTAGATAGCATTATTGACAATGTCTAAGGAAGTTCTGTCTAGGAAAGGGGTTTGGTCACTTAATTGCGCGCCAGTAAGGAGAAATCATTATCGGAAAGCCCCCTCTTTCCTGAGAATGACCTGGTTATCATTATTGTGATTCTGTAATATTATTTGTGAATAATTAATTATTGATAAAAATGATAAGAAAATATTTATTTAATGGAGAAATTTTTAAAGAGACAATTATTAAGAGTTGATATTTTATCTTCTTCGCTAAAATAATTCATTCAAATATATTATTGTAATATTACATTATAAGTGTATGATGTAATAATATAATAATATAATAATGTAATAACGGTGAAATTTTTACAATGAATGCACGATATATGAATAAATGAGGAGGAAGAGAGAAAATTGGGTCCGGAATATTTTTGTTACAAAAAACATGTTAAATATGTTGGTGGGCTCCATTTTTGACTGAAATTTGATTATAACCTGCAAGTTCGTCCGTTTGTAAATTTTGGTCATTTTTCGTTCGGAATTTGGAAAAACTTTCTTCTACAAAGTTGTAGAGAATTAAATTTCATATGGAATGGACATAATGTTCGTATTTTTCTGATGAAATGGCTATTTATTATGAATTACTGAAGTTTCTGAAAATTGTTTAAATTAAAAACAAGGGGTGGGACCCACTTATCCTTTTTATTTCTTGATTTTGCTAAATTTAGTGGGCCCCACTTGTGGAGTACTGAGATTGTGATGTGGTGTGCGTAAGAAAAAAAAATTTAATAATATTCTATTAAATTTTTTGCTTTGGTGTTCTAAGCATTTTTCTATAAATAGGGTTCTTAGGTTAGAATTGAAAATCACACCAGAATCAAAAGTTTCTCTCTCTATAATATCGAGCGTATTTTTGTGAGTATTTAGACATCTTGAGTATTGCTATACAGTGCAAGTTTTCTTCAGTATTATATCTGATATTCCAGTCAGAAGTGTTATTCTTTTGAGGTAAGGGATGTTATTTTTCAAGTAAATGATGTTATTTCTTTTAATATCATTATACCAAAATATTGGTATGATTTTTATTGTAAAATTTTATCTTTTTTCATGTCGGGATTACTATTGACGTATGCAGCACTATTCACGTATACGACACTATTCACGTATACGGTACTATTCACGTATATGATACTATTTATGTATATAGCACTATTTACGTATACAGTACTATTTACGAATACGGGGTACTATGTACGGGTTACTATTAATGGGTACTATTCACGACAAAGGTGGTTTCTTTTTCTGATCAAATTATCGTTGATTTATGAATCTTAGTCTTGAAATTAAATTCATGTTTTGATCATATTATTTTTATTATCATATATAACTTTTTTATAATCCTGGTGATGAAATTTCTCTTTCACTTGAGTGTAAAGATGGGTAAATTATTGGTATGATCGTGAATATGAGTTATCTTTGGCATGTTGTTGAATATCTTTGGTCCGTAGTGCAAAGATGACATGTTGTTGAATATCTTTGGCACGTAGTGCAAAGATGACCTGTTGTTAAATATCTTTGGCCCGTAGTGCAAAGATGACATGTTGAATATCTTTGGCTTGTAGTGCAAAGATGATCTGTTGATGAATATCTTTGGCCCGTAGTGCAAAGATGAATTTATTATTATGATTATGAACAAGAACTGTGATTTGGTATAACCACGATCTTTGATATTTCAGGTAAAGACATGTGCTGACAATTATCTTCGTCCTGGGTGCGAAGACGAATTTAGAACCATAATTATGATTATGAGTTATTCACATGATTGTGGACAAGAACTGTTGATTGATGTTACAGGGATAAAACATTGTTGGTGGACTTTTAACACGGAGAAGATAATAGATTTTATGATTTATTTGACTCTTCTAATGGATTGTTCGTTCTGGTGCAACTACGGTTGAAAAGTTTTATCATCTACGATATGTTCTAAATCTCTGATTTATTACCGAAGAAGGCTATTGATAATTTAATTATCTTTAGTCATGATATTCTTTACTAGGCTAGTTGTGCTCACCCTTTTGCTTCACAATTCTTTTCATGTAATAAGAATGTAGTTGGGTCGAGCGGGGGTAACAGGGGAATAGAACGGTGGTCTATAGTTGTTGGGGTTTCCCCTAAAATAGTATGGAAATAATTTTATTGAGAATTTTAGATAAGTGTGTCGTATTTTATATGTCATTTAACTGTTCATTTTGGTGAACCGAATAGGGTGAGGTGAACTCAACTTTGAAAGAGTGTTTTGCCACTATCATACAAGATATCTAATGACATACGATTTCGTGTTATTATAAGACAGGGTTGTGCACATCCACTTGCTGATTATATCTATGAGCACTACCTATATAATATTCTTGGAGTTTGGTTGAAATATAATTCTCAATTTGAGACAATGAAGATAATTATATGGCAAAAGAAGACTCACCATTAGAAAGAACATGATAGTAATCTTCTCATTTTCTTTGGGGTCTATTGGGTCAACCAAGGATAATTGTCAAGTCATATGGAAACAACCCGGGTTAAATCCCGAGTCCGAAATAAATCTTGCGTCAAATCCCAAGTCTGAATCGAATCAAATCCATCAAAATAAGGCCTCAAACTACTGGCCCAATAGTATCTTCTTGGGTCATCTTAGCCCACCACAGGCTCCCAAAAGGTCATGACTTGAAGGTTCTATTGGTAGTAACTTATTTCTTTATATGCAGACAAATTTTTCCCCTATCTTTTGATGTGGGACTGGAATGTTACAAACTCCCCCACTTAAATTTTTGACGTCCCTGTCAGAACCGATTATACACACGGTCCAAAGATCTTTTTCTCTCTAGCCATTGTGGGATAATAGCTGGCTTCGTGTCGCCACCTCCGAACCTCTATCTCTCCATTGTGGGATAATACCACCAGCCTTCGTGTCCCCACGTCCGGCAACCCGATCGGATGACCCGACCCGAGCTTTCAAGAGTCGGCTATGATACCATATGAAACAACTGTAAGACCCCAACTTATTATAAAAAAAATTGAATTTCCTCTATTCATTATATTGAATTAATAAGGTGTTAATTTGATATAATGCTTTGGTTATTGGTGAAATGTGAAAATTTTGCAAATGAAGTAAGTGGTTATAAAATATTCATTGTGTCGGGGAATATTCGTTTGTTACAATAATTGTTACAATAATTAATGTTCAATATTTTATTTTATTGATTCAATAATTGTTGCGTTGATATTTTATATTATTGTTGTTTCAATAATTGTCACTGCACAGTATTTCTCATTATCAGATCAATAATTCATATTATTTGAATAATATTATTAGATAGCATTATTGGTAGCGTCTAGAAAGTTCTGTCAATGAGAGGTTTGGTCACCTAATTGCGCGCCAGCAAGGAGAAATCCTTATCGGAAAGCCCCCTCTTTCCTGGGAACGGTCTGGTTGTCATTATTGTGATTCTGTAATATTATTTATGAATATTTATTTGGATATAAATAATGGAATTAATGTTGAAGTATATTATCAGTATTTTATCGGAATGAAGGTATTAAAAATCGTCCATATGTGGATTTCGGGCATTTTCTGTTTGGAATTTGGAAAAAAATTCTTCTACAAAATTATAGAGAATTCGATTTCCTATGGAATGAAAATAAAATTCGTATTTTTTTGATAAAAGGGCTATTTATTATGAATTGTTGAATTTTTGAAAATTAAATGTTTTTATTAAAATTATGGGTGGGACCTACTTTTTTTTTTTTAAAATATGTGGGCTGCAAAAAATTTCAGAAATGGCTGGCTTGTTTATTCAACAAAGGAGGAGGCATGGATGAAAAATAATAATATTATTTTATTAGTTTAGTCTGCTTTGGCATTCTAGTATTTTTCTATAAATAGGTGCTTAGGTTAGAATTGAAAATCACACCAGAAATAAGTTTTCTTTCTCTCTATATTATCGAGCGTATTTTTGTGAGTATTTAGATACTTTGAGAGTTGCTATTCAGTGCAAGTTTCCTTCAGCATTACATTCGATATTCCAGTCAAAAGTACTGTTATTTTGAGGTAAGTGGTGTTATTTTCTTCGTAAATGATATTATTTTCTTCAATATCATTATGCCAAAATATTGATATGAATTTTATTGTGTAATTTCTACCTTTTTGTGTCGGGATTACTATTCACATATACGGCACTATTCACGTATACGACACTATTCATGAATACGACACTATTTATCGAAAAATGAAATTTTCTCCCTTTTGTCTAAGATGTCTATTATGGTTACTATCTTTGATTGTATCCATGTTTTTATCTTAATTTTTGAATTATGCTTCACAATTGGTTATTATGGAGTATTATTGAACTTGGATAAATTGTCATATGAATTCCTAACATTTGTCCTTTTGTCTGACTGGATTCGTTTTCTTTAAGATATTTTTTATCATTCTTAGTCCTAAATGATGATATTATTGAATATCTTTGGCATGTATTGCAAAGATGAATGATTAACTGATGAATATCTTTGGCCCGTAGTGCAAAGATGAACAGGTGTTGAGATGAACATGACCAACTGGTGATACAAATGAATATCTTTGACCTGTAGTGCAAAGATGAATATTTAATTCAAGATGTATATTGATTGATGTTACAGAGATAAAATATTGATGATGAACTTTTAAATCTTAGAAGATAGTAGAATTCATTCTCTACTTGACTCTTCTAATGGATTGTTGTTTCCGCTGCAGTTATTGATCTAAAATTTGTTGTCTATTATGTTCTATCAGATTTTTCCCTGTTGAAGACTAATGATAATTTATTGTATATTATTTTAGTCATAATATTCTTTACTGGTCTAGTTGAGCTCACCCTTTTCCATTTTGTTCCATTTTTCATCTCAAGAGGTGAGAACATAGTAGGAACTAGCTGGGGTATGGAGTGATGGTTCAGGATAGTTATTTTAGTAGTCCTCACTATTTTGTAAAATAGTGTATCAATAATTATAATGAGGACTCCTTTTGAGTTTGTATACTGTCTATTAGACAATATTTGTATTCAAACTCACAGTATATGTGTTGTCGTATTTTGCACGATAATTGTATTACTGAAGTTGTGTTTATTTCTATACCATGTATTTGGAGGCACAGAATAGGTGATGTATACCTATTTTGGAGGCGTCACAGTTGGTATCAAAGCTTAGGGATATGGCCTCTGGCGGAGATCGGGGAATAGAACTAGGAGAGGAGAGACGAGTAATCCTTCGCTAGTGTGTCATACCTAAGTTTATTTGGTTGGTCAGTCGGAGCATATGGTTAGATATGTTAATTTGCTAATTAACCCTAGCTTTGTGGAAGAATTTGAGAATGGTAGCTGGAAATATTAACAATGGAGTGAATGAGACTGTGGAGACACCTTTAATCACCACCCAGGGGAACGTGCAATAGGAAGACAATATTCCTCCTATAAACAACACTACCAAAATGATTGCCATGCGCGGGAGACTCGTACAAAATACGAGGGAGACTCGTGTATAAAATACGAGTGGAAATGATAGCCATGCGCGGCTTGTCACAGCCAAGAAGTTCAAAGAGTTGGGACCACCAGAATTTGCGAGAAAGCCTGATCCGATCAAGGCGGAAATGTGGGTTAAGCAAATTACCAAGATATTCGATGTCTTGGGATGCACGGAGGAACAGAAGGTTCTATTAGCCACATTTATGTTCTGTGGTGAGACAGACTACTGGTGGGAGTCTATGAAGCGTACCCAGCCAGCCGCACTCAACATGTCTTGGGAAACGTTTCAGAAACTATTTAACTACAAGTACTTTCCTGGAAGTATTCGTCATATGAAGGAGGTAGAGTTTATTAGACTGGAACAAAACAACATGACGATGTCCTAGTATGAGGCAAAGTTCGCAGAGTTATCCATGTTGGCACCTCATTTGGTAGAGAATGAGGAACGAATGACGTGGATGTTTCTGAGAGGTCTAAAATTCGAGATTCGGCAATATCTTATCTCTCATAAATTTTCTTTATATTCATATGTTGTAAACATGACTCAATTATTAGAGCGAAATAATTAGTATGTTCAACCAAGGGACCATAACCTGGGTCATACCGGTGGCAGCGGTCATCGGAGCAATGACAACCAGCGGGGAGGAAAACATTTGGACAAAAGCGGTAACCACTCTGGTGATAATCGTGGCCATGAAAATAGAAGAAGAGAGTCGGGAGGAGATTTCAAGAAGAGAAGGTAAAATAATGACAATGTAAAGACGTCAGCACAAACATCAGTTGTTTCTAGGGGAGGAGAACGAGCACCGGTCGTTTGTTATAAATGCGGGAAAGAGGGACACATCAGCCCAAATTGCCCACAACAATCCAAGGTATGTTATAACTGTGGAAAGGAAGGTCATATAGCTAGAGACTATCTTGTAGCGAAACCAAGTCCAACGGGGATGGTGACTCCAAAGGCTGTCCCAGACAAGTCAAAGTCGGTGGTTCCTGGAAGGACATTTGTCGTGACTGCCCAAAACGCGAGGAACCCGAACGAGGTGATCACGGGTAAGCTAATCATAAACTCTTGCGAAGTTTATACCTTATTAGATACCGGTTCAACCCATTCTTTTATCTCTCCTGCTTGTGCTCAACATTTGAACTTGACTCCGGAGAAATTAGACCTTGACTTATTTGTTGAGACTCCGTTAGGAGAAAATTTAATTACATCTACTATTTATAAATCTTGCTTGATTCAAGTTGGTACCATCACATTACCTATCGATCTTATTTCGTTAAAAATACTTGCATTTGATGTGATTTTAGGGATTGATTGGTTAACCACTCATCATGCTAAAATTGATTATTTTCGTAAGGTTGTTAATTTTCATATTCCCAACTAACCTGTTATGCGAATTCAAACAACCAAAACACTAAAGTCAATCATTGTCATATCAAGCTATAAAGCTATTCGTTTATTAAAAAATGGATGTCAACCTTCTTAGCCCATGTCACGGACTTGAACAAAAACACGTCAGATTTGAATAATATTTTTATTGTTAGTGAATTTCTTGACGTATTTCCTGAAGAACTTCCCGGTCTACCCCCAGAACGTGAAGTTGAATTCTTTATTGACCTTAAACCTGGTACAAAGCCCATTTCTAAAATCCCATATCGAATGGCTCCTATTGAACTTCAGGAGTTAAAGGTCCAACTACAGGAGTTGTTGGACATCGGTTTTATTTATCCTAATACATCTCCTTGGGGTGCTCCTGTGTTATTCGTAAAGAAGAAAGACGGGAGTATGCGACTTTGTATTGACTACCGGGAATTGAACCATGTCACCATCAAGAATAGGTATCTGCTACCTCGCATTGATGACTTGTTTGACCAGTTACAAGGAGCACAATTCTTTTTAAAGATCGATCTTCGTTCTGGATATCATCAGCTGAAGATTAAAACGGAGGATATTCCGAAGATTGCTTTCAGAACTCGGTACGGGCATTATAAATTCTTAGTCATGTCTTTTGGATTGACTAATGCTCCTGCTGCTTTCATGGATATGATGAACCGTGTGTTCAAAGAATATTTGGATTAGTTCGTTATTGTCTTTATTGATGACATCCTCATCTATTCCAAAAGCCGTGAAGATCATGAGCGCCATTTGAAGTTAGTACTGCAAAGGCTTCCTGAAAACAAGCTATATGCTAAGCTGAAGAAATGTGATTTCTGGCTTGAAGAAGTAACATTCCTTGGGCACGTGGTGTCAAAACATGGAGTATCTGTCGACCCGGCGAAGATTGAAGCCATGTAAAGTTGGGAACAACCAAAGTCAGTGACCAAAGTACGTAGCTTTCTGGGCTTAGCTGGTTACTATCGGAGATTTGTGGAAGGATTTTCTTGAATCACTACTCCATTTACTCAGCTGACTCGTAAAGATATAAAATTCGGTTGGAGCGAGGATTGTGAGAAGAGTTTTCAAGAACTCAAGAGGAGACTCATTTCGGCACCTGTTCTGACAATACCATCTGGTTCGAATGGATTTGTTATCTACAGCGATGCTTCAGGCAAAGGGTTAAGATGTGTTCTTATGCAACATAGGAAAGTCATAGCCTATGCCTCGCGACAACTCAAAGAATATGAGAGGAATTATCTTACTCATGATTTGGAGTTGGCAGCAGTCGTTTTTGAGTTGAATATCTGGAGGCACTACCTGTATGGGGAGAAAGTGGAGATCTATACAGATCATAAAAGCCTCAAATATTTCTTCACCCAAAATGAACTCAACATGCAGCAACGACGTTGGCTCGAGCTGTTGAAAGATTATGATCATACCATCCAATATCATCCTAAAAAAGTAAACGTGGTAGCTGACGCATTGAGTAAAAGATCATATGCAGGTACGAATGCAATGTTGTTAACACAAAGGTCCATTTTGTATGACTTGCAAAGGATGGAGATAGAGGTAAAGGCTCCAAGTACCCACGTAATGATATTAAACATACGAGTAGAACCGACTTTAATCGATCAAGTTAAAGCTGCTCAAATTACGGACATGGAGCTGATGCGTATGAAGAAGAAAGTGCAAGAAGGTGTTATTCCAGAAGCAAGAATCGATGAAGAAGGAATACTTCGATTCAACTCCAGACTTTGTGTTCCTAACGATTCTGACTTGAAGCATGGAATCATGATGGAGGCACACAACACACCATTTGCAATCCATCCTAGGAGTACCAAAATGTATCAGGATCTTCGACATACATTTTGGTGGAACAATATAAAAAGAGAGATCGCTGAGTTTATCTCGAGGTGTTTAATGTGTCAACGTGTAAAGGCAGAGGATCAAGTATCAAAGGGTCCATTGCAACTACTTGAGATTCTGAAATGGAAGTTGGAACACATTACTATGGAATTCGTTATGGGTCTTCCCAAGGTTTCTCAAGGCATAGATGCGATTTGGGTTATTGTTGATAGATTAACTAAGTCTGCTAATTTCTTGCCTATACGAGAGACTTATTCCCTTGAACATCTTACTCGTATGTACGTAAATGATATTGTGAGATTGAATGTCAAGCCATTATCCATAGTTTCGGATCGTGACCCAAGATTCACTTCACGATTTTGGGTTAGCTTACAGAAAGTTATGTGCACGAATTTACGATTCAGTTCAGCATACCATCCTCAAATGGACGGACAATCAGAGAAGACTATTCAAACTCTTGAAGATCTATTAAGACTCTGTGTCCTATATTTCAAAGGGAGTTGGGATAAGTACCTACCATTGGTAGAATTCTCCTATAGCAACAATTATCAGGCAAGTATAGGTGTGGCTCCATTCGAGGCGTTGTATGGAAGTAAATATTGTTCTCCAGTATGCTGAGATGAGGTGGGTGAAGCAAAATTATTGGGGCCTGAGTTGGTATGAATGACTACAGAGAAGATCCAAACGATTCGATAACGTATACAAACGGCACATGATCGACAAAAAATTTATGCGGATCTTCATCGAAAGGACGTGGAATTTAATATTGGGGATCATGTATTGTTACGTATTGCTCCATGGAAGGGAGTTACAAGAATTGGGAAGAGAGGAAAGCTCAATCCAAGATTTGTTGGTCCATTTGAAATTCTTGACCGAATAGGAAATGTAGCCTATAGACTCGCATTACCTCCAAGTATGTCTCGTGTTCATAATGTTTTTCACATATCTATGCTTCGTAAATATGTAAAAGACCCGAACCACATTATTGAGTTAGAACCAGACGAGATAGCCGAAGATTTAACATACGAGGAGGTATCTGTTAAGATCTAGGATAGGAAAGAGCATGTCCTACTCACCAAGGTTATACCACAAGTTAAGGTTTTATGGAGGAACCATGCCCTTGAAGAAATGACCTGGGAGTTGGAATCAGAAATAAAAGTGAGGTATCCTCACCTTTTCGAAACACCAGGTATGCACGTCAATTTTGAGGACGAAATTTCATATCGAGGGGAGATTGTAAGACCCCAACTTATTATAAATAAAATTGAATTTTCTCTATTCATTATTTTGAATTAATAAGGTGTTAATTTGATATAATGCTTTGGTTATGGGTGAAATGTGAAAATTTTGCAAAAGAAGTAAGTGGTTATAAAATATTCATTTGTCAGGGAATATTCATTTGGTCGTAGAATATTCTTTCTGTCGGGGAATATTCGTAAGACGACGCAACCATTTGTGGGCCCCATAATGGAAAATGGTCGGATGAAGAAAATGACAAGTTTGAGTTTTTATAAATAACGGCGTAATTGTTACCGTTAACACTGTTGGAATACCTGGTGGTTAAAATACAGTAATACGCGTGGTTGCACAGTAGCACACGGTATTGCACCATATTTTAAAATTATTGATTCTTACGTAAGAAGGCACTACTCGATAATTGTTACAGTAATTAATGTTCAATATTTTATTTTATTGATTCAATAGTTAATGCATTGATATTTTATATTATTGTTATTTCAATAATTGTCACTGCACAGTATGTCCCATTATCAGATCAATAATTCATATTATTTGAATAATATTATTAGATAGAATTATTGGCAATGTTTAGAAAGTTCTGTCAATGGAAGGTTTGGTCACCTAATTGCGGGCCAGTAAGGAGAAATTCTTATCGGAAAGCCCCCTCTTTCCTGGGAACGGCATGGTTGTCATTATTGTGATTCTGTAATATTATTTGTGAATATTTATTTATTAATTTTTATGATAAGGAAATATTTATTTTTATGTGGATATAAATGATGGAATTAAAGTTGAGGTATTTTATCACTATTTTTTCGGAATTAAGGTATTAAAAATCGTCCGTATGTGGATTTCGGGCATTTTCTGTTTGGAATTTGGAAAAACTTTATTCTTCAAAGTTGTAGAGAATTCGATTTCCTATAGAATGAACATAAATTTCGTATTTTTCTGAAGAAAGGGATATTTATTATGAATTGTTGAAGTTTCAAAAATTAAATATTTTTATTAAAATTATGGGTAGGACCCACTTTTGTTTTTTTTTAACATGTGGGCTGCAAAAATTTTCAGAAATGGCTGGCTTGTTTATTCAACAAAGGAGGAGGCGTGGAAGGAAAAAAATATTATTATTTTATTAATTTAGTCTGATTTGGCGTTCTAGTATTTTTCCTATAAATAGGTGCTTAGGTTAGAATTGAAAATCACACCAGAAATAAGTTTTCTTTCTCTCTATATTATCGAACATATTTTTGTGAGTATTTAGATACTTTGAGAGTTGCTATTTAGTGCAAGTTTCCTTCAGCATTACATCCGATATTCCAGTTAGAAGTACTGTTATTTTGAGGTAAGGGGTGCTATTTTCTTCGTAAATGATATTATTTTCTTCAATATCATTATGCCAAAATATTGATATAAATTTTATTATGGAATTTCTACCTTTTTGTGTCAGAATTACTATTCACGTAAACGGCACTATTCACGTATATGGCACTATTCATTGAAAAATAAAATTTTCTCTTTTTTGTCCAAGATGCCAATTATGGTTACTATCTTTGATTGTATCCATATTTTGATCTTTATTTTTGAATTCTGTTTCACAATTGGTTATTATGGAGTATTATTGAATTTGGATAAATTGTCATACGAATCCCTAATATTTATCCTTTTGTCTCACTGAATTCGTTTTCTTTAAGATATTTTTCATCATCCTCAGTCCTAAATGATGATATTACTGAATATCTTTGGCTTGTAGTGCAAAGACGAATGATTAACTGATGAATATCTTTAGCCTGTAGTGCAAAGATGAATATTTGATTCAAGATGTATATTGATTGATGTTACAGAGATAAAATATTGATGATGAACTTTTAAATCTTAGAAGATGGTAGAATTCATTCTCTACTTGACTCTTCTAATGGATTGTTGTTTCCACTGCAGTTATTGATCTAAAATTTATTGTCTATTATGTTCTATTAGATTTTTCCCTGTTGAAGACTAATAATAATTTATTGTATTTTATCTTAGTCATAATATTCTTTACTGGGCTAGTTGAGCTCACACTGTTCCTTTTTGTTCCATTTTTCTTTCAAGGAGGTGAGAACATAGCAGGAACTAGCCGGGGTATGGAGTGATGGTTCAGGATAGTTGTTTTAGTTGTCCTTACTATTTTGTAAAATAGTGTATTAATAATTGTAATGAGGACTCCTTTTGAGTTTGTATACTGTCTATTAGACAATATTTGTATTCAAACTCACAGTATATGTGTTGTCGTATTTTGCACGACAATTGTATTACTGAAGTTGTATTTGTTTCTATACCATGTATTTAGTGACTCATAATAGGTGATGTATACCTTTTTTTGGGGGGCGTCACAATAACCCGGGTCAAATCCCGAGTCCGGAATAAATCTCGGGTCAAATCTCAAGTCCGAATCGAATCAAATCCATCAAAATAAGGCCTCAAACTACTGGTCCAATAGTATCTTCTTGGTTCATTTTATCCCACCACAGGCTCCCTAAAGGTCATGACTTGAAGGTTCTATTGGTAGTAACTTATTTCCTTATTTGCAGACAAATTTTTCTCCTATCTTTCGATGTGGGACTAGGGTGTTACACATATGATATCTATTATAACTTAGATGCATGGTCTCCCATGTACGAAGGGTTCCTTGAGCATTTTCCAAAGATTTTAATTTCTAAAATAGTTATTGATTGTACCTTTATATAAGGTACCATTGTAAGGTGATGTGGTTGAGGCACCATGAGAGTTACATATATTTGTATTAAAACTCAAAGTTTAATTGTGGTCGTATTCTGTACGAAAGTTTAAAAGTTAGAATTTATAATTTGTATTTGGTTTCTGTACCATGTATTTGGTGACTAAGAATGGGTTGTGTAGAACTATTTTGTGGGCGTCACATATCATCCTCAAACGGGCGGCCAGTCGGAGAGGACTATTCAAACTCTTGAAGATCTATTAAGACTCTGTGTCCTAGACTTCAAAGAAAGTTGGGACAAGTTCTTGCCTTTAGTGGAATTCTCCTACAACAATAGTTATCAAGCAAGTATAGGCATGGCTCCATTCGAGGCATTGTATGGATGAAAGTGTCATTCTCTAGTATGCTGGGATGAGGTGGGCGAATCAATGTTGTTCGGACCAGAATTGGTACGCATGACAACGAAAAAGATTCAAATAATCCGGCAACGTATACAAACCTCACAAAATCGACAAAAGAGTTATGCTGATCTTCATCGAAAAGACGTGGAACTCAATTTTGGAGATCATGTATTATTATGTGTTACTCCATGGAAAGGAGTTACGAGATTTGGAAAGAAAGGAAAGCAAAACCTTCGATTCTATGGTCCATTTAAAATCGTCGACCGAGTAAGAACTGTGGCCTATAGACTCGCTTTACCGTCAAGTATATCTCGTGTTCATAACGTTTTTCACATATTTATGTTACATAAATATGTGGAAGACCCGAACCACATTATTGAATTAGAACCAAACGAGATAGCAGAAGATTTAATGTATATGTACCTGTTAAAATCTTGGATAAGAAGGAACATATTCTACGCTCAAAGGTTATACCTCAAGTCAAAGTTTTATAGAGAAACCACGATATTGAGAAAATAACATGGGAATTAGAATCTGAAATGAAAACAAGGTATGCTCACTACTTTGACATACCAGGTACGTACGTCAATTTTGAGGACGAAATTTCATAAGAAAGAGAGGTTATAAGACCCCAACTTTTTATGAATAAAAATTTAATTTTCTCTAAATATTATTTTGAATAATAAGGTGTGGATTTGATATAATGTTATAGTTGTGGGTAATATTTAAAAATTTTACAAAGTAAGTAAGTTGTCATAAAATATTCGTTTGATCGGGGAATATTCATTTTATCAGGGAATATTCGTACGACGGCACAATCATTGGTGAACCCCACAACGGAATGACTGTCGAATATAGAAAGCGACATAAATAACATTTTTATAAAAATAACGGCAAGACTTTTACCGTTTAACTATTGAAATATCTGGTGATAAAAGTACAATAATACGCGTGGTTACACAGTAGCACACGGTATTGCACAGTATCTCTGATTATTGATGCTTACGTAAAAAGTCACTCAATTTTATTCAATTATTGCAACAGTAGTTGATGCATAGTATCTCATATTATTGATTCAATTATTATCACGATATCATCTGCACAATATTTTATAATATTAAATCAATAATTGAGACAACACAGTTATTTATATTATTATTTACATTATTGACAATGTTTAGAAATTTCTGTTGATGAAAGGGGTTAGGTCATCTAATTGTGCGCCAATAAGGAGAAGTCCTTATCGGAAAGCCCCTTCTTTTATAGGAATGATCTAGTTGTTAATATTGTGAGTTATAATATTAATGATGAATAATTGCTGAAAGATTAAAAATGTGTTTATTGAAGATAAGTGATTTGTGATAAATATTTATTCAATTTTTGATATAAATAAAGGAGTTTATCATGAAGTATTTTTTATAAATTTGGCTTATTACATGGACGTCCACTTACTCATTTTTTTAAAATCGTCGGTAGAAAGTTATCTCAATTTTATTTTATTATTATAATAGTAATAAAACGTAATTTTTTTATATAAAACAAAATACTTTTTATATTATATATAAAATTATTCGTTTTATTAGAGTATAAATAGAATATATTATATTTTATATAAAGTTTTTACTTTATTAGAATATTTTATTGCACAATAATGAATAATAAAAATTAGAAAAATAGCGTGAATTCGCCGTCTGCGCCCGTGACTTTTTTCCTGTGCAGTCCGTGATTATTTTCTTAAATAGTATCCTGCCATTCTCTTATAAATAGGATGTTTACTTTAGAAATAAAAATCACACCAGAATCAGATAATTCTTCTTCTATAAAATTGAGCGTATTTCTTTTGAGTGTAGTAAATAGTGCAAGTTTTCTTCAAGGATATCTCCGCTATACCAGTCAGAATTACTCTCCTTTTATGGTAAGAAATATTATTTTTGTTCAATATTCGTAAGAAATATTATTTTCTTTTATACTTTATAGTATGTAAGTAATATTATTTTGTTTCATACTCCTAAATCTACACTTATTTTTACTCCTTGAAATTAGTAGAATATCCTTGAATTTTGCGCTTCATCTAGTATTGTTTCACAGAAATATTTTTCTGAACTTTCTTGTTAAATTTTAATCTTTTCATGTCGGAGTACTATTCTTGGGCAATATTCATACATACGGTACTATTCATACATACGATACTATAAATACGTATGGTACTATTCACGGGGTACTATTCACGAGGTACTATTTACGACAAAAATTGATTTCTTTTCTATCCAAATTATTTTTGATACATGAATATCATTCTTGAATTTTACTCCACAAATTAGTTATCATGTTGACAATTTGTCCATTCTTAAACTCTGAATAAATTAAATTAAAAATATATTTAATATTTATCATTGAACTCACTTGATTGATTCTTATATCATTGTCATCATCCTCATGTTTATATTGTGGTAAAAATCATCTTTGACCCGTAGTGCATAGATGAAGTATTGATTGATATGATTATGACCAGAAATTATATATAGGTATAATCATGACTTGTAATATTATAGACAAATGATGTGGTGAAAGTCCTCATTAACCCGTAGTGCATTGATGAACAGTTATTCGGCATGATCATGACCACTGGTGATAATAACGAATATCCTTGGCTCGTAGTGCATGGATAATTCGTGGATGTGATACTAACGAATATCATTGGCCTGTAGTGCATGGATAATTCGGTGAAGTGGATTATTTATTAAATTATGTTGCAGAGATAAAATATTGATGATGAACTTTTAAATCATAGAAGATAGTAGACATCATGTTCTACTTGACTCTTCTAATTAATTGCTTATTCCGCTGTAGATGTTGATTTGAACTTGTTGTCTATTGTATTCTATCAGTTTTTATACTGTTGAGGACTAAGGATAATTTATTCTATATTATCTTAGTCATAATATTCTTTACTGTGCTAGTTGAGTTTGCCTTTTTCTTTCATTGTTCTATTCAACAAATAAAAATATAGTTAGGACTAGTCGGGGAATGGAGTGATGGTCCAAGATGGTAGCTATAGTAATTCTTACTATTCTATAAAATAGTGTGAATATAATTATAATGAGGACTTTATTTGAGTTTGGATATTGTCTACGAGACGATATTTGTATTGAAACTCAACTATTTGTGGTCGTATTTTGCACGACAGTTGTATAAATTAAGTTTGTATTTAAATAATATACCATGTATTTGGCGACTCAAAATGGGTTATGTATACCTATTTTGGGAGCGTCACGGTTTCTGTCGCTTTCTATATTCGACAGTTATTCCGTTATGTAGGGTCCACCAATAATTGTGCCGTCGTACAGATATTAATTCCCCGACAAAAAAAATATTTTCCGACTAAACGAATATTTTATGACAACTTGCTTACTTGCAAAATTTGCACATATTACTCATAACTATAGTATTATATCAAATCCACACCTTATTATTCAAAATAACATTTAGAAAAAATTAAATCTTTATTCATAAAAAGTTGGGGTCTTACAGAGTAGACTTAATATTAATATTAATTCTAATATTAATATTAATTTTAATACTAATATTAGTATTAATAATTTAAATTTAATATTAAAATTAAAATTAATATTAAGACTAAAACTAATATTAATATTATAATTAAAATTAATATCAATAATATTAATGCTAATATTAATATTAGCAATATTAATATTAGCATTAAGCAAAATAGCTTTGTTTTTGTCGGTTTTTTCCCCTAAAAATAGTGCCGCTATTTTTTTTCTCCCTTACCGTTATAAGGTGTAGCGACAGATGCCAAGTGGGTCATAAGGGTAGTTTGGTAATCTCCCCATCCACTAGAAGGAATATCATTGCCGCTACGCTACAAGGTGTAGTGATTGCGTAAAAAGTACTTCCAATCTTCATCTTTCGTCATCACAATTAATGGCTAAGATCATAGTTACTAGAATAGTGTCTGTGACATCGGTTGTCACAGATTAGGACTATATATATACTAGCTGGGTCCCGTGCCTCCGGCACTTTATGGACAATATGATTTATCTCAAATTTTAAACGACCAAAATAATTTATTGAGTGAGCGGGAAATTTAAAGTCATTTGTATTTTATTAAATTATTATTAGATTATTAGATAGATAGATGTATTTTATTAGATAGATGTATGAACGGTGGGATTTATTTCAAACTTTGGACGGCCCAGATGATTTATTGAGTGAGCTGAAAATTCAAAATCACTTATATTTTATTAGATATATATATATATATATATATATATATATAATTTATTTGAACATAAAATGGATAAATAGAACTTTCATTTAATATTAGTATTGTTATGTAAATTTAATTAAGGGGTGAAATGAAAAATTAATTACTTTTTTTTAAAAAAATAACGAAGAATTATATGTATATGTATATATATATATATATATATATATATATACGGTTCGAATCCTGTAAGGGATCCCTCACTTTCTTAAAATGATGGACTTTTTTTTGTTTTTTTTAAAATAACTAAAAAAATTTAATATTTTATGGAACTGAAATTTTTATATAATACAATGTTTTGGATGTGATTTGGATACGTATAACAAAATAGGTATGTACAGTCTATGCAGATTGTACATATATTTTTTGATATAGGTATCCAAATTACGCCCAAAATATTATATTATAAAAAAAAATCGGTTCCATAAAATATTAAATTTTTTTTTATTTGTTTTAAAAAAAACAAAAAAAAATTCCCTCATTTTAAGAAAGTAAAGGATCCCTTACTTGATCATTTCTGTATATATATATATATATATATATATATATATATATATATATATATATATATATATATATATATATATATATATATATATATATATAAATAGATCAGGTCCGGACTCCCGTACGGGAGTAAAATCCGGACCTTTTTTTTTTTTTTTTGGAACAACTAAAAAAAAAAATTAATTATGGAACTGAAATTTTTCAATAATACAATATTTTGGGTGTGTTTTTAATACCTACACCAACCAATGTATGTACAGTCTGTCCAGACTGTACAGACATATTTTGTTATAGGCATCCAAATCACGCCCAAAACACTGTATAATGTAAAAATTCCAATTCCATAAAAAATTTTTTTTTTAGTTGTTTCAAAAAAAAAAAAGCAAAAAAAAAAAAAAGTCTGGATTTTAACAAAATCCGGGAGTCCGGACCTGATCCGGACTATATATATATATATATATATATATATATATATATATATATATATATATATATATATATATATATATATAGGGTCAGGATCAGGTAAGAGATCCCTTACTTTTTTAAAGTGATGGATTTTTTTTGGCTTTTTTTTAAACAACTAAAAAAAGTTTAATATTTTATGGAACTGAAATTTTTTCATAATACAGTGTTTTGGGTGTAATTTGGGTACGTATAACAAAATATGTATGTACAGTCTGGGCAGACTGTACCACCACTTTTTGGTATAGGTATTCAAAACAAGTCCAAAACATTGTATTATGAAAAAATTTCAGTTCCATAAAATATTAAACCTTTTTTTAGTTGTTTTAAAAAAAACAAAACAAAAAAAGTCCCTCATTTTAAGAAAGTAATGGATCCCTTACTTGATCATTTATATATATATATATATATATATATATATATATATATATATATATATATATATATATATATATATATATATATATATTGTGGGAATGTTTATGTTATTTTTTTTGTCATTTACTTGAATAAATATAAATAATAGTTTTTTTTTGAAGTGATGTGTAAAAAATAGATCCATCTTATAAACATGATTCAAAAAGCTTCTTTGCTTCCTCCTTACTCCCTTCCTCCATCCATCTTAATGAGCGAGAAATTCAAAATTATTTGTATTTTATTAGATAGATGGATGGTGGGATTTATCCCAAACTTTGGACGTCCTAGATGATTTATTGAGTGAACGGAAAATTCAAAATTATTTGTATTTTATTAGATATAATTAGATATATAGAATATAGATATAGATAGATAGAATTAGATAGATTATATTTTATTACATAGATGGATGGTGAGATTTATCCCAAACTTTGGATGGCTCAGATGATTTATTGAATGAGCGGGAAATTCAAAATCATTTGTGTTTTATTAGATAGATTTGGAATAAATCCCAACGTCCATAGTGCCAGAGGCACGGGACTATTGCTAGTTATTAGATATAGATATAGATATAGATATAGATATAGATATACATAAAGCGTAAATGAATCAAGTCGAGCCGTGTATTAAATTATTCAGATTTAATTTATAAAATTTATCGAGTATAAAATAAGGTTTGATGTAGGTTTGTTTAACTACTGAGTTGAGCATGATCACGAATCAAGCCCGACCAGATTAAACTTTTCGAACAAATGTTTGATTGAGACTCGTTTAACTACCAAGTTGAGCCCGATCTCGAATCGAGCCCGACCAGTTTGAACTTTTCCAACAAATATGATCCGAGTATCAATAGAAAAATATAATTTAAGGAAGTACGAGTAATTTATCGAACTTTAAAATTTGTTCATATTTAAATTATTTATATTTCGAGTTAAGCTCGAATCGAATTTTTAGTCGAGCAAGTACGAATCGAACCTGAATTGTTTGCTCATTTTAATGCCTTAAATATAGATATAGATATAGATATTATTATAACAAGAATGTTGAACTATCTTATTATTGAGATAAAATTTTAAATAAAGATTGAAATTCGATCCTCTCATTTATTACATTATAATTTATTTTTATTTTATTTTTGTTGAATGATTCTTCGAAGAAAAATATACTTATTGTCTATTGAGAAGAGTTTACAACCAATGTATGTTATTGTTATGTACATGTGTTTAATTGACCTCTAGAATAATAATACATTAAATAATCCATTTTTAATTTAATTAAATATATGCGACTTGTCATTGTTTATAGGAATTTATTCTACACAAAAAGATGGCTTGATAAGGGCCTTGTTAAAAGAAAAGTCAAATAGATACTCTTACGTGGTTAACAATTTTGACAATTACTTTAAAAATAATAACAATATATAATTTAATAACTTCTCAAGTTTAAATGGAATTAAAAATATACTTATTATTTGGACACGTGATAATTACACAAACGTAATTTAATTAACATTAAATTTTTTAGATTATCCTAAAAATTGCTTTATATTCAAATATTTTATGATTAAAATCATTTTCAATTACTTCTAGGTCATCAAAAGGTAAGTTAGAATGTGCCCTACCCAAGCATAAAAATCGGATCCGGTTATCGTGAAGTTAACTTCAAGCCAATTGATACATTACTGACACACAGAGAGATCGCTTGACACTGTATTAATTAATTGACTACATTTGGCTCTATTCCAATCCTTCCTACCATTATTCTTTCTACCTCTCATTTATCTTTCTATAACTACTCTAAAGGAGTTTTCTCCATTTTTGCTATCAGATTTATACCGGAAAGATTATATATAAGAAATGGAAGTGATAATACCTGGGGAGAGCAGCATGGATTTCTTGTTCAACGAGGGAAAATATTTCCCTCGTTTCACCCTTCCTTCTACGCCAACGCTGACCGGAGAATACTACTCCGAGTCGGATATCGCAGTTTAAACGTGATTTCGACGACTTGTTGATTAACAGCGACATACGTGAAGCAGCGAGAAGAAACAGCGTCTCATCAACTGTCCCTTTTGATTGGGAAGAGAAACCAGGAACCCCTAAATCAGAAGCAAAGGTGAAAACCATGTACGAGGATGATTTTGCATTTGAAGAATTGGAGATGACTTCTCGCCCTGCTGACGAGCTTTTTGATGGTGGTAAAATTCGGGCCATTCGGCCTATGAAGACGACACCACGGTCACAGTTTCCTCGTCACAAAACAACTAAAAACACCCCAGTGGCATCACCTCCAGTATCAGAGCATAAAAGGGGAAGAGAAAGATCAGCATCTTCTTTATCGTTGTCGAGATCAGGCCACAGACCAACTCGTTCGCTTTCTCCGTTAAGGGTTTCAGAATATCCCTGGGAAGAGGAATCATTTACAAGCTCTAAACCAACCTTGACTTGGATCCTGTCATCTTCTTCTTCTTCTTCTTCTTCTATGAAAGGTAACAAAAAATGGAAGTTGAAGGACTTTTTCCTATTCCGAAGTGCGTCAGAAGGACGAGCAGCGGATAAAGATCCTTTGAACTTTGAAGAAGTACGCATCTTTTTCCAAGAAGAATGAAGATCTCAAGAGTTCAAGCTTTAGGTCAATAGACAGCCCTGGTTCAAGCTCGAGAAGAAGGGGACATATTTCAGCTCATGAGTTGCATTACACAATGAACAGGGCAGTCTCCGAGGATTTGAAGAAGAAAACCTTCTTGCCTTACAAACAGGGTATTCTGGCATTCAATCCTGCTGTCCATGCAATAGCCAATGGCTTCGGGGTTTCTCATAAATGATCCATCCTATCCTCCACAGCTTTAATTTTCTATCAGATTGTAATTTATTTGGTATCTGCTTGCATGTATACATAATTATTAGCTCCATTGAGGAATTATTAAGAGTTTGATGTACGGCTTTAGGGGTGCAATATAAAACAGTGTTAACTTTAGCAGATCATTTCCACCCATTGATTACAACTGCTGCAATCTGCAAATATAGCCAAGACAATATTTTACTCTGTTTCTACCGAAACCATATACTCCCTCCGTCCCAAGGTGAACATGTTAAGAAGATGAATAAAATGACAAAATTATCCATAATAATGTCATTAAATATAGAGAGAATTAGAATAAGAAAAATATTAGATATTTAATGTTACGGGTATAATAGAAAAATATGTGTAAAAGTTTGGTTATTAAAGGAAAATGAACATTTAATATGGGACTACCTAAAATAGTAATAAAGACTTTTATCATGGGACGGATGGAGTAATAAAATGCGATTTACATCAATATATGAAATTGGATATGATTATATATATGGTTCGCTCATCATATTACATATCTGATTAAAAGACTTACCATTAACAGTTATCCACGTATCTGATAACAAAAAAAGTTGATACATAATTTTAAATTTCCCTCCAATATTTTTATGAATGGGAGTTTTTTTGTATTGATGTTACCTGAACCAAAAAGATACTCCCTCCTCCGTCCCTATTTAAATAACGTTTTAGAGATGGACACAATTATTAAGATAATGATTGGAAAGCATTAAATATAATATTCAATTATCTATAATACCTTTAAATCATTAATGAGTTTAAAGTATCAAAAAAATAGGTACAGTAATGAGGGGTATTTTTGAAAAAATTATTATTAATTCTCTTATATTTGAACAAACGTTAAATAATTAAAGACAAATAAAAAAATCTAAAATATCATTTAAATAGGGACGGACAGAGTAATTGACAAAGGGACCCTAAACTTGTCGACTTCAATAGAATCTAACAAGTACTACAGCAAAACATTGCAGGGACCACCAACTAAGTATTAAATTGAACCTACACTAGCTTAACTATGAATCTGATGAAAGGTTGGTGGGAATAATAATTAAATAAATAAATAATCAAATTGTGACGCATCATTATCGTCATACTGAATAAAAAAGTTTAAACAATAAATAATTCATAATGGGCTACACAGTGACAATTGTCACGTTTGCTAAATAATTGACATGCTACAAAATACAAAAGGGCAGCAGCTAGCTACTATATGGCTCAACTAAACGTATACAGTTTGTCTTTCTGTTTATAATTCTTAAGGTGGCCATCAGGATTACAATAATTCGGTGCAGAAAATTCATATTACAAGTCAGGGAGTTGAATCCAGAAAACCAAATCCATTTTGAAAATTAAAATATTTTAGAATTTCGTAAATTAACTTAACTGTTTTATTCTTACACGCATTTATGAATATTACTGTAGAGGAATATTTTTGCAAAATACTAATAGTGGAAGAATTTAATTAATTAATTTTAATTCTATTAATTCTAGAGTGCAATTATAACTACTTAGTGAAATTAGTTACAATTAATATAATTCTAATTGATTAAAGAGTTAATCAGAAATTAGTATTATATTGGAGCTAGAATTGTAAAATTCTACTTGATCTCCATTCTAGCCCTTATTAAGATATAACAAAATAACATGATAAGATATATTTTAAGAGTTTTCAAATTATTCTGAAAAATATCAGAGAGTATCAGGCTCAATATATTATATCACTCTGTAATATTTTGAGCCAACACTCAAAAAAATACGTGATATCAAAATAAGGGTCATAAAGAGGAAGATTAAGAGGGAGAAAAAGCCAACATCAGAATAAGAAAAAAATTCTCCATTGTGCTAACCAAGCACGAGGAAGATTAGGGAAGAAAAGCCATCAGAATAAAGAAAAAATTCTCCATTGTGCTACAACCAAGCACGATGTATGAAATATAATTTATTATTATTATTATTATTGTTATTATTATTATGATAAACATAATTTTTAAAAGTAAAAATTATTAATTTATTTGAAAATCGTATTATACTCTCAGTAATAGAATGACATTCAACTAAGATAAGTCCTAGGAAATGAAAACAGACTCAATTAACAATTCAATGCCAAAGAGAACATATAATCGGCACAACCATTGGCTCATGAACTTATAAAAAAACAGTGGCAATGTAGAGTCTTACAGCCACAGATTATGAAATTTAATTATGTTTATGTCTGAACTGATTGCAGATCCAGATAATCCCAATTTCATGCTCCTTTCTGACACAAACAAATTTTCCGTATCACCAAAAGCATCAAACACTTCCACGATCAACCAACAAGATTGTAATAATGATGCAACATCTGCATAAAATTACCAGGACAGATGAAATGCGGAGCCCGAGCTGGCGGCGAGCGAGTGGTTAGGGGCCAATAGCCCTAGTCAAAGTTATCAATTTTGATGGGAGTGATTTCGTCTGCCACCTTGAAGTGTCCCACCAATCGTGCAAAAAACAACATTTGTTGTTCCATTGTGAACTTAATGTTTTCGGCCTGTGAATTGTATATATCAAGTCAAATTTAATATTCGCCCAGAAGACCATTAACAATTATCTAAGTAATACCTTACGGAAACCATGCTGCTCTCCTTCATACTCCACCAGAGCAACAGGCAATCCCTTCTCCTTTAAGGCCTGGTAGATTTTGCGTGCTTGATCAGGTGGTACAACCTGCAAACATGGAAAAAAAATATTATCATGCTCGAAATTGGATATTATTTTGCAATCAGGATTACAAAGACATGATAAGCTTGTACAAAATAACAAACTGATAGTTGGAAGATATGAATCACCATTTATAGCTTTTAGTGTATATTCAGTACTAACTTTTCACATGTCCTTATCTAAATACCCTCCCTTCAAGGATTACTATTCATCTGATGCTTGGTAAAATTTTCTAATCATACTTGGTAAACCCCCCCCCCCCCCCCCCCCCCCCCCCCGCAGCTGATACCACAAAAAATGAAATAAAATAAAGCAAACGAGTTCAATAATTTTATCGATAGATGTATGCTTTTCTCAAAGATTCAAATACATACAATTATACAAATTCATTCTGGAAAGTGGATTTAAAACAGATGTTGCGCCTACCTTGTCTTCCAATCCTTGGAAAAGGATAATGGGGCATGAGAATTTATCAGCAAAATTGATGGGTGACCTCTCAAAGAATTCCTTTTCACTCCCTGTGACATGTAAAATTGTTTCAGTGATAAATTAAATGAATCAAAAATCTAAACAGTAAATGCAATTATGCAATGCAAAATTAAGTTTGATCAAACACACGTAATGAGAGAAGCTACCAATGAGATTATCCATATAGCGAGATTCAAATTTGTGAGTTTCTTCTTTCAACAATTTTAAGTCCGCTACCTGTTCATTGATCATCAAGATAAGAAATTGTTAGCTTAATAGGAAACATATTGAACTCTGAAATGGTTCATCTTATAAAATAAACAAGGAGTACATGTGTGAGTTACACATACATGCTTGACTCTATAGCTCAAAGTTTTTTTGGTTTTTAGTTTTTTGGCTTTGGGGTAACAATAAATTTAATTTTTTTTACAAGTAATATGTTGAATGTATTAGAAAAAGATTAGTAAAAAACTCAAGACATCATGAGTTCACATATATATACTGCCAATCCTGATAAGCAGATAACTACTTGATTTTAAAGTGGTTCGATCAATATATTTTTGCATTATTAAATTCATTTGATAGTTTCGCTATAATCTTAACAGCGCAGAGCGATTGGTTACGCCTTTACTAATGAACATAGATCTAGGGAAAGTGGTTTAAAGGTATCTAATCTAGCCAAGAATGATAAGAAACAAATAATGGGGTTTGGTGAAAACTTTGTTAAAAAACTATGAGCAAGAGGGCATGAAGTTGGTCTGAAATATTAACACTGCACGACTTTCTATAGAAAGGCATTGAGCTCAATCTGGTGGATTTTAATTGGGTACTTTTCCGCTATAAAAGGTGGGAATAGGGTTCATAACTGCACTCTTGTTCAAAAGCTAGTTCATGAGCTGTGCTTTTATGGTTCTGGACACGGGTTCCACTCCAGGGATGACAGCAAGATATCTTGTTCTAGTGTCAAAGTATATAATTGCAGAAAAATTCATTCTAAAGATCCATCATATGCTTCCCTAAACATCACACTTGATGTGTATACATTTTAAAGTTAAAGGAGTAAGGCCTTGATTGGCATCTATCCAAATTCATTTTACATCTATAAAACTAGTTCTTTATTCATAGTTAACACAATGACCATATGACTAAGCACTCACACCGTACAAGGAAGCTCCAGCCTTGAATGTTTCTCTGAAAGCAAGAGCAGCCAATGTTGTGTACCCACCAGCTGAGCCCCCAGTGATGCAGAGTCGTTCACCATCTGCCTTTCCACTGTCTACCTGGATGAGAAAACATATATGATATATTACTAAAAAGAAACCAGGGGGAGAGAGAGAGGGAGGGAGGGAGAATTTTCTGCAAAATTACCAAGAATTCAGCACAACTGCAACAGTCATCAACATCAACAATACCCCAACGTCCCAATAGCCTTTCTCGATATTCTCTGCCATAACCTTCAAAATAAAATTCAATCCATCCTCATGAGAAGAAATAAGGGGTCCGATTATTAAATGTTTCTGTCCACTAGTTAATAATAAGTAATAGCTATAAAAATAATTCAACATATTTATAGAAAATATATGGAGATAAGATGCAGCTAAAAATTAGATCACTAAAATGTAGTAGCAATTGGTGTTCGATCAAGAAAAACTAGTGGATCAATAACTGTATCAATTAAAAACCAAATTATTTCAACAGATATATAGTTTGGACTAAGACTCACCAGTACTTCCACCATAATTTACATCCACATAAGCCCAACCTCTACTAGTCCAATACTGGATGCTAAGATTTAAGATTCCGCGTGTTTCAGTTGTAGGCCCTCCTACAATAATAATCAATATTATGTGTAAAGCCTTGTCTAATCAAAAGCAAAAGAGTTCACCTCCTTAAGTACAGCCCATAATATTGTTTACAGTATTTCAAAACTCTGCTCTTAATGTATTCAAGGAAAAAAATTCAAGTACACAAGTCTTGAGTAATTATATGCCATTTTAAGCACCACAGCTTGTTTGTCAATCTTTTTATTTATATGATATCACTTAACTCAATATGTACTCCCTGTGATGCTGATACATTTATAAATGTTTTGGCCTAAATAAACAAATCATAAGATATATGATGGGATTCATCCCTCTTTTGTCAACCATGACGGTTTAATCACAGTGGATAAAAACAATATACATACCATGGCTTTTCAATAGTAATGGAGGTTTTTCATCTTGACTAGCTTGATAGATGGGGTTGGTTGGTGGATAAAAGTATGCATATGCATTTTGACCAGGCACTTTAGTTGGAAACTCGATTAACTCTGGAGAGCTAAAGTATGATTTGTACTTTGAAATATTAGCTGAAGAAGACCACAAAATCTTGAAATCAACTGCTTTCAGTTTCTGATCATCTAAAGTTACCTGACAAAAGAGAGGAATAGTGAGTAACACGAACATTTAGACATAGGATAATTGTCTGTGTGACTTCAGAAACTTCAAAGAAAAACGAAGATAATTTATATATGAGGAGGAGACCTTGGCTATTGACAATGGAAGAACTGCAGATGCCCCCTCAATGTATAAGCACTGAAACCCTGAGGTCTGCACAAGCAGGTAGCCACACATTACCAGCCATAACTATTTATCAACTTACCAAAAAACCTATGCAAACAAGTGAACGTTTCGTGAGATTACAATATTATTTATATCCGTGAAAGGAATATCAAGAATGGACATTGTGCTTTCAGAATCGTCCAGAATTCCAATATACGACCTTCCGTTTTGCCTGCACAGTCAACCACAACTTTGATTAAACTAAAGGTAATCGGTAAACTTTGAAGAACAAGATGAAACCATAGATAAGCATGTTCTCAAAGCCACCTGTAACTGCAACCGATTAAGTTTTTCTGCTCATCACTCTGTACAAATTCATACGAATTCATGCCAAAAACCCATAATGGCCTTGCAAACTCAGCATGCAATGGATACACTGGCAGCACCTTATTATCTGATTCAATCTGTAACCAAATATAAAACAATGCTCTCTCATTTTAGTAAGTCATAGTAATGAAGGTCAAGTGAGACACTGTTTGATCAAACCGTGCATACAGCAAACTTTCCTATTAAAGCATGTAAAACCACATTAAAGTATGTCTGCCAGCATTGCAGCGATTAATCCCTCTAGCAAGTGGTAATTTCATTTTCTTCTACATTAGGTTCCATTTTAAATTTATGGATGGATCTATTGAGTTTTTAACAACGAGAATTTTCTTGAAGTTCTTAATTCATTATATGTGTCAGGAATAAGCATATGAATGTTATTCCTATTTATATATGATTTGATTATGATATATATGAATGAATATGCAAGTATGCTTGCATTAAGAAAAGTTGTAAAGTCCTTTGATAGATAATATAAACATGTGTACAAGGACTTAGAATAAATTGATCAAGTATGTTAGGTTGATCCTACATAAGCAAAACAGTTTTTTAAAGTTCTTAAAAAGAAATGATGTACAAGGACTATAAACATAGAAAGATTAAGCATGTTAGGTTGATCTTATGATGTAATAGATAGGCTTGTCTGATCGTCGAGCACTGCACCAGAAATCGTAGTCTGCCAGGAGAGTCAAGGAAAACTCGAGAGCTATTGAGGTAGAATCGTAGTCTGCAATATAGTAGATCTCGGAGTTCGTAGACTGCCAGGAGAGACGAGGAGAGGATCGTAGTGTGTCGAGGAGAACTTCCTCAGGACCGTAGTCTGCTGAGGAAGTCATGTTCAGAATCGTAGAAACAGCTTGCCTACGAACCGACCGAGTATCTGCCAAAGCCAAGTCAAGAATCGTAGACTACACTCAGAGTCGTAGAGTCTACTGATCATACCAGAGGCAGAGATCGTAGTCGAGCAAGATCAGATGAAGACATCGAGCACAAAAACAAAAATCGTAGAGTGTCAAGATCTGATCTCGGAGTCGTAATGTCTGCACAGCCGAAGCTGAATCGTAGAGTGCAGAACTACGACCTCAACCGTTGTGCTCACAATGCCAAGACAGAATCGTAAGGCAAATACGATTCTCAACGAATGAGCACTCACATAATATCAAAAGGAATGAAGCTTATGGTTAGCAACGCAAAGATACATCCCATCTAAAGGAAACCAGATAGCACTCAACGAATGACATGCAAGCTAACAGAAAATCTAAGCACCAACCCAATCAGCATTAAGATTGAGTTGTGAAGCCATTCGAGATGAAGTCTTCCACAAGGAGATCAGAAGAAGACTTCAGTAACTGACTAAGGGAAGTCAGTAAGTGCAGTAGTTGTCAAGCGGACAGAAGACAACGATCTTGGAAGCAACCAGGATCGTAGTGTTTGCCAAACAAAGAAAGAATTGATGAAATGCATATAGAGATACTGGACAGCTTCTGAAGAACAAGGTTAAAGTGATTAAGCATTGAGTCAGTCCATAAGTGAACGGGAGAACACAAGGAGAAAGCGAGCTGGACACGCCACAAATCTGAAGTGTCTTGCTATTCAGAAAGAGCCAGAACAAAGAAGTCAAGTCATCAGTCTCTGAGAGCTGTTGAGCCAAACAGAAGTGTTGAAGCACTGCACAAGAGAAGGAAGAAGTGTTCTACATTGAAGATCCAATCAACACTCTTCCAGATCGTAGTGTTACATCTACCAGTCAACATGACACTACGATCAGGTCCTTGAAGACATGCATCAGAATCGTAGAATTCGAATAGCTGAAGACTGAAGCATTGGCAACGGTTCAATCTGAAGGGTAATATTGGGACAAGTGCTTATTGAGAGCATCGATGCAAAAGGACAACCTCTGATCGAGAAATCAGGAGGAAACAAAGTCTTCGACCTGCCCAAGACATTAAAGTGACATCTCTGATGGGGTAGGTGAAACAGTAAAGTGCAGTGTCAGAAAAAGAATGGCTTGTCACATCAGCAGTCTACCTCTGTCAACTCGAGATCTGTGAAGATATTTGAATAGTCTTCAACGGCTACTTTCCAACGGAAGGATTGGGAAGGAGTATAAATTAACAAGAGCTTCAAAGATCGAGGGTTGCTGGAGTTGCCAAGTTTGGAGGAACGGTGGACTGTTCTAAACCATGTGAGATAGTGAGTCTGAAGGCTCACTCTACGATTCACCAAGAACACTTAGAGACACACAAAGAAAGAAGTAGAAGTGAGAATTCTACAATGTAGAAGTGAGAGTTCTACTACATGAAGAGTGTTCTGAACTGCCGAGAGAAAGAAGAGCGCCATGTCATCTTGATGTCCATCATGGGAAGACTCTAAATACCATAGAGAAGAGCTTACAGTCATCTTAGCAAGTCCATCATGAGAAGGCATCAAGTATCAAGAAGAGAGATCACAAACGTCATCATGGTGGAAAGTATGAGAAAGTTTCTAAGTACCTAGCAGAAGATCTTACAGTCATCTTAGAAACCCATCATGTGCAGCCATCACGTATAATGATCTTCAAGACAGTTCATTAAGGGATCATCAGAGGAGGTTGAGTAACTGAAGAAGCTGAGCATCATACAACACTCAACTGCACTTCAAGGATGATCACGCCAAGCTGCTAAGTACAGACGATGTTCAGAGCATAAAGACATCTTAGCAGCTCAGCACCAACTCCAACAAACAAACAAACAACTCAACAAGAAGCCAGGGTCTGATGGATCCTTGTTCCAAGCCTGCTGGGCTTGAAGAGTTCCTAGGGAACTAGAGAAGTTCCAAGGCTGCTGGCCTTGAAGAGTTTTTAGTGAACTGAAGTCCCAAGGCTGTTGGCCTTGAAGGAATCTTAGTGATTCAGGGTGCTGCCCTTCCTTAGTGGAAATCCTGCTAGTTGAAAGCAGAAGAGTGAATTAGGAGCTTGAGTCTCTGAACCACTTAAAACCCCTTGTGTCTTTTACATTATGTCATTTAACTTCTATAACTGCTATGTATGTTCTAACTGTTTACAACCGAACTAATTCTACGAACAATGTATGTATAATTATGAATATATCAATGAAGGGGATCTTTTACTTATTCCGCTGTGTTTGAAAAGATTCTTATGTTTGTCATATGCTAAATTAATAGCAATACAAAATAAAAGAGAAACATATTTGAAATCAAAAGGATCCCTCCCTCCCTCCCTCCCTCCCTCCCTCCCTCCCTCCTAGATCTATTGTGCCTACTGGGAACTAACAATATGCATTGTGAGAATATGGTAGATTTACCGGGTTTGACAAGATAAAACAGTAGCATGTCCTACCCCTACCCCTACCCCTACCCCTACCCCTTAATACTAAATAAATACAACAAAAAATGAATTTACCCATTTATAAAGGTTCCAAAACCCATGTTCCCTGTCCGTGATGAAGAATAGGTCCCCTGTAGAAACAAATATAACAAATCAATAGATGCAATAACCTAAAGTCACGCAGACTTTGCAGCTCGTAATGTATTTATTTTTTGGGTACAAAAGTTTGCAGCTTCTAACAAAAAAATGCACACTTGTAAAGTTTTTGAATTGACTGATGAGCATAATATTTGAATTATTATTAAAATGGAAGTGAGAAATTAAGAAAAGGATACAAACATGGTATATGATCAGTTTCAAGTATATGAAGCAGGAGTTTGATAAAATTCAGATCCTAGGACAATTATCCTGTTTCAAGACACTTGCACAAGGATGTGAGAATTTATAGTTAATAGTGCTATGCTCATTTAAATCACTTTACAGATTAAGAAAACCTAGGATTGATATTAAGTTCGTTTGGTCTGATTGCTAGTTTCAGAAAAGATGCAGAAACACTATGTAAGGCATGACTACCAAAACTATAAATTTAAATTTTATACAATTGTATTTCAGTCTGATAAACAATCAGATCTGCCAGAAAACATGCAAAATGTGCGAAATGTACAAAATGCATATACGATTTATAACTAGGAAGTAGTAAATTTGACTCCAATTTTCTTTTTGAACTATATATCCAAAACTTGACCAAAGAAAAAATACATTAACCAAAACATGCAATGGTAGAAGTAGCTTGATGTCACCTTCACATTAAGAACTCTTCAAGTCAAAGTAAGAAAATTCAAAAATATATATATATAGCCTAAAATATTTTGTTTAAAGAAAATATGAAAAACTACTAGTATGCTGCCATTTTAATTCTATAAAATATGTATCAAAATATAGATGTACAGAATTAAATACCAAAATCTCAAAGTCCTAACAGTATATGTCAAACTAAGAGGGTCAAGTACAAACATATTTATGTGTGGGTGTGCGGGTGTCTAGAATTAAGGTGTCAAAGTCTGTAATTTATTCAACACTCATTTGATTTTTAAAATATGAAGAGTACTTGCTGAAAATAAATTAAATTCTTGCCACAATATAAGGGGCCAATCCCCTTACCATACATGCAGCCTAGCAACTGCCTGTCAATACTAGTTTTCAATGCTAGTTCATCTAGTATTAACAAGAAAATCCTACCCTGAGAAGACCACTTTGCTTCGGTTGGAGATTCGACAAGGTTAGGATCACCACCAGCAACACAGATGCGCTTGTAGACATCTCTGCACGATAAAAAGAAAGATTGTAGAATGATAAGCATATTTATACATGAAAAGAAGTTATTAATTCTTTCTCTAGCAAAAAAGAGACGTGAACAAGATTTCAATTTTTCCATAGGTAAATATATATATGTGCCTGAAAATTTTACCTGACCCTGTTGGGACCCTCTTGAAACCGACCCTAACGGGACTCAAATTTTAAAATCCTTCCCCAATCCACTCCT
Source organism: Panax japonicus (assembly GCA_020205505.1). Taxonomy (NCBI): domain Eukaryota; kingdom Viridiplantae; phylum Streptophyta; class Magnoliopsida; order Apiales; family Araliaceae; genus Panax; species Panax japonicus. Next base: position 31,319,772 of record CM035094.1, on the reverse strand, counting down.
GACCAGATTATCTATCATGTGTAAATTTTAGAAAAATATCTCGTTTTATGCATATAGATTCTCCTACGGTCCTATAGCACAAGCCATAATTTTATACTGCCGAGAAAAAAATTAATTAGCCTAAATGGAAAAATAACTCAAGTATTTAGGAACCCAACTAATAAGATTGAAAGATCCATGTTACCTTTACCCAAAGAAAAATTAGAAAAATTTGTATTCATACAACTACAACATTACACAAATTATTAAGCAAGAAAAGAAAACTTGATTCTAGTGAAAGATGAAATCACCAAAAAGGAAAAGACTATAGATTACTTGAACAATTTACAGCAAAGAAGGTATCTTACTCACCCATTGTTTGACATATAGCCAACCCAAAGTTCTGATTTATCCCATGGCATGTTAGGGTGGCCCCATTCAATCCATGCCATCCGTTCTCCTTTGGGGTCAATGCGGGGGAAAGCGTAGAAGTCATTGCCACCAACTAATATTTTAGGCTCTGCATGTTATATGGAATAAATAAGGAACTAGTTTTTCCCCTTAAAGGGCTAAACAGAAACATTAGCCAATAAATATAAACCCAAGCTTCATTAACAATTCCAAACTACATAAGAACCTGGTTATGAAAACATGTGGATACTGTTATTTGTACATAACAAATACCTACCGTGGACACTGTTATTTTTGAGGTCTATTGATACAATAGTTGTAGTTGCATTCAAGCTACTTTCACGACGATCTAACAAGACAAAAAACACCAAAACGAAGAAGTATATGAGTAAATGTGTGATGAAATGAAATGAAATAAATAGCAAAAACTATCACGGGCCCTTGGGAGGAAAAATACTAATTATATACCTTCTCTCACAGTGACATAACGGTCAAAGCGTGTATCAAACTCTCCATCTGCATAGCACACTAGCGGTCCACCATAATCTGGTGTAAGTGGCTCGGGTGTAGAATCTGACAGCATAAAAGAGCTCTTTATTTATATATTTGAGCATATTAGAGACATAATAGCTAATCCATGCACAAGATTCTGTAATCAAAACGTATTAAAAATAAACTAAAATTCTAAATTCATTCAACCTAGGCATATAGCCCAGAAATTTCACATGACAACATCAAATATTGAAAAACTATTTAAAAAATAATATCATGCTCATATAAAATTAACAAAATACCAGTGAATAACAAAAAGCAGTAAAACAATGACCTTTAGACTCAATTGACTGCTTGTACAATCTCTGGTCCTTGTAATTAGAAAATATTAAAGTGTCCCCTGAAATCTTGAATGCACCGCCTCCATATTCCTGAGCCACAGTCCGTACTGCAAAGTCTTTGGGTGTAATATCAGTAGGCTCATCCCCAGGTCTCTGTGGTTCCTTGACAAGAACCGATCGTCTTAACACATGCCAAAAAAATTAAGAAAAATTGAGTATGCAATCTTACAAAAGAGTAAAACTGAAACTAAAATTTTAAGTATACTGAAATTAATAACTATTAATATCATTGAAATTGCATATGAAGTCTTTTAATCTTTTTTCACCAATTAAAGTAGTGGGTGAAAATATAGTTAGCAATCACATAGCATACCCAAATCAATAGGTATAAAGATTGAAATTTTAGGGTTTATGGGGTTTATCACCATGTAAATAATCTCCTAAAATTCAAAATTGATGTGAATTACTTGGTTATGTTTAATACACTACTACATTCTAAACTATTTAGCAACCCAGTACAAAATTGTTATTTCAAAAACCAAAATAATTCACATCGCAATTTAAATTCTAGAATTTTGCAAATTAACTAGGATCAAAGCCAAATGGGACTCTTTTTGTGGAACGGGAGGGAGTAGTAATTAATTACCCAGATTCGTTGGGGCGGGATTCGAGCCAGTAGAGGTGGCCGAGGGAGTCGACGGCGGATCCGCCGAGACGCTTATCGGAGCCGGAGACAACGTCGGAGGTGATGGGTGACTTCCACGAACCGTATGGTGCAGTGAGCTTTTCTTCAGTTGGAGTGGAGGGTGAAGGTGAAGCCATTCGCTTCCAGTGATGATGATGATGATGAGTCTGTGTTTTAGTTTTGACGAATGAGAGTACTATTCTCAAGGAGGAAGAAGAAGAGCAGGAGGTCGTAGTTGAGCGAATTGGGTAACAGTAGCGACAGAGAGTGGCTATGGCCGAAACTACCATTTTACACCGGCCGTGCCAGTGGCCATAAGGAAAATACACGTATTTCTAAAATTTATAAACATTAAGAATATATTTTATTCTGTTTTTACTCTTAAATTTATTAAATATTGATTTTAACAGTAATTGTACTATATTGAAATTGTGATGATAGAACTAAGGACCATGGATTATTTAATACTAGCACTAAAAAAAATATGAAATTTTATTTTATTTTTTGAAACAGGAGTATTATTGATAAAAGTTATTGTAAATACATCATACTGTACTTAATATCTAACATACACATTTGTATTTATTAAATTAAATGAGTTTTTAGCTGGTGAATCATATGTTTATCATATTTACACGGTTACTTTTGGTTTATATACTTTAAAACATCTTCTGAGAATAAAATCCTGATGCACTTTTGGATATTCTTTCAAGGACAGAAGGGGTAATTTTTATAAGAACAAAACTTTTAACTTAAACGATAAAATAAGGACATTATTAAATTTAAAGGGTTAAATACAAAGATATTTAAACTTGGGGGCTTAAATATGAAGAATAGGTAACAACATTATTACATACACATAAGAAATGCAAAAGACTTATTCAAAAAAGTATGGTTATACAATTTTAGCCAAGAAACTGTACTTAACTGGTACATTGTTTTGAAACAAACACCAGGCTACATACTCCTTTATTTCCCCTGTGCTGCATTTTATTTTTAGTTGTGCAAGGGTTGCATACTCCTTCATTAGTTGTGAGCAGTCAACGGGTCATCCTCACAAAGCTGCCCCTTGGCATGTTAGGATAGTAATTAAACCCAATGACTGATCAAGTTCATTTATATCATACATCCAACAACAATTATATGCATTCTCAGAAAAATTAGCCAGAATTGCCGTCCCCTCCGAATGCATTCTCCAGAAACCCGGTTTTGTTAAGATGGTTAGTGTCGCCCCATATTTTTATCAACCACTCATCACTCGATAAGTGAAATATATTTACAGATGCATTCTGTATCTTGCCCTGAAACACGTCTGTTGGAGCAGCTCTCTTGTGAAGTGCTCTCAGGACTCCACCATGGGTAACCACTACCACACATTCACCTGGAAATAAATGCAACACAAATAAAATTGCCAAAAAAAAATTACAAAAAAGAGAAGGTGAATTAACAAGGATTTTCCAAGATAAATACAATGAAGCTACTGGCTTAAGTTACCAAGTGTTCCAAGAAAATGAAGTTTAGGGAAATACTATTCGGTTGGGTCCACCCGAAGATTTTAGACAAAGAGTGGCAATATGTAATCTTTTGAAAAGGAATATTGTTCAGGTAGATTGACAATGATAAGCCCTAAAGGCATGCTTAAGGATATTTGGGTCTAGTTTACAAGGAGTATGGTCCTTGATGCTATATCCACTAAGTTGTGATTATAGTCTTACACTGAATTACCATAAGATGAGAGAAAGATAGTACTCTCGAAAAAGACAGTAGATCATACCTATATGTTTCATACCAATCTTCTGCAATGAAGATGTGCACCTCTGATAAAGTTGCTCAAAACTTTCGCCACCACCCTGAATATCACAAAAGTTTTTTTGTGACCGTATTTGATTGCTTAGAACACTTACTGGCCATAACAAAAGTAGAACTACGTTCTTCCAGAAACAAGTAGCTGCACTGACATCACTTATGCAAACTTTAACTGGCTCAAAGCAACAGCAGAATTCTTTTATACATTGATTATAAAACTACAGATTTTTTTTCCACTAGCATTATCATATGATACTGAAACTATCTCAAAGCAAAGACAGATCCAATATTCAATTAGTTACAAAATCGTAAATTTTCCCATGATTCTACAAACTGGATTTTGACCAAGTCTTGGACAATATTAGTCATTAGAGTTTAATACTAGAGAAGCAAGGATGCTTTGGCTAAATCACCATAGTGCTGACCCTTCAACTAACAGCTTGGTTTTAGGCCAGAGGGAAATTTTCTTACCGGTATTGCTTGGTCTGTCCTAGTACATCCTTGACAGGTGTTTGACTTGAGCTTGGATGCTTCATCTGATGTAAGACCTTGAAGATCTCCAAGATGTCTTTCCCTAAGGTCCGGATCTTGTATAACCTAAGCAAATTAATGTATCAGCACAAGATAGGCATGTACGGCTTCAGACAATGCATCAACATGTAGTCAAGATTCCAAATGAAGTGTTGGTCACGTTATCAATTTGATTCTTGTGAAAGGAACCAATTGCTCAGGACAAAGATCTCCTTATTCCTCCTCACTTATGCAATGAATTTTGAAGCATCCAAGAAAAGCAACTAATATCTCAAGTCAAAAGAGGTCTAGTTAAAGAAAACTTCTTGCGATATCGTACCTCAGCAATACCACAACTGCTTGCTATAGTCTGAGCAGTTTCAAGAGCTCGCTTCAAATCAGATGAGTATACAGCAGAAATTGAACTACCCTTAGAAAGAAGGTCAGCCACCTAAGGAAAAGCAGGGAATTTAATGAGCAAAATGTGTTTAATATAAATAGATAACAACTCAGTCCATGACAACTTACTGCCACTGCTTGCAGTCTCCCAACGTCATTCAATTCAACATCCAGGTGTCCCTGATTTTTTGACATACAATCGAAAGAGGCATGTAAATACACTCAACTGAGGATGGTATACAAAGTACAGCAGTTAGCATGATGCATAGACAACAAAATATCAGCTATATGAATATCGCAAAAAACGTGACTGAAATTATTTGTATGTTACAGCCTGTTTGGTTACAGAAATAGAAAACATTCTCAACGAAACAACTTTGATCAATAATTGTTTTGCAGTTAACAATGTGAAATATATGTTGCACAATAATAAATACTCCCTCCTATTCATATTAAGTGTCGTTTTGGAGAGTTTCATTTTATTCAATATAAGTGTTGTTTTGGAATCCCTATGCAATATTGCACTATTTTTTCCTAATTTACCCCTCTATTTAATATGCTTAGTAAATGCAATTCCATGGACCATTGTGGAAAGAGAAATAATTAATTAGGGATACAAAAGACATTTTGTGTTATTTCTTAATAAGTGTGCTTAACTCTAAAAAGACACTTAATATGAATAGGAGGGAGTACTATTCTTTATAGCATTTATAGTTTCACTATAAGAGGTTAGTTACATTCACAATAGCAACTGATTTTTTTTTCTTTTTGAGAAGTACATCCACAATAGCAAGTGCTAGTTTAGAAGCGATTCAAATACGGGAACTTTGGTTCTTATTAGTGGATGCAGAGATAGAGTACAACAGGATTAGCACATATAAGTGTTGCAATTTACTCATTCAACTACAGATTAAAAAGGATAAGGCAAATCAAGATTTTACATTTGATTACCCACTTTAAATAAGTAAATTCTAAAACACCAAGAACTAAGAGATAATATTGTGGCCACAATAATTTGACATTATAGCGTTACTGAATTCTCTGCTTGGATATTAAACAGAGACAACAGTTGGGTTTAATAATTATAAGCAGGAAGCAGTCTTATGTTGTATGAATGGAAAAAATAAAACTTTTTTTTCCCCAAGCAAATAACACAATGTTGGATAAGGAGAAAGTATCCCCCTACAAAATTTTGAGTCATTGATGCACGAAAAAAGCACTAGAAGAAAGCATCAAGAATTATTTTGGACCAGATGGATGATATATCTAATGGCTATAATAAGTCAGAGGTGAATCAAACGATCCCTTAAAATATACATAAGGGGATTCCTTTTGTGCTCTTCATACAGTTGCTCCTATATAAGTTGGAGATACAAAGTGAGCAAAGATTTCAAATAAAAACTTATGGTAGTTAATCTTGCAATTCAACTATTCTTTTGTCAACCAATACTCCTCTTCTAATGTAATAGCATGTATGATTCTATTATCTCTACTCAAAATTATTCAAAAAAAAAAAAAAACCAACCCTTATAAATAGATAGACAAAATCAAATTGTAGAATATGATACGTAGGATTAGAAGTCTGCCCCTCCAATTGCATTATCCAAGTTAGGTACTTTTATATTTTAGGAAACAAAATAAAAATTAATAAGAAAATTGAAAGAAAAAGAAGACCTGAATTCGTCCTTGAGCATTCCATGCTGTTTCACCATGGCGCACCACGATGATCTCCGTATAACCAGAACCAAGCTCCCGATCACTACCCATTTATTAATTTTCACAAAGATCTACCCACAATAAATTATACTGAACAAGTATATATATACGGTAAGTATAAAGAGAATTCTTTAAGTATTCTGTCTTAAATAACATTCTTTTATCAAAATGACGTAGTTTTGGAGAGATGCGGTGATATTTTTATAAATACGCAGTGACATTATATTTATAAAAATATCACCGCGTCCCTCCAAAACTACGTCGTTTTGATAAAAAAATGTTATGAAAGGCGGAATGCTATTTAAGAGAATATTCTTTTGGATAAGTCTGGGCGGACAGGAAAGCTGGAAAGGAAAATTGGACCGGTCAATTTTTTATTTTTTTTTTATTGTGACTCCCAAAAAATATATAGTATTTATTCTAAGAGAATATGGTGTTTTTACGAAATTTTTACAAATTTGTATATGTATCCAAATTACACCTAAAACACCATATTTTGTAAAAATTTTTGTTAAAATAAATACTATATATTTTTTGAGAGTCACAATAAAAAAAAAATAAAAAATTGACCGGTCCAATTTTCCTTTCCAGCTTTCCTGTCTGCCTAGCATCACTCTATTCTTTTATCTTAACCGCATATATATATATACGAGTCCAATGAAATACAATGGGTCGGACATGGGTATAGTTGGGTACCTATCCCTTCCCGGCCCCGGGTGGAAAATATGTGATGCGGCTTCTGTACGCTATGACCACTAGAAAGACGGATTATTCAGTTCATATTCCCTTCTTTATTATTCACCACTGCGATTACGGTCGCAAAAAAATCATGATAATTGGACACGAGAAAGTGTTGTTTGATTATATTTGATTGTCTCTTAATGAATTGACTTTTATTCGTTAAGAGGTATAATGTTATATTTTTATTACTTTTAAATGTCTCTTAATCGGTAAGAAAGAAAATAAAATCTTAATAATTAAGATGTATGAAATTTTTTTAATAATTTTTTTATATAAATATATTCAACAATATTATGCACTCATTTTTATTAAATTGAATATTTAAAATTATTAAATAAAATTTTATCCTTTAAAATGATAAAATAATGTCATTAAGAGACAACTTGCTATTTAGTTATCAAACAATTTTTTAGATTCAGACCTCATAACCATTCAGATGATCTAATTTATTAAGACCCCAACTTTTATGAATAAAAATTAATTTTTCTCGAAATATATTTTTGAATATTATGGTTTGGATTTGATATAATGTTATAGCTGTGGATATTATTTATAAATTTTGCAAAGTAATCAAGTGTTTATATAATATTCGATTGGTCGGGGAATATTCGTTTGAACATGAAATATTCGTACGACGGCACAATCATTGATGAACCCCACAACGAAAGTATTGTCGTAGTTAGAAAACGACAGAATTATCTTTTTATAAAAATAACGGCGAAAGTTTTACCGTTAAACTGTTGAACTACCCGATAGTAAAAGTACAGTAATACGCGTGGTTGCATAGTAGCACACAGTATTGATTATTAATGCTTACGTGAGAAGTCACTTAGTTATACTCAATTATTGCTACAGTAATTGCTGCATAATATCTCTCAAGTACTTTTTCGAAAGTATTCGTCACATGAAAGAGGTAGAGTTCATCAAGCTGGAGCAGAACAATATGATCGTGTCACAATACAAAGCTAAGTTTGCCGAGTTGTCCCGGTTTACATCCCACTTGATTGATAATGAGGAGAGAATAACGCGGATGTTTCTAAGAGGTTTGAAACCTGAGATACGTCAATACTTAATTTCTCACAAACTGTGTTTGTATTCAGATGTTATAAATAGGGCTCAGTTATTGGAGCGCGATAACGAGTTAACTCAACCAAGAGAGAGCAGCCGATAAAATGTAATACCAGTGGTAGCAGTCATCGAAGCGGTGACAACAAACGTGGAGGGAATCAACGTGCCAGAAATGGTAACCACTTCGGTGGTAATCATGGCCAAGATAATAGAAGTGGAAATTTTAAGAAGAGGAGATTCAACAATGATGGGAAGACGTCTTTGATGACTAGGTTTTTAACCTATGATTTATGTTCGTTTAGCTTGATATATTGTTAGTTTTTGATAATTTCATGTTACTTTTGATAGGTTGTTTGCTTGTTGCAGGATAATCTATGGACCTATCGAAATGTTACAATTGGAAGTAGATTTCAAACAATCTTTGAGTTTCTGGCTACATAGTGCGGGGCGCGCTGTGCTGCAGAGGAATGCGGCGTGGGGCACGCTGGAACGAGACATCTTCCTGGGACGCTAGCGTTGGGCGCGCTACCGGCATATGTTTTATAGCGCGGGGTGCGCTACGTCAATTTGATGAGTAGGTTTTTAACCTATGATTTATGTTCGTTTAGCTTGATATATTGTTAGTTTTTGGTAATTTCATGTTACTTTTGATAGGTTGTTTGCTTGTTGCAGGATAATCTATGGACCTATCGAAATGTTACAATTGGAAAGAAATTTCGAGCAATCTTTGAGTTTTTGGCTACATAGCGCGAGGCGCGCTGTGCTGCAGAGGAATGCGGCGCGGGGGGCGTTAGAGTGAAACATCTTCCTGGGACATTAGTGCTGGGTGCGCTGCCGGCATATGTTTCACAGCGCAGGGCGCGCTACGTCGGGGTTTGTGTTGGGCGAGATTTGATGTTGTGCTAGAAGTTGGGCTATGTTGGAAACTAATAATTCTTTATGTAATATGACAATATTAGGAGTGTGGGATGGTTGTTAGTTTATTTTTATGGGAGTCTTTGACTATTGAGTTGTTGATTTTGAAAAGGATTCATGTCTCCACTTGATTTCTTATGAGGAGAATTAGAGTTGGATTAGGATGGATGTTTTTGGAGCTGAATTAAGACTACTTTTATGCTAAGTATGGAAGAAGAGAAGAAGATCTAGACACACTTCTAGAACAAAATTGAAGAGCAAGAGCTTGGAGGGACGAAGAAGAGGAATAATTTCACGAAGATTTCAGAATCGAATGGCGAGAAGGGTGGTGTATTACTATTCTCCTTAATTTTCTATATTCTGCAATTGGGATGATGTTTTCTTCTATTTATTCAGTATTTAATTCATTAGTTATGAACTAAATTACTTATTGGGCTGATAATGGATCTTTAAGTGGAACAATGATTATGTAACCTCGGTTTTCAGTTAATAAAGCTATTATGCAGTTTATCTATATTAATTTGAGCTTGAATTTATGAATTGATTGATCAACAATTTTATGTGGATTTGTATGGATTCGAGAGATGAAATATAAATCTAGACTTAGTTAATATAGCATGTGTCATGAATTTTGTGAATAGTTGATTCTTGATTATTGTTGAGGTAGAGATATGCTTGACATCACATGTAATCATGAAGAGAACTTGAACGTAAACTTTATTTAATTAGAATTCACATAGAGATATAGTGAGTTGATTAATTAAGGTGTTTGACTTAATTCTATCTTAATTATGGATTTGGGTTAATACGGTGTTAATGCATCGAGATGTGGTTAATACTATTTATGTGTTCTTGATTAATAAACTGAGATAGTAAATTAAATTTGAATAAGGGGTTAATAATCAAAGGGATGCTTAGAGTGAAGTTACAAGCCTAATTCTCCATTATTTGTTTAAAAATTCAGTTTTAGGGTTTGTTGGTATTTAGTTGATTTTTAATAATTATAATATTTTCACTATAAACTGGAAATTGATTAGTTTAATGAAATTAGGATTAATAGAAGATTGGTAGTTGTGAAGTTAAATTTCTTGCTAATTTGTCTTCGTGGGAACGATACTCTACTTTCACTTTATTACTTGTTGACCACGTATACTTGCGTGTTGTGCGTAACTAAATTTTACCCAACAAGTTTTTGGCGTCGTTGCCGTGGAAAATTTAGCCTAGATTTTAATATTTTTACGATATCAGTTTAATTAGTCCAGTTTTACTTAAACATTTTTGTTTTTGTTTTTGTTCTTTCTATTTCAGGTTTTTGACATAGGTTTATGCAAACACGATCCAAACATCCAGACTTGCTTCCTTTTGAGGACGACATTGAAAGAAGATTTCAGAGGTTAAGTAAGTGGATCAAGGAAACGAGGAACGGATTCGAAAATTCTGATAAGGAAGAAACAATGGCTGCCGAAGACCAGAAAACGTTGAGAAATTTTACAACACCTAAGGTGACTGATCTGCAGTCAAGCATCACTAGGCCTGCAATAGCTGCGAATACTTTTGAAATCAAGCCTGGGACCATTCAGATGATGCAAAATTTAGTTCAGTTTGGGGGAATGACAATGATGATCCAAACGAGCATTTAATCAATTTTCTGGAAATGTGCGACACTTTCAATTACAATGGGGTGTCGGATGAGGCAGTGAGACTTCGTTTGTTCCCGTTCACTTTATGGGACAAGGCGAAGAGTTGGTTACATTCTCTGTCGCCGGGATCGATTACTACGTGGGAAGACTTGGCTCAGAAATTCCTTGCCAAATTTTTCCCATCGACAAAAACTGCAAAAATGAGGAATGACATCACAATGTTTGTGCAACAAAATGGGGAGTCGCTATATGAGGCATGAGAGAGGTACAAGGAATTACTTAGAAAGTGTCCACATCATGGATTGCCCAAGTGGCTGCAAATGAACACCTTTTATAACGGACTACATGGGAATGTCAGAACTAGTATTGACGCAGCGTCGGGCGGAGCATTCATGGCTAAGAGTTACGAAGAAGCCTACAATTTGATTGAAACCATGGCGGCAAATAACTACAAGTGGCCCACAGCAAGAATGACACAGGCAAAGACGGCTGAGATGTTGGAAGTACATGGGGTGACAGCTATACAAGCACAGATTTCTGCGCTGTCCAAGAAGTTGGATGCTATGACAGGGGCTCAAGTACAACAATTTGCGGTAGTATGAGAATTGTGTGCGGGTGATCATCCTACAGATCAGTGCACAATTAATTCAGCATCCGTCCAGTTCATAGGTAGCTATAATAGAATTTCGCAGAATACATACCAAAACACATACAACTAGGGGAATAAGAACCACCCAAATTTCTCGTGGAGCAATAACTAGCAAAATCAAGCTCCACGACCATCATATCCCCCAGGTTTTTAGAGTCACAAAAAACAGGTTCAACATCAGGAAAGGAAATCAGGTTTCGAGGAAATGGTGTCGAAGTACATAACTGGCAATGAGGTAACAATGAAAAATCAAGCAATTATAATGAAAAATCAAGAGATGGCAATGAAATCACAAGAGATGGCTATTAAGAATTTAGAAAATCAGATAGGACAGATGGCGTTAACATTGAATAATAGACCACAAGGAACGTTACCAAGCGACATTGAGAGAAATCTGAAGGGTAGTCATGAGCAATGTCAAGAAGTTATGTTGAGAAGTGGAAAACATCTCGGGGGTAATAATGCAGAAAATTCAGCGACACCAGAGGAAAAAGTTGACAACAATAACGTGGTTGAAGGTAACAAGGGTGAGGATAAGCAAGGTGAGGACATAAAAGTAAACAATAAGCCAATTGTTTATCCTCCACCACCGTTTCTGTAGAGGGTTCAAAAATAGAAATCAGATAAGCAGTTCACAAAGTTTTTAGAAGTGTTCAAGAAACTCCAGATTAACATCCCATTCGCAGAGGCCCTAGAGCAAATGTCTAGTTATGCGAAGTTCATGAAAAGAATTCTGTCGAGGAAAAAGAAATGGGAAGAATTTGAAACAGTGGCACTAACAGAGGAGTGTAGTGCGGTGTTACAGCAGAAGCTACCACCAAAACTTAAAGACCCGGGGAGCTTTACTATCACATGCACGATTGGGAAAATGTCGTTCAACAAATGTTTATGTGATTTGGGGGCGAGTGTGAACCTTATGCCATTGTCAGTATACACAGAATTGGGTTTGCCCGCGCCAAAGCCTATGAATATTTCATTGCAGTTGGCGGATAGGTCAGTCACATATTCGAGAGGCATAGTAGAGGACATTCTGGTCAAAGTGGATACGTTTATATTCCCTGCGGACTTTATCATTCTGGACTTCGAGGAGGATAAGACATCCCAATTATCCAAGGGAGACCTTTCTTGGCAACGGGAAGGACACTCATAGACGTGCAAAAAGGAGAACTTACTATGAGAGTCCAAGATCAAGAAATCAAATTTAATGTGTTTAAGGCCATGAAATTCCCTACGGATGAGGAAGAATGTTTTCGGATGAATTTAATTGAGCATATCATCAGTGAAGATATGAGCAAGAGTTTGGTCAACGATCCGTTAGAAACAACCTTATTGGGGGATGAAGAAAATGACGATCCGGAATTTGTGGATTACTTACAGATGTTAGACTCGTTGCCACAAGTTAGCCGTTTCAGAGCACCGTTTGAACCTTTGCACGCTGAGGAGATAGCTGCAAAAAAACTTAAACCGTCATTGGAGGAGCCACCAACATTGGAACTTAAACCACTCCCTAAACATCTCAGGTATGCGTACTTAGGCAATTCAAATTCTTTACCTGTAATTATTTTTGTTGCACTTAACGAATTACAAGAAGAAAAGTTATTGAGGGTGTTTAGGGAACATAAATTAGCGATTGGTTGGACGATTACAGATATAAAGGGAATTAGCCCGTCATTTTTCATGCACAAGATTCTGATGGAAGATGATGCAAGACCGTCGGTGGAGCATCAACGTCGACTTAACCCTATTATGAAGGAAATGGTAAGGAAGGAAATTCTGAAATTATTGGATGCCGGTATCATATATCCGATTTTCGATAGTAAGTGGGTTAGTTCGGTTCATTGTGTGCCAAAAAAGGGGGGAATGACGGTGATACAAAATAAGGATAACGAGTTATTTCCAACGAGAAAAGTGACAGGTTGGAGGGTGTGCATCGATTATAGGAGGTTAAATAAGGCAACCCAAAAAGATCACTTTCCGCTACCCTTTATTGATCAAATGTTAGATAGATTAGCGGGACATGAGTACTACTGTTTATTGGATGGATACTCGGGCTATAACCAGATCGCCATCGTTCCTGAGGATCAAGAAAAGATAAAATTTACATGCCCTTATGGCACATTTGCATTCAGGAGGATGTCATTCGGGTTATGCAATGCACCTGCAACTTTCCAATGGTATATGATGGCCATTTTTTCAGATATGGTAGAGAAAAATGTTGAAGTCTTCATGGACGATTTTTCGATCTATAGAAACAACTTTGATACTTGCCTAGGGAATCTGGTCATGGTATTACAACGATGTAAGGATACAAACCTCATACTCAATTGGGAAAAATACCACTTCTGTAAGACCCCAAATAATTAATAAATGAAATTTAATTTCCTCTAATTATTATTTTGAAATAGTAAGGGTTGATGTGATTAATGTGGATAGTTATGGGTAAAATACGTAAATATTTCAAATAATATAAAATATTCATTGTTGTCGGGGAACATTCGTTTGGTCGTGGAATATTCGTACTGTCGGGGAATATTCGTACGACGGCGCAGCCATGTGTGGGCCCCATAACGGAAAGCGATTGGAGCAAGAAAACGACAAATATAAGTTGTTTAAAAATAACGGCGTAGTTGTTACCGTTTACACTGTTGGAATACCCGGTGGTTAAAACACAGTAATACGCGTTGTTGCACAGTAGCACACGGTATTGCACCAATTATTGACTCTTACGTAAGAAGGCACTACTCAATAATGGTTACAGTAATTATTGTTCAGTATTTTATTATATTGGTTCAATAACTGTTGCGTTGATATTTTTATATTGCTGTTGTTTCAATAATTGTCATTACACAGTATTTTTCATTATCGAAGCAATAATTCATATTATCTGAATAATATTATTAGATAACATTATTGGCAATGTCTAGAAAGTTCTGTCTAAGGAGAGGTTTGGTCACCTAATTGCGCGCCAGTAAGAAGAAATTCTTATTGGAAAGCCCCCTCTTTCCTGGGAACGGCCTGGTTGTCAGTATTGTGATTCTGTAATATTATTTGTGAATAATTAATTATTGATTTATATGATGAGGAAAATATTGATTTTATGTGGATATAGATGGAGAAAATTTTTTAATGTGACAATTGTTGAAAATTAATATTTTTCTGATAAAATAATTCATTTAAGTATATTATTATATTTTAAAAAAATATAATAATGGTGATATTTTTACAATGAATATGGGATATATGAGTATATAAGAAGAAAGAGTATTTTTGTTGCAATAAATGTTTAAAACATGTTAAACATGTCTGTGGACCCATTTATTGACTGAAATTTGATTATAGCCTGTAAAATCGCCCGTTTATGAATTTTGATCAACTTCTGTTTGGAATTTGGAAAAACTTCCTTCTGCAAAGTTGTGCAGAATTGAATTTCCTATAAAAACTCGCGAGATTCGAATTTTTCTGACAAAGGAGCTATTTATTATGAATTATTGAAGTTTTGGATTAATTAATTATTATTTTTTTGGAGTTTTAAATTAAATAATTATGAAAAACGTTTTTTGTGATAAAGTTGACTATTGGTGGCTAGCTGATATTTGAATCTTACTTAGTGTGCGTAAGAAAATTTATATATATATATATATTATTATATTAAATTTTCTGCTTTGGTGTTCTAAGCAATTTCCTATAAATAGGTGCTTAGGTTAGAATTGAAAATCACACCAGAAATTGAAGTTTTCTCTCTCTATATTATCGAGCGTATTCTTGTGAGTATTTTGAGTATACTTTGAGTATTGCTATACGGAGTAAGTTCAAGTCACAGCCTATATCCGGTGTTTCAATTAGAAGTACTGATCTTCCGAGGTAAGGGATATTATTTTTTTTAAAATGATATTATTTCTTCTAATATCATTATGCCGAAGTATTGATTTGAACTTTTTATCAAATTTGGAACTTTTTCATGTCGGGGTTACTATTCATGAGTTACTATTCACGAGTTACTATTCATGAGTTACTATTCACGAGTTACTATTCACGAGTACTATTCACGAAGCGTGAAGATGTTTTTTTGTGAAATTACTATCTTTTGGTGTCGGAGTTATTATTCATGTATACGACACTATTCACGTATACGATACTACTCACGAATACGGTACTATTCACCGAAAAATGAAATTTCTTCTTTTTGTCTAAAATATCTATTCCGGATACTAGTTTTGATTGTATCCATGTTTTGATCATTCTTGAATTTTACACCACTATGATTATTTTTGAGGTATTTTTGGACGTGGATAAAACTAAGTACGAATCCTTAATCCTTAATCCTTGTCATTTTGTTTCACTGGATTCGTTTTCTTTAAAATATTTTTCATCATCCTCAGTCCTAAATGATGGTGTTACTGAATATCTTTGGCCTGTAGTGCAAAGATGGTTGATTTTGTTATGAATATCTTTGGCCCGTAATGCAAAGATGAACAGGTGTTTAGATGAACATGACCAACTGATGAATATCCTTGGCCTGTAGTGCAAGGATGAATATATGATTCAAGAGGTGCATTTATTGATGTTACAGGGATAAAAATACTGTTGATGGACTATTAAATTCATAGACATTAGTAGATTTCATTCTCTACGTAACTCTTCTATGAATTAATATTTTCCGCTGCGAATATTGATTTAACATTTGTTGTCTATTGTATTCTATCAGATTTTTCCCTGTTGAAGACTAACGATAATTTTGTTGTATATTATCTTAGTCATAATATTCTTTACTGGGCTAGTTGAGCTCACCCTTTTTACTTTTTGTTCCATTTTTCTTCTCAGGAGGTGAGAATATAGCGAGTACGAGTCGGGGTATGGAATGAAGGTTTTAGGGAGAGTTGTTTAGTAGTCCTCACCATTTTTGTAAAATAATGTATCAATAATTATGATGGGGATTTATTTATGTGGATGTTGTCTAGATGGAAATATCTGTATTTAAACTCATAGTTTACATGTTGTAATAATGAAGTTGTAGTTGTTTCTGAACCGTGTATTGACAACTCAGAATGGGTGATGTATACCTATTTTGGGGGTGTCACAGTTGGTATCAGAGCTTAGGGATATGATCTCTGGCGGAGATCGGGGAATAGAACTAGGAGGGGAGAGACGAATAATTCCTTCGCTAGTGTGTCCTACCTAAGCTTATTTGTTAGTTGGTCAGTATTTAGGGATATTATGTGATATGTGATTTGCTTAATTAACCCTTGTTTTATGGCAGTATTTAAGAATGGCAACCGAGAATTTTAACAGTGGAGTTAATGAGACCGTGGAGATGCCTGTACTTACCAACGAGGAGAACGTGCAACGGGCTGGCAATGATCAGACGATGAACGACGCAATGTTTAGAAGCTTTTTACAGTTCATGCAAAATCAGACGAGGGAGACTCGTGTTCAAAATACAGGAGGAAATGATAGCAATTCACGAGTTGTCACAGCCAAGAAGTTCAAAGAGTTGGGACCCCCAGAATTTAAAGGAAAGCCAGATCCGATTGTGGCGGAAACGTGGGTCAAGCAAATTACCAAGATATTCGATGTCTTGGGATGCACGGAGGAGCAGAAGGTTCCGTTCGCCACCTTTATGTTCCGTGGCGAGGCAGACTACTGGTGGGAGTCTGTGAAGCGTACCCATCCAGCCGCACTCAGCATGTCTTAGGAGACGTTTCAAAAACTATTTAATGACAAATACTTTCCTGAAAGTGTTCGTCATATGAAGGAAGTGGAGTTCATCAGATTAGAACAAAATAACATGACGGTGTCTCAGTACGAGGCAAAGTTTGCAGAGTTATCCAGGTTTGCACCTCATTTGGTGGAGAATGAGGAACGTATGACGCGGATGTTTCTGAGAGGTTTGAAACCCGGCATACGACAATATCTCATCTCTCATAAATTTTCTCTCTATTCAGATGTTGTTAACAGGGCTCAATTGTTGGAGCGAGATAACGAGTACGGTCAACCAAGGTACCACAATCAGGATCATACTGGAGATAGCAGTCAGCAAAACAACGATAACCAGTGGAGAAAGAAAAAGATGGACAAAAATGGTAACCACTCTGGTGGTAATTATAGCCACGAAAATAGAAGAAGCGAGTCAAGAGGAGATTTTAAAAAGAGGAGATTCAACAATGACAATGTAAAAATGGCAGTACCAGCAGCAACTGGTTCCAAGGGAGGGGAACGACCACCGGTCGTATGCTACAAATGCAGAAAAGAGGGACATATCAGTCCAAACTTCCCACAACAGTTCAAGTTATGCTATAATTGTGGAAAGGAAGGACATATCGCTCGAGATTGTACGGTAGCGAAACCAATTCCAGCGGGGACGATGACTCAAAAGACTGTCCCAGAAAAGTCAAAGTCAACGGTTCCTGGAAGAGCGTTTGTTGTGACTGGTCAAAATGCGAGGAACCCAAACGAGGTGATCACGGGTAAGCTATTTATAAATTCTTGCTAAGTTTATACCTTACTTGATACCGGTGCTACCCATTCATTTATCTCTCCTGCTTGTGCTCAACGTTTAAACTTGACTCCGGAGAAATTAGACTTTGACCTATCTGTGGAAACTCCGTTGGGAGAAACTTTCATCACATCCACTGTTTATAAATCTTGTTTGATTCAAGTTGGCACCATCACCTTACCTGTTGACCTTATCTCTTTAAAGATACTTGCTTTTGATGTGATTTTAGGGATTGATTGGTTAACAACTCATCATGCCAAAATTGATTGTTTTCGTAAGGTTGTTAGTTTTCATATTCCTAATCAACCTGTTGTTCGAATTCAGGCAACTAAGCCATTAAAATCAATCACTGTCATATCTAATCATAAAGCTATTCGTTTATTGAAAAACGGATGTCAAGCTTTCTTAGCCCATGTTATGGATTTAAATAAAGATACGTCAAAATTGAATAATATTCCTGTTGTTATTGACTTTCCTGACGTATTTCCTGAAGAACTTCCCGGTCTACCCCCAGAACGAGAAGTTGAATTCTTTATTGATCTTGAACCTGGTACAAAGCCCATTTCTAAAACCCCATATCGAATGGCTCCTATTGAACTTCAGGAGTTAAAGGTCCAACTACAGGAATTGTTGGACATCGGTTTCATTCGTCCTAGTACATCTCCTTGGGGTGCTCCTGTTTTATTCGTAAAGAAGAAAGACGGGAGTATGCGACTTTGTATTGACTATCGGGAATTGAACCATGTCACTATCAAGAATAGGTATCCTCTACCTCGTATTGATGACTTGTTTGACCAGTTGCAAGGAGCACAATTCTTTTCAAAAATCGATCTTCGTTCTGGATATCATCAGCTGAAAATTAGAACTGAGGATATTCCAAAGACTGCCTTCAGAACTCGGTATGGGCATTATGAATTTTTAGTCATGTCTTTCGGATTGACTAATGCTCCTGCGGCTTTCATGGATATGATGAACCGAGTATTCAAGGATTATTTGGACCAATTTGTTGTTGTCTTTATTGATGACATCCTCATATATTCCAAAAGCCGTGAAGATCATGAGCACCATTTGAAGCTGGTACTCCAAAGGCTTCGTGAAAACAAGCTATATGCCAAGTTAAAGAAATGCGAGTTCTGGCTTGAGGAAGTAGCATTTCTTGGGCATGTGGTGTCAAAACATGGAGTATCTGTTGACCCGACGAAGATTGAAGCAATACAGAGTTGGGAGCAACCGAAGACGGTGACTGAAGTTCGTAGCTTTCTTGGCTTAGCTGGTTATTATCGGAGATTCGTGGAAGGGTTTTCTCGAATCGCTACTCCATTAACCCAGCTAACTCGGAAGGATACAAAATTCGTTTGTAGCGAAGAATGCGAGAAGAGTTTCCAAGAGCTTAAGAGGAGACTTATTTTGGCACCTGTTCTAACAATACCATCTGGTACGGATGGATTTGTTATCTATAGCGATGCTTCGGGTAATGGGTTAGGATGTGTTCTCATGCAACATGGGAAAGTCATAGCCTATGCCTCGCGACAACTTAAAGATTATGAGAGGAATTATCCTACTCATGATCTAGAGTTGGCAGCAGTCGTTTTCGCGCTAAAGATCTGGAGGCATTATCTATATGGGGAGAAAGTGGAGATATATTCAGACCATAAAAGCCTCAAATATTTCTTCACTCAAAAAGAACTCAACATGCGGCAGCGACGTTGGCTCGAGCTATTAAAAGACTACGACCACACTATTCAATACCATCCTGAAAAAGTAAACGTGGTAGCTGACGCGTTGAGTAGAAGATCATATGCAGGAACGAGTGCGATGATGTCAAGTATACGCGTAGAGCCAACTTTAATAGAAAAAGTTAAGGTTGCTCAAGCCACCGATCCGGAGTTGATGCATATGAAGAAGAAAGTAAAAGAAGGTGCTATTCCAGAAGCGAGAATCGATGAAGAGGGAATACTTCGAGTCCACTCCAGACTTTGTGTTCCTAACGACTCTGATTTAAAGTATAAGATCATGATGGAGGCACACAATACACCATTTGCAATCCATCCTGGAAGTACCAAAATGTATCGTGATCTTCGACATACATTTTGGTGGAACAATATGAAGAGAGAGATTGCAAAGTTTATCTCAACATGTTTAACTTGTCAACGTGTAAAGGCGGAGCATCAAGTGCCTAAGGGACCATTGCAACCACTTGAGATTCCGAAATGGAAGTGGGAACATATTACTATGGATTTCGTTACGGGTCTTCCCACGGTTTCTCAAGGCATCAATGCTATTTGGGTTATTGTTGATAGATTAACCAAGTCTGCTCATTTATTGCCGATACGGGAGACTTATTCCCTTGAACGTCTTGCTCAAATGTATGTAAATGAGATTGTGAGATTGCATGGCATGCCAGTATCCATAGTTTCGGATCGTGACCCAAGATTCACTTCAAGATTTTGGGTTAGCTTGCAAAAAGCTATGGGCACGGATTTGCGATTCAGTTCGGCATACCATCCTCAAACGGACGGAAAATCAGAGAGGACTATTCAAACTCTTGAAGATCTATTAAGACTCTGTGTCCTAGATTTCAAGGGCAGTTGGGATAAGTATTTACCATTGGTGGAATTCTCGTACAACACCAGTTATCAAGCAAGTATAGGTGTAGCTCCATTTGAAGCATTATATGGACGAAAGTGTCGCTCTCCAATATGTTGGGACGAGGTGGGTGAAACAACATTGTTGGGACCCGATTTAGTACGTATAACTACCGAAAAGATCCAAATGATTCGACAACGTATACGAATGGCACAAGATCGACAAAAGAGTTATGCGGATCTTCATCGAAAGGACGTAGAATTTAGTGTTGGGGATCATGTATTGTTGCGTGTTGCCCCATGGAAGGGAGTTAGAAGATTCGGGAAGAGAGGAAAGCTCAATCCACGATTTATTGGTCCATTTCAAATTCTTGACCGAGTAGGAAATGTAGCCTATAGACTCGCATTACCTCCAAGTATGTCTCGTGTTCATAATGTTTTTCATATATCTGTGCTTCGTAAATATGTGAAAGACCCGAACCACGTTATTGAGTTAGAACCAGATGAGATAGCCGAAGACTTAACGTACGAAGAGGTACCTGTCAAGATCTTGGATAGGAAGGAGCATGCCTACGCACAAAGGTCATACCACAAGTTAAAGTTTTGTGGAGGAATCATGCTATAGAGGAAATGACCTGGGAGTTGGAAACGGAAATGAAAGCGAGGTATCCTCATCTTTTCGAAACACCAGGTACGTATGTCAATTTCGAGGACGAAATTTCATAAGGAGGGGAGGTTGTAAGACCCCAAATAATTAATAAATAAAATTTAATTTCCTCTAATTATTATTTTGAAATAGTAAGGGTTGATGTGATTAATGTGGATAGTTATGGGTAAAATACGTAAATATTTCAAATAATATAAAATATTCATTGTTGTCGGGGAATATTCGTTTGGTCGTGGAATATTCGTACTGTCGGGGAATATTCGTACGACGGCGCAGCCATGTGTGGGCCCCATAACGGAAAGCGATTGGAGCAAGAAAACGACAAATATAAGTTGTTTAAAAATAACGGCGTAGTTGTTACCGTTTACACTGTTGGAATACCCGGTGGTTAAAACACAGTAATACGCGTTGTTGCACAGTAGCACACGGTATTGCACCAATTATTGACTCTTACGTAAGAAGGCACTACTCAATAATGGTTACAGTAATTATTGTTCAGTATTTTATTATATTGGTTCAATAACTGTTGCGTTGATATTTTTATATTGCTGTTGTTTCAATAATTGTCATTACACAGTATTTTTCATTATCGAAGCAATAATTCATATTATCTGAATAATATTATTAGATAACATTATTGGCAATGTCTAGAAAGTTCTGTCTAAGGAGAGGTTTGGTCACCTAATTGCGCGCCAGTAAGAAGAAATTCTTATTGGAAAGCCCCCTCTTTCCTGGGAACGGCCTGGTTGTCAGTATTGTGATTCTGTAATATTATTTGTGAATAATTAATTATTGATTTATATGATGAGGAAAATATTGATTTTATGTGGATATAGATGGAGAAAATTTTTTAATGTGACAATTGTTGAAAATTAATATTTTTCTGATAAAATAATTCGTTTAAGTATATTATTATATTTTAAAAAAAATATAATAATGGTGATATTTTTACAATGAATATGGGATATATGAGTATATAAGAAGAAAGAGTATTTTTGTTGCAATAAATGTTTAAAACATGTTAAACATGTCTGTGGACCCATTTATTGACTGAAATTTGATTATAGCTTGTAAAATCGCCCGTTTATGAATTTTGATCAACTTCTGTTTTGAATTTGGAAAAACTTCCTTCTGCAAAGTTGTGCAGAATTGAATTTCCTATAAAAACTCGCGAGATTCGAATTTTTCTGACAAAGGAGCTATTTATTATGAATTATTGAAGTTTTGGATTAATTAATTATTATTTTTTTGGAGTTTTAAATTAAATAATTATGAAAAACGTTTTTTGTGATAAAGTTGACTATTGGTGGCTAGCTGATATTTGAATCTTACTTAGTGTGCGTAAGAAAATTTATATATATATATTATTATTATATTAAATTTTCTGCTTTGGTGTTCTAAACAATTTCCTATAAATAGGTGCTTAGGTTAGAATTGAAAATCACACCAGAAACTGAAGTTTTCTCTCTCTATATTATCGAGCGTATTCTTGTGAGTATTTTGAGTATATTTTGAGTATTGCTATACGGAGTAAGTTCAAGTCACAGCCTATATCCGGTGTTTCAACTAGAAGTACTGATCTTCCGAGGTAAGGGATATTATTTTTTTTAAAATGATATTATTTCTTCTAATATCATTATGCCGAAGTATTGATCTGAACTTTTTATCAAATTTGGAACTTTTTCATGTCGGGGTTACTATTCATGAGTTACTATTCACGAGTTACTATTCATGAGTTACTATTCATGAGTTACTATTCACGAGTACTATTCACGAAGCGTGAAGATGTTTTTTTGTGAAATTACTATCTTTTGGTGTCGGAGTTATTATTCATGTATACGACACTATTCACGTATACGATACTACTCACGAATACGGCACTATTCACCGAAAAATGAAATTTCTTCTTTTTGTCTAAAATATCTATTCCGGATACTAGTTTTGATTGTATCTATGTTTTGATCATTCTTGAATTTTACACCACTATGATTATTTTTGAGGTATTTTTGGACGTGGATAAAACTAAGTACGAATCCTTAATCCTTAATCCTTGTCATTTTGTTTCACTGGATTCGTTTCCTTTAAAATATTTTTCATCATCCTCAGTCCTAAATGATGGTGTTACTGAATATCTTTGGCCTGTAGTGCAAAGATGGTTGATTTTGTTATGAATATCTTTGGCCCGTAATGCAAAGATGAACAGGTGTTTAGATGAACATGACCAACTGATGAATATCCTTGGCCTGTAGTGCAAGGATGAATATATGATTCAAGAGGTGCATTGATTGATGTTACAGGGATAAAAATACTGTTGATGGACTATTAAATTCATAGACATTAGTAGATTTCATTCTCTACGTAACTCTTCTATGAATTAATATTTTCCGCTGCGAATATTGATTTAACATTTGTTGTCTATTGTATTCTATCAGATTTTTTCCTGTTGAAGACTAACGATAATTTTGTTGTATATTATCTTAGTCATAATATTCTTTACTGGGCTAGTTGAGCTCACCCTTTTTCCTTTTTGTTCCATTTTTCTTCTCAGGAGGCGAGAATATAGCGAGTACGAGTCGGGGTATGGAATGAAGGTTTTAGGGAGAGTTGTTTAGTAGTCCTCACCATTTTTGTAAAATAATGTATCAATAATTATGATGGGGATTTATTTATGTGGATGTTGTCTAGATGGCAATATCTGTATTTAAACTCATAGTTTACATGTTGTAATAATGAAGTTGTAGTTGTTTCTGAACCGTGTATTGACAACTCAGAATGGGTGATGTATACCTATTTTGGGGGTGTCACAACTTCATGATTGAAGAAGGCATAATTCTGGGCCAGAAGGTGTCGGCTCAAGGTTTGGAGGTGGACAAAGCAAAGCTGGAAACAATCGAGAAACTACCTACACCAAGCTCAGTCAAGGGTATTAGAAGTTTTCTAGGGCATGCTGGGTTTTACAGGAGGTTCATAAAGGACTTCTCTAAAATTGCAAAACCTCTATGCAGTCTTTTAGAGAAGGAAGCTACTTTCAGTTTTACTGATGAATGCAAATCAACGTTCGAATCATTGAAGAATAAATTAACTACAGCCCACGTGATAGTCGCACCAGATTGGAATATGCCATTCGAACTAATGTATGATACAAGTGACTGTGCGGTTGGGGCTATTTTGGGCCAACGACGAGATAAAGTGTTTTATGCCATATACTATACAAGCAAAACACTCACAGACACTCAACTAAATTATAAAACCACGGAAAAGGAATTGCTTGCAGTAGTGTACGCGTTTGACAAATTCTGGGCGTATTAGATCGGGACTAAGGTGATAGTCTACACGGACCATGCGGCGATTCGGTACCTAATAACGAAAAAAGATGCTAAGCCACGCCTTATCTGATGGATTCTCCTACTTCAAGAGTTTGACTTAAAAATTAAAGATAGAAAGGGGACGGAGAATAAAGTCGTTGATCATTTGTCCTGGCTGGACAATCCGGTTACACAAGAAGAGGACAAGTGCGTCATCAACGAGTCATTCCCGGATAAGCAATTATTTGGGGTAAATGCAAAATTTCTATGGTACGCGGATTTTGCGAACTATTTAGTGAGCAACATGCTCCCCCTGATCTTATAAGACAACAAAAGAAGAAGTTCCTTCATAACGTCAAGTGGTATATGTGGGATGAGCCATACTTATTCAAACAATGCGTCGACAAGATGATCAGAAGGTGTGTACCTTACAGCGAGGTAAATAGTATACTGCATGAGTGCCATTCATCGGCATACGGGGGACACTACGGTAGTGAAAGAACAGCAACAAAAGTCCTTTAAGCAGGGTTTTATTGGCCTACGTTATTTAAAGATGCCCAACAATTTGTTAAAACTTGTGATAGATGCCAACGAGTGGGCAACATATAAAAAAGGAATGAGATGCCACTCCAAACTATCTTAGAAGTTGAGATTTTTGATTTATGGGGCATCGATTTTATGGGGCCATTCCCATCGTCATTTTCCAATCAGTATATTTTGCTGGCAGTGGACTATGTGTCAAAGTGGGTTGAAGCAGTAGCACTACCAACTAACGATGCCAAGGTGGTGCTCAAATTCTTACAGAAGAACATTTTTACGAGGTTTGGCACGCCGAGAGCTATTATAAGTGACGAAGGTAGTCACTTCTGCAACAAATCGTTTACAGCTCTCCTGGCAAAGTATGGGGTCAACCACAAGGTGGCGACTTCTTATCATCCCCAAACCAGTGGGCAAGCTGAAGTATCGAACATAGAGGTAAAGAAAATTATGGAAAAAGTGGTGAACCCGAATCGAAAGGATTGGTCGCTCCGGTTAGATGATGCATTATGGGCATACCAGACTGCTTATAAGATGCCAATAGGGATGTCATCTTATCAACTACTGTACGAAAAGGCCTGTCACCTACCAGTCGAGCTGCATCACAAGGCCTACTGGGCCATTCAGAAACTAAACTTCGATCAAGCAACTATAGGGGAAAAGAGACTACTTCAACTAAACGAGCTCGATGAATTCCAACTTCAGGCATACGAGAACGCTAAACTATATAAGGAGAATGTCAAGAAATGGCACGACAAGAAAATTATGCACAGAACTTTTGAACCGGGGCAATCAGTACTGTTGTTCAACTCTCGATTGCGGTTGTTCCTCGGAAAGCTTAAGTCAAGGTGGTCGGGACCATTCACCATTAAAATAGTGTTTCCACATGGCGCAATCGAACTCTACAACTGAAATCCATTGGAGACATTCAAGGTCAATGGTCAACGGATAAAGCATTATTGGGGCGGAGATGAGAACTGGGATGCCGTCAACATTACTCTCCTCGATGCCCAGTGACACAAGAGTCATCGTCGGACTTACGACGTTAAAACTAGCGCTAATTGGGAGGCAACCCATGTTCTATACTTTTTCTATTTTAATTTTTCTTTTTAAGATAGTTTATTTTCGTAGAATTTTTACGTCAATGCTGAATGATTCGCAGGATGAAAATGGAAGTCAATTTTGACATAATGGCGTGGGGAGCGCTATCCAGTACACAGACTTAGCGCGGGGTGCGCTACAAGGCTGGACCATCATGCCATGCAGCGCTGACTGCGCCATTTCGCTGACGACGCAGAGCTGGGCGCGCCATTCACAGCGCGGGCCGCGCTACGGATCCTTGACTCCCTGACCTCCTAGCGCGGGGCACGTTCTTCAGAAGTTATTCCTAGCGCGGGGTGCGCTATTGTCTGCTAAACCTCTTGACCCACTAGCGCTGGCCGCGCTATCCAAGACTGTTATGCAGCGCCGGGCGCGCTGATACGCCAGTACCTCCTGACCCACTAGCACTGACCTCGCTATCTCCAGCCTAGTTACTGCGTGGGCCGCGCTGCGAGTAAGTTCCAGGCGCCTAATTGCATCTAAAGTCGCGACCTTACCTCTCCTTCACTAAATCAAATTCTTCCACTTCTCCTACACCATTTCAAATTCCAAACCTCCATAACTCCAACAATAATGACAACACCCCATCAATCTGTCCCCTTTTCAACTTTTATTCAATTGATACCCACTCACATTCCATCTTTCAACCCACGTTGGATTTCCTTCCCCTATATGTACTCTAACTACAATCCACTAATTCATATCAACTATACATACTACAAGCCAATCCTACATCTATCTCATAGTTTACACCAAAATTCAATCACTTGGGGATACATACACAAAGAGGGAAACTCCATTAGTGCAAGAAACCACAACTCGCCTCTTGCTCGATCTTCTTCTCTATTCTGAATAGCAAGTAAGTTGAACAACTTGGAATTTGGTGTTTATTTTCATAATTTGGCTAGCAAGATTACACCAAGTAACATATTGTGGGAAAAAACTCAGTTCGCCTACCAACTGTTCGTTCAAAATCCTGAATCAAACCTTGAACCCATTCACTCCAAAAACCACCATGTCTTCCAACAAAAGACAACGCCTATCCACCTCCACTGCTAGGCCTCAATATGATCACACTAGGTTTGTTAGTGAGAGAGCCGCTGATCGATTCAACTTAACCATTGACATGAAAACATTGGTTCTCGAACGTGGGTTGAAGCCGAATGTTAATTTGGATGGCGACATGGCTTTGCAAATTGTGGAGCAAAATTGGTTTTGGTTGGTTGAACAACCACTTCCAGCGGCAATCAACATAGTGAAAGAATTTTATGCCAATGCAATGGAGCATGTCAATCATGTAGTCATGGTCCGGGGGAAACCGGTGGCATTTCACGTCGATGCTATCAATGAGTATTTTGGGTTAGAGGCACCACAAGATGAAAGATATGAAGATGGATTGCCCGAGTTAGACGAGTTGATTGTTAGATTATTCAAACTGGGTACTTAATGGGTCATTCAAACCGTAACAAATGAAAAGATAAGGTTTCCACACTTTGCGCTTAGTCGATATGAAAAAGCTTGGTATGCATTTTTGTGTGCCCAATTAATGCCTACGCTCCATCAGACCGAGGTCACTAAGGCACGAGCTCGACTATTGTATGGGATTGTACACCACCATTTCCACGTGGACAACTTAATTGCATTCTATAATGTCGATGTGGGGGAATGTATTCAAGAGTCCATTGACCGGGTGTTACGCGGGAGCACTATTGGAGGGTTGTTGCATGGATTCTTAATCACTGACTTGTGCCGAAAAGCTGGAGTGCAGTGGCAACCTACCGAACCTATCCAACACCCCATGGTAATCATTGATTATGTAATAATTGAGAAATATAAGGCTTGGGATGGGGCGAGATCACATCCACGTGGAGAAGGCTATATTATAATCTAACAACCCTCACCCCCAGTTACAGCGGAACCAAGTCAGGAGCCAACACCGAGGTCTTCAAGGAATCAATTTTTATGGTTGGCCCAACGTCAAGATTTAATGCATCAGTACAATGCAAATGCATTCAACACGCTTGCTGATGTGTTTTCCCGTTGCAATCCAACTGCACCTCCTGTAATCATGCCCATTCCTCCTATTTTGCCTGCATATCCTCCGGCGGACGACAACGAGCAGTGACTCGTTTACAGGGAAGGCCTCATACTGTTATTTGAATAATTTGGCGTAATGAGGTCATTACTTGTTTTAAGTTTGGGGGATTATGTTTCATGTTCTTTAGTCATTTATAATTATCATTTTCATGTTATCTAATAAAAAAATAATAAAAATAAATAAATAATAATATTAATAAAAAATGGTTTGTTTTGCATATAGTTGCATGAATCCAGTTATTAGATCGTATATGTGATTCTTGGCCAATGATGAAATTGAAATTATGTAGACAAGTATATTACTAAGTATGAAAATTTTGATGCAGTTTGTATTATGATGTGGATCTTGTTCTGATTGAAACTAGTATAATAAGGATAGCACGTTAATAACATCTGTGTTAATGGATTAGTTCAAATTGTTACATAAAGATTTTCTAAAGGATAGTGCTAGTATAAACGAGAAAGTGACAAAGATATGTATGAACCTAAGTTTGGGGGAAGATTGGGGTATATAAGCTCTAGAAAGAAAAAAATGGAAATTAGTTGAGTCTTGTGGTGGGTTGAGAAGAAATACTTTCCATAAACACAAGCGTGAGATGAAGAGTAAAACGCACTCACCAACCATCTAAAAATAATAATAATAATAAAAAAAAGAGTAAGAAATGACGGGAAAATAAGGGTAAAGACCAAAAATAAAAAAAAGGAGCATGAATACCCTTCTCGGAACCTGAACCTGGGTAATGAGCTAATGCTAAAACTTGTTTGTCTTTGAATTTTTGAGTTTATGTTATATGATTCCTGATAAAAAACTGGTTATGTAACTGAATTTGATTCGATATCAGTAGCATGGGTGTTGTGCACACACACATTGTATTAGTTATAACAGGGTAAGATGTGAGGATTGATAGTGAGTGCAGATTGATTTTGATATGAAGTGTGCATGTTTACTAGTTTTTCTGAGGCCGTATGTGAAAATCATCTTTACTGTCTTAATTCTGGATTCGTAATTTAGTTGTTAGTGCATTGCATTGCATTTTGCTTGAGGACAAGCAATGTTCTAGTTTGAGGGAATTTAATGAGTAGGTTTTTAACCTATGATTTATGTTCGTTTAGCTTGATATATTGTTAGTTTTTGGTAATTTCATGTTACTTTTGATAGGTTGTTTGCCTGTTGCAGGTTAATCTATGGACATATCCAAATGTTACAATTGGAAGGAGATTTCGAGCAATATTTGAGTTTTTGGCTACATAGCGCAGGGTGCACTGTGCTGCAGAGGAATGCGACGCGGGCGTGCTGGAACGAGACATCTTCCTGGGACGCTAGCGCTGGGCGCGCTGCCGACATATGTTTCATAGCGCGGGGCGCGCTACGTTGGGGTTTGTGTTGGGCGAGATTTGATGTTGTGCTAGAGGTTGGGCTATGTTGGGAACTAATGATTCTTTATGTAATATGACAATATTAGGAGTGTGGGATTGTTGTTAGTTTATTTTTATGGGAGTCTTTGACTATTGAGTTGTTGATTTTGAAAAATATTCATGTCTCCACTTGATTTCTTATGAGGAGAATTAGAGTTGGATTAGGATGGATGTTTTTGGAGCTGAATTGAGACTACTTTTATGCTAAGTGTGAAAAAATAGAGGAAAATCTAGACACACTTCTAGAAAAAAATTGAAGAGCAAGAGCTTGGAAGAACGAAGAAGAGGAATAATTTCATGAAGATTTCAGAATCGAAGAGCGAGAAGGGTGGTGTATTACTATTCTCCTTAATTTTCTATATTCTGTAATTGGGATGATGTTTTCTTCTATTTAATCAGTATTTAATTCATTAGTTATGAACTAAATTACTTATTAAGCTGATAATGGATCTTTAAGTGGAACAATGATTATGTAACCTCGGTTTACAGTTAATAAAGCTATTGTGCAGTTTATCTATATTAATTTGAGCTTGAATTTATGAATTGCTTGATCAACAATTTTATGTGGATTTGTAGGGATTCGAGAGATGAAATATAAATCTAGACTTAGTTAATATAGCATGTGTCATGAATTTTGTGAATAACTGATTCTTGATTATTGTTGAGGTAGAGATATGCTTCACATCACATGTAATCATGAAGAGAACTTGAACGTAAACTTTATTTAATTAGAATTCATATAGAGATATAGTGAGTTGATTAATTAAGGTGTTTGACTTAATTCTATCTTAATTGTGGATTTGGGTTAATACGGTGTTAATGCATCGAGAGGTGGTTAATACTATTTATGTGTTCTTGATTAATAAACTGAGATAGTAAATTAAATTGGAATAAGGGGTTAATAATTAGAGGGATGCTTAGAGTGAAGTTACAAGCCTAATTCTCCCTTATTTGTTTAAAAATTCAGTTTTAGGGTTTGTTGGTATTTAGTTGATTTTTAATAATTATAATATTTTCACTATAAACTGGAAATTGATTAGTTTAATAAAATTAAGATTAATAGAAGATTGGTAGTTATGAAGTTAAATTTCTTGCTAATTTGTCTTCGTGGGAACGATACTCTACTTTCACTTTATTACTTGTTGACCACGTATACTTGCGTGTTGTGCGTAACTAGATTTTACCCAACAGTCATCACCAGCACATGTTGTTAAGGAAGGGGAACGACAGCCAATCATATGTTACAAATGCGGAGGGGAGGGACATATCAGTCCGAATTGTACGTAGCAATCCAAAGCGTGTTATAATTGTGGAAGAGAATGTCACTTTGCCCGACACCGAAGTCAAGTCCAGCTGGGATTGAGGCATCAAAGGTCGTCCCAGACAAGACAAAACTGGTAGTTCAAGGGAGAGCGTTTGTTGTAACCTCCCAAAAAGAGAGAAATCCGAACGAAGTAATCACGGGTATGCTAATCATAAACTCTAGCGAAGTTTATACTTTATTTGATACCAGTTCTACCCATTCTTTTATTTCTCCTACTTGCGCTCAACGTTTAAATTTGACTCTGGAGAAATTAGACTTTGATTTATCTGTTGAAACCCCGTTGGGAGAAACCTTCATCACATCCACTGTTTATAAGTCTTGTTTGATTCAAATCGGTAACCGCACGTTACCTGTCGATCTTATCTCCTTAAAAATACTTGCATTTGACGTGATTCTAGGGATTGATTGGTTAACTACTCATAATGCTAAAATTGATTATTTTCGTAAGGTTGTTAGCTTTCATATTCCTAATCAACCTATTATGCGAATTCAAGCAACCAAACTATTAAAATCAATCACGGTCATCTGAAGACATAAAACTATTCATTTATTGAAAAACGGATGTCAAGCTTTCTTAGCTCATGTCACAGATTTAAAAAAAATACGTCAGATTTGAATGATATTTCTATTGTTAATAAATTTCCTGACGTATTCCCCGAAGAACTTCCTAGCCTACCCCCGGAGCGTGAAATCGAGTTTGGTATCGACCTTGAACCCGTAAAAAACCCATTCCAAAGCCCCATATCAAATGGCTCCTATTGAACTTCAGGAGTTAAAAACCCAACTGCAGGAATTATTAGACATCGGTTTCAATCGACCTAGTACGTCTCCTTGGGGTGTTCCTGTTCTATCCGTGAAGAAGAAAGATGGAACTATGCGACTTTGTATTGATTATCGGGAGTTGAATCATGTCACCGTCAAAAATAGGTAACCGTTGCCTCGCTTTGATGACCTATTTGACCAGTTGCAAGGAGCCAAATTCTTTTCAAAGATTGATCTTCATTTCGAATATTATTAGTTGAAGATTAAAACTAATGACATTCCAAAGACTTCTTTCAAAACTCCGTACGAGCATTATGAATTCCTAGTCATGTCTTTTGGATTGACTAATGCTCCTGCTGCCTTCATGGATATGATGAACCGAGTATTCAAGGAATATTTGGATCACTTTGTGGTCGTCTTTATTGATGACATCCTCATATACTCCAAAAGTCGTGAAAATCATGAGCAACACTTGAGGCTGATACTTCAAAAGCTTTGTGAAAACAAGCTTTATGCCAAGTTGAAGAAATGTGAGTTCTGGCTTGAGGAAGTTTTATTCCTTTTGCACGTGATATTAAATCATGGAATATATGTTGACCCAGCGAAGATTGAAGCAATTCAAAGCTGGGAGCAACCAAAGTCAGTGACCGAAGTATGTAGCTTTCTCGGCTTAGCTGGTTATTATCGGAGATTCGTAGAAAGATTTTCTCGAATCGCTACTCCATTAACTCAGCTAACTCGAAAAGATACAAAGTTCGATTTGAGCAAGGAATATGAGAAGGGTTTTCAAGAGCTCAAGAGAAGACTCATTTTAGCACCAGTTCTAACAATACCATCTGGCTTAGAGGGATTTGTCATCTACAGTGATGCTTCAGGCAAAGGGTTAGGATGTGTTCTCATGCAACATGAGAAAGTCATATCCTATGCCTCACGACAACTCAAAGAATATGAGAGGAATTATCCTACTCATGATCTAGAGTTGGCAACAGTCATTTTTACGCTTAAGATTTGGATGCATTACCTGTATGGAGAGAAGGTGGAGATCTATACGGATCATAAGAGCCTCAAATATTTTTTCACTCAAAAGGAACTCAAAATGTGACAACGACGATGGCTCGAGCTATTGAAAGATTATGATTATACCATCCAATACCATCCTGGAAAAGCAAACGTAGTAGCTGACGCATTGAGTAGAAGATTATATGCGGGTAAGAGTGCAATATTTTCAACGCAAAGACCCATTTTGTATGACTTACGAAGGATGGATATAGAATTAAAGACTCCAGGGACCCATGTGATGATGGAGAATATATGAGTAGAACCGACTGTAATCGATAAAGTTAAAGCTGCTCAAGCTACAGACCTAGAGCTGATGCGTATGAGGAAGAAAGTGCAAGAAGGTGTTATTCCAGAAGCAAGAATCGATGAAGAAGGAATACTTCGAGTCAACTCCAGACTTTGTGTTCCTAACGATTCTGACTTGAAGTATAAAATCATGATGGAGGCGCACAACACACCGTTTATAATCCATCCTGGGAGTACCAAAATGTATCGTGATCTTCGACATACATTTTGGTGGAGCAATATGAAGAGAGAGATAGCGAGGTTTATCTCAAGGTGTCTAGCTTGTCAACGAGTCAAGGCGGAGCATCAAGTGCTAAAATTTCCATTGCAACCACTTGAAATTCTAGAATGGAAGTGGGAGCACATTACCATGGATTTTGTTACTGGTCTTCCCAAGGTTTCTCAAGGCATAGATGCGATTTGAGTTATTATTGATAGATTGACCAAGTCTGCTCATTTCTTACTGATACGAGAAACTTATACACTTGAACGTCTTGCTCGTATGTACATAAACGAGATTGTAAGATTGCATGGTATGCCAGTATCCATAGTTTCTGATCGAGACCCAAGATTCACTTCAAGATTTTGGGTTAGTTTGCAAAAAGCTATGGGCACGGATTTACGATTTAGTTCGGCATATCATCCTCAAATGGACGGGCAGTTGAAAAGGATTATTCAAACTCTTGAAGATTTATTAAGACTCTATGTCATTGACTTCAAAGGAAGTTGGGACAAGTTCTTACCATTGGTGGAGTTTTCCTACAACAACAGTTATCAAGCAAGTATTGGCATGGCTCCATTTGATGCGTTGTATGGAAGAAAGTGTTGTTCTCCCGTATGCTGCGATGAGGTGGGTGAAGTAACGTTGTTAGGACCGAAGTTGGTACGTATGACTACGGAAAAGATTCAAACGATCCGACAACGTATAAAAACCTAACAAGATCGACAAAAGAGTTATGCTGATATTCATCGAAAGGACGTGGAATTCAATATTGGAGATCATGTGTTGTTACGTGTTGCTCCATGGAAAGGAGCTACGAGATTTGGAAAGAGAGGAAAGCTCAATCCTCGATTCATTGGCCCATTTTTAATCCTCGATCATGTAGGAACTGTGGCATATAGACTCGCCTTACCGCCAAGTATGTCTCGTTTTCATAACGTTTTTCACATATCTATGTTACGTAAATATGTGAAAGACCCGAACCACATTATTGAATTAGAACCGAGCGAGATAGCGGAAGATTTAACGTATGAAGAGGTACTTGTTAAAATCTTGGATAAGAAGGATCATATTCTACGCTCCAAGGTTATACCTCAAGTCAATGTTTTGTGGTGAAACCACGATGTTGAGGAAATTACCTGGGAGTTAGAATCTGAAATGAAGTCAAGGTATCCTCACCTCTTCGACATACCAGCTACGCACCCTAATTTCGTGGACGAAATTTCATAAGAAGGGGAGGTTGTAAAACCCCAACTTTTATGAATAAAGATTAATTTTTCTCGAAATATATTTTTGAATATTATGGTGTGGATTTGATATAATGTTATAGCTGTGGGTATTATTTACAAAATTTTCAAAGTAAGCAAGTGGTTATATAATATTCGATTGGTTGAGTAATATTCGTACGATGACACAATCATTGGTGGACCCCACAACGAAAGTATTGTCGTAGTTAGAAAATGACATAATTATCTTTTTATAAAAATAACGGTGAAAGTTTTACAGTTAAACTGTTGAACTACCCGGTGGTAAAAGTACAGTAATGCGCGTGATTGCATAGTAGCACACGATATTGATTATTAATGCTTACGTGGGAAGTCACTTAGTTATACTCAATTATTGCTGCATAATGTCTCTCATATTATTGATTCAATTATTGTCACAGTATCATCTGTATAATATTTTATATTATTAAATCAATAATTAAGACGACAAAGTTGTTCATATTATTATTTACGATATTGAAAATGTCTAGAAGTTCTATCAAGGAGAGGTTTGGTCACCTAATTGCGCGACAATAAGAAGAAATCCTTATAAGAATGCCCCCACTTTCCTGGGAACGACTTGGTTGTTAAAT
The DNA here is from genome assembly GCA_020205505.1 of Panax japonicus. Taxonomy (NCBI): domain Eukaryota; kingdom Viridiplantae; phylum Streptophyta; class Magnoliopsida; order Apiales; family Araliaceae; genus Panax; species Panax japonicus. The sequence continues at coordinate 31,284,711 of CM035094.1, read as the reverse complement.
ATTATGAGTTATAATATCAATGATGAATAAGTTCGTGTTGATTAAAGATGAAATTGATAGTTCTATTGTGTGGAAATTATTAGTGTTAGTGGAAATCGACATTTATTTCGATAATAATTAATGTCTGGAGGTTATATTGACCAATCGGGTAATTAATCGGATAAATGAGCAATTAATTACTATTAATTTCACATGCTTATAACTATGTGTTCACATGTGTGTACTATTGATTCACATGATTTACTATTAGGGGAGTTGGTGCAAGATTGATAATATTTACATGCCTACATTAAAAATAGAGGTATAGATGAAGATACTATACTGTAATTAGTTTTTTCACATGATTATACTATTAAGTCACATGAATGAACTATTAATTCACATTATTTACTATTAGGGGAGGTGGTGCAAGTTTGATAATACTTGCATGACTAAATTAAAAATGAAGAAAAAGAGGAAGATATTATATTATAATATTTCGAGCCCCAAAATGTGCAATTATCAAAACTATATTTTTCTATAAATAGAAGCTCATTCTTCTTTCATTCTCACCAATTCACTAAGTCTTACAAGAGCAATTATTATATAGAGAAATTATAGAGAGAAAGAAGAAGAGAAGTCTGCTACCTCACTATTCCAGTATCCAATTTTTTCTAAGGTAAGGGGTATTATTTCTTTCGTATTCATGAAGAGAGTTATTTTCTTTCAATACTCGTAAGGGTTGTTATTCCATTCTTTATTATTCTGTTGGAATAACCTGTCTATGCTGTCTATCGCATGCATGATGAATTCTTTTGTTATTCCATTCTTTATTATTCTGTTGGAATAACCTGTCTGTGAGGTCTATCGCATGCCTGGTGAATTCTTTTGTTATTCCATTCTTTATTATTCTGTTGAAATAACCTGTCTACGCGGGCTACCGCATGCATGGTGAATTCTTCTGTTATTCTATTATTTATTATTCTGTTGGAATAACCTGTCTTTGTGGACTACCGCATGCATGGTGAATGATCCTTCGTATTCATTCCTTATTAAATTATGAAAATGATCTGTCTACGTGGATTACCACATGACGGGCAAAAATCCATTTGCAGTTTCATATATTCTATTATACTTAGTTGGTTAAAGTTTTGACTTCTATACTCCATGAAATTAGTAGAATATCCTGGATATATGCACTTCATCCAGTATCTTTTCATGGAAATATTCTTCTAAGTATTCTTGAATTTTACTTCACAAAGTAGTATCATGTTGACAATTTGGACGTTATTGATTTTTGGATAAATTAAATTATAAATCTTTAAAATTTATCTTGAACTTGTTTTATTGAATTATTATGTCATCGTCATCATCCTCATGCTTATATTGTGATGAAAGTAATCTCTGGCTTACGTGCATAGATGGACTTGGTATGATTATGACCAGGGATTATTCGGTATAATCATGACCGTAATGTGACGAATGATGTGGTGAAAGTTCTCATTGACCTGTAGTTCATTGATGGACAGTTTTTGGTATGATTATGACCAGGGATTATTCGATATAATCATGACCATTGATGATTACATGAATATCCTTGGCTGTGATGCAGGGATGATTCGATTTTATTTATTAAGCTGAGTCTCAGCGATAAAGTTGATGAAAAACTTTTTAAATCATAGAAGAAAATAGATTTTATGCCCTACTTGACTCTTCTAATGGATTGCTTATTCCGCTGCAGTTGTTGATCTAAAACTTGTTGTCTATTATATTATATCAGTTGTTATACTATTGAAGGCTAAGGAAAATTTATGATGCATTATCTTAGTCATAATATTTCTTACTGGGCTAGTTGAGCTTACTCTTTCTTTCACTGTTCACTTCAGAAAATGAGAATATAGCTGGGACGATTCGGAGAACGGATTGACGGTCCAGATGGTTGTTTTAGTAGTCATCACTATTCTATAAAATAGTGTGACAATAAATATAATGGGGACTCTATTGAGTGTGAATATTGTCTAGATGACAATATTCTCATTAAAACTCTTATATTATGTTTTGTCGTATTTTACACGACTGTTGTATAATTAAGTTGTATTTGAATTTTATACTATGTATTTTGGTGACTCAAGATGGGTGATGTATACCTATTTTGGGGGCGTCTCAGTACTATTCATACGTACGGCACTATTCATGAAGTACTATTCACATGGTACTATTCACGGGGTACTATTCATGAAGTACTATTCATCCGAAAAATTGATTTCTTTTCTGTCCAAATTATTTTTGATACATGGATATTATTTCTGAATTTTACTACACAAAGCAGTTATTATGTTGTCAATTTGGACATTTTTAAACACTGGATAAATTTAAAGTCTTTAATATTTATCCTTGATTTCGTTTAATTGATGCTTATATCATTGTCATCATCCTCATGCTTATAGTGTGATAAAAGTCATTTTTGACCCGTAGTGCATAGATGGACTGTTGATTGGTATGATTATGACTATGTATCGGTATAATCATGACATGTAATGTTATAAATGATGTGGTAAAAGTTCTCATTGGTGTAAGAACCCAAATTTTATGAATAAAAATTAATTTTTCTCGAAATACATTTTTGAATATTATGGTGTGGATTTGATATAATGTTATAGTTGTAGGTATTATGTGAAATTTTTTCAAATTAAGCAAGTGGTTATATAATATTCGATTGGTCGAGGAATATTCGTTTTAATAGAAAATATTCGTACGACGACACAATCATTGGTGGACCCCACAACGAAAGTATTGTCGTAGTTAGAAAACGACAGAATTATCTTTTTATAAAAATAACGACGAAATTTTTACTGTTAAACTATTGAACTTCCCGGTGGTCAAAGTACAGTAATACGCGTGGTTGCATAGTATCATACGGTATTGATTATTGATGCTTACGTGAGAAGTCACTCAGTTATACTCAATTATTGCTATAGTAATTGCTACATAATATCTTTCATATTATTGATTCGATAATTGTCACAATATCATCTGCATAATATTTTATATTATTAAATCAATAATTGAGACGACAAAGTTATTCATATTATTATTTGCAATATTGACAATGTCAAGAAGTTCTGTCAAGGAGAGATTTGGTCACCTAATTGCTCGCCAATATGGAAAAATCCTTATCGAAAAGCACCCACTTTCCTGGGAACGACCTGGTTGTTAAATATTGTGAGTTATAATATTAATGATGAATAAGTTCATGTCGATTAAAGATAAAATTGATAGTTCCATTTTGTTGAGATTATTAGTGTTAGTAGAAATTGAATAAGTTCGTATTGATTAAAGATGAAATTGATATTTCCATGAAGTTGGGATTATTAGTGTTAGTGGAAATCGACATCTATTTCAATAATAATGGATGTTTGGAGGTTATATCGACCAATCGGGTAATTAATCGAATAAATAAGAAATTAATTGCTATTAATTCTCATGCTTATAACTATTTGTTCACATGTGTGTACTATTAATTCACATGCATGTACTATTAGGGGAGATGGTGCAAGATTTATAATAATTGCATGACTAAATTAGAAATGGAGGTATAGATGAAGGTACTATACTGTAATTATTTTTTTCACATGATTGTACTATTGATTTACATGATTGTATTATTGATTCACAAGATGTACTATTAGGAGAGGTGATGCAAGTTTAATTATACTTGCAGGACTAAATTAAAAATGAAAAAAAAGATGAAGGTATTATACTGTAAAATTTTGAGCCCCAAAACGTGCATTATCGAAACTATATTTTTCTATAAATAGAAGCTCATTCTTCTTTCATTCTCACCAATTCACTAAGACTCACAAGAGCATTTATAGAGAGAGAAGCTTTAGAGAAAAATTAGAAAAGTAGAAGAGAAGTCTGCTACCTCACTATTCAAGTATCCAGTCTTCTTCTGAGGTAAGGGATATTATTTTTTGTATTCGTAAGGAATATTATTTGTTGTATTCATAAGGGGTATTATTTTTTCCGTATTCATGAAGAGAGTTATTTTCTTTTAATACTCGTAAGGGTTGTTATTCCATTCTTTATTATTCTGTTAGAATAACCTGTCTACGCGGACTACCACATGCATGGTGAAATCCTTTTGTTATTCCATTCTCTATTATTCTGTTGGAATAACCAGTCTACGCGGACTACCGTATGCATTGTGAATAACCATTCATATTCATTTTTATTAATCTGTGGGAGTAACCTGTCTACGTGGATTACCGCATGCATCATGAATGACCCTTCGTATTCATTCTTTATTAAATTATGGAAATGATCCGGCTACGTGGATTACTGCATGACAGGTGAAAATCCATTTGCAGTTCGTATATTCTTTTATACTCGTATGAGATATCATTTCTTTTGTACTTGTCATGAAATATCATTTTCTTTGGTATTTTGCTTTTATGAGTACTATTCACTGATTACTATTCACGTATACGGCACTATTCACGTATACGGTACTATTTACGAATACGTAATACTATTCACGGGTTACTATTCACGATTTACTATTCATGGGTAACTCACGACAAAATTAGTTTCTTTTTCTGACCAAATTATCATTGATTTATGAATCTTACTCTTGAAATTAAATCCATGTTTTGACTATATTGTTTTTGTTATCATATATAACATTTTATAACCTTAGTGTTGAAATTTCTCTTTCACTTGAGTGTAAAGATGGGATCAGACTCAAAGCGATTAGCTTTTAAATATAGCATGAGAACCTGCTCTGATACCAATTGTTAATTCCCAATAGGCACAATAGATCTAGAAGGGGGGTTGAATAGATCCTTTTTAATTTCAAATACTTTTCTCCTTTATTTTTTATTGCTATTAAATTAGCATATGACAAACATAAGAATCTTTTCAAGCACAACGGAATAAGTAAAAAATCCCCTTCATTGATATATTCATAATCATACATACATTGTTCGTAGAGTTAGTTCAGTTGTAAGTAGTTAAAACATACATAACAGTTATAGCAGTTAATAGACATAATGTAAATGACATAATATAAAAGACACAAGGGATTTTAAGTGGTTCAGAGACTCAAGCTTCTAATCTACTCTTCTGCTTTCAACTAGTAGGATTTCCACTAAGCAAGGGCAGCACCCTGAATCAATAAGATTCCTTCAAGTCTAGCATCCTTGGGACTTCAGTTCACTAAGAACTCTTCAAGGCCAACAGCCTTGGTACTTCTCTAGTTCTCTAGGAACTCTTCAAGTCCAGCAGGCTTGGAACTTCATTTAGTCCCTCCAAATAAGGACCCCTCAGGCCCTGGCTTCTGTTTAGTTGTTTGTTTGTTTGTTGGAGTTGGTGCTGAGCTGCTAAGATGTCTTCATGCTCTGAACGTCTTCTTTTCTTAGCAACTTGGCGTGATCACCCTTGAAGTGCAGTTGAGTGTTGCATGATACTCAGCTTCTTCAGTTACTCAACCACTTAGGATGATCCCTTGATGACTGCCTTGAAGATCATTCTTCCTGATACATGATGGCTGCACATGATGAGTTTCTAAGATGACTGTAAGCTCTTCTGCTAGGTACTTAGAAACTTTCTCATGCTTGCCACCATGATGACGTTTGTTATCTCCCTTCTTGATACTTGATACCTTCTCATGATGGACTTGCTAAGATGACTGTACTTTCTTCTCTCTAGTACTTAGAGTCTTCCCATAATGGACATCAAGATGACATGATGCTCTTCTTTCTCTCGGCAGTTCAGAACACTCTTCTTGTAGTAGAACTCTCACTTCTACATAGCAGAACTCTTTCTTCTGTTTCTTTGTCAGTTTATCTCTAAGAGTTCTTGGTAGATCGTAGAGTGAGCCTTTAGACTCACTATCTTACATAATTTAGAACAGTCCACCTTTTCTCTAAACTCGGAAACTCCATCAACCTTTGATCTATGAAGTTCTAGCTGATTTATACTCCGTCCCAATCCTTCTGTTGGAAAGTAGCCGTTGAAAGCTGTTCAAATGTCTTCACAGATCTCGAGTTGATAGAGGTAGACTGCTGATGTGAAAAGTCAAACTTTCTCTGACATTGCAGTTTACTATATCACCTACCCATCAAAGATGTCACTTTAATATCTTGGGCAGATCAAAGACTTTATTTCCTCCTTCTGATTTCTCGACCAGAGGTTGTCCTTTTGCATCGATTCTCTCAATAAGCTCTTGTCCGAATATTACCCTTCAGATTAAATCGTTGCCAATGCTTCAGTTTTCAGCTATTCGAACTCTACAATTCTGATGCATGTCTTCAAGGGCCTGATCGTAGTGTCATGTTAACTGGTAGAGACAACACTGCGATCTTAAAGAGTGTTGATTGGATCTTCAATGTAGAACACCTCTTCCTTCTCTTGTGCAGTGCTTCAACACTTCTGTTTACTTCGACTATTCTCAGATTTTGATCTCTTAAATCTTTACTCTGGTCCCTACTGAATATCAAGACACTTCAGATTTGTGGTGCGTCCATCTCGCTTTCTCCTTGTGATCTCCCGTTCACTTATCCTCAATGGACTGACCTAATGCTTAATCACTTTAGCCTTGTTCTTCAGAAGCTGACCATTATCTCTGTGTGTACTCCATCAATTATTTCTTTGTTTGGCAAACACTAAGAACCTGAATACTTCCAAGATCGTTGTCATCTTATCACATGACAGCTACTTCACTTGTTGACTTTCTTTAGTCAGTTACTGAAGTCTTCTTTTAATCAACTTGTGGAAGACTTCATCTTGAATGGCTTCTTCAACTCAATCTTGATGCTGATTGGATTGATGCTTGGATCTTCTGTTAGCATACATGCCATTCGTTGAGTGCTCTCTAGTTCCTTTCAGGTGGGATGCATCTTTGCAGTGCCAACTAGAGGCTTTGTTCCTTTGGATATTCTGGGAGTGCTCATTAGTTGAGAATCATATTTCCTCTATGATTCTGCCTATGCATTGTGAGCACAATTGTTGAGGTTGTAGTTCTACACTCTACGATTCATCTTCGGCTGTGCAGAAATTACGACTCCTAGATCAGATCTTGACACTCCACGATTTCTATCTTGTGCTTGTTGTCTTCATCTGATCTTGCTCGACTACAATCTCTGCATGTAATCAATAGACTCTACGACTCATAGTGTAGTCTAAGATCTTTGACTTGGCTTCGACATTAGTAGACTCTACGACTCTGAGTGTAGTCTACGTTTCTGACTTGGCTTCGGCAGATGTTCGGTCTGCTCGTAAGCATGTTGTCTCTACGATTCTGAACATGACTTTCTCAGCTGACTTCAGCCCTGAGGAAGTTCTACTCGACACACTACGATCCTTCAATGTTTCTCCTGGCAGTCTACGAACTCCAAGATCTACTATCTTGCTGACTACGATTCTGTCTCGACAGCTCTCGAGTTCTCCTTAACTATCCTGGCAGACTACGATTTCTGGTGCAGTGCTCGGCGATCAGACAAGCCTATCTATTACATCATAAGATCAACCTAACATACTTGATCTTTCTATTTTTATAGTGCTTGTACATCATTTCTTTAAAGGACTTTACAAAGCTGTTTTGCTTATGTAGGATCAACCTAACATACTTGATCAATTCATTCTAATTCCTTGTACACATGTTTCTATTATCTATCAAAGGACTTTATGACTTTTCTTAATGCAAGCATACTTTCATATTCATTCATATATATCATAATTAAATCATATATAAATAGGAACAACATTCACATGCTTATTCCTGACAATCTCCCCCTATTTGATTATGACAAAAATAATAAGTGCATATGTATGTTATGAATGAATCTTATTTACAGTGAGCAGCTGTATTTTTAAAACAGATAATCATGAATGTCATTTATAATGATATGGCAATTTATACATTAAGACATTTTATATCTTGGATCCAGAACATACCTAACTAGTTAGAGATATACATCTTTGGCTCCATGTATGTTTCCAGGATGTCTGTTGATCAGCTATTCATCTGTTTGGTCTTCTTACTCCTTCTCCCCCTGGTATGATGACCTTCTATCTTTGCTTTGCTCCCTTTCAGCTTCTTTCTGAACATGCTCCCTCTAAGACTCTGCGATCATGTGATCATCAACTTTTGGTTCCTCCTCAGATGATGACTCTGCCTCTTCGTCTACTATCTGCTTCTTGGACTTCTTCTCTACTATCCTTTTGCTCTTCTTGCTCTTCTTCGAATGCCTCTTGTTCTGTCTCTTTCTATGCCTCTTTTTCTTCCCCTTTTTGTCACTAATCATTTAGGATAGCTGCTCCATGTTGGACATAAGTTGCTCCATCAGGTAGGAGGAGTTGGCAACTTCAAACTTGAGTTCCTGTTGGCCTAGCTCAAGTTGCACTGAGAAAGATTGCTTCATGTCGTCAATCTTGTCAGAGAGGGCTTGAATCTGTTCTTCATTGGCCTTCTATGCTCGTAGAGCATCTGCCTTCTGATCATTCATGACTTTCAGATAGATGTTATCCCTCTCTTTGAGTTTGAGAGATACATCAGCCATAGTAGCTTGAAGCTTGCTCTGAGATGAAATATTTCCTGCTGTTGTAAGCTTTTGTGACTCTTCATTGAATAGAGATATTTTCTCACTCAGTTCATCAGAATTTTTCATCAGCTCCTTCTCCACAGATACTTGATTATCTGGTTGAGCAATCTCCTGTCGAGCATTAGATTGAACTCTACGATCTTTATTTTTGGACATATTTTCAAAGGTATTGAGAATTTGAAGAATCGTGGAGTTCCAATTGCTGGTTGAGGATGAAGGAATGTCTATCAGTAGTGCTTGAGCAGATGGAGACTTTTGGTTTTGAACTTGAACACCATCACTAGTAGAGTGATCAGACTCTACGATCATCTTCTTTGTCATGTTCCTTCTTCCTTGAGAGTCCACTCTACGATCGTAGGGGATATAGTAATTTCTAGCATGTCAATAGACTTTTAAGTGAGGATGATTTGTGATCATCTTTGTAGCAAAACTCTTTACCTTTGGGAAATTTTGTGCTACCAGCTCAATGCTTGGAAAGTTAGAGTAGCACCAACTGAGGTAGCTTCCATCTCCTTCAGTATGGACCTTTAGCCATGGCATCCATTGGAAGAACCATCTCATCAGCAAATCATCAGGATTATAGATAATGGTTGTGCAATCTAGCTCCATGTTGTTCCAATTTTTAAACACCTCAAATGCAGTCATCCTCACTACCTTGAGCTATTCATTTCCATAATTTACCCATCTTTCGGATGGTGCCTCTGGTAGTTCATTTGAGACTTCCACCACTATTCTTCTGTTAAATCTTGCGGGAGAGAGAACTGGATAGTCTTCTTGTTCTTCTGGTTCTTGGGATGCATGGTTGGAATCATTATCCATTTCTTCACTTTCGGAGCCTAAATCATTTAGATCATTTCCCACAATGAGTTATTCTTGCTCCATTTCATTTACAGAACCTTCTTCAGCCGGATCTTCTTCTGATTCATCTTTTTCATCACTAGATCCTTATATAGCACTTACTTCCTATGATACAGACTCATCATCACTTAAGTCAATGACAGCATTGGAGTGATCACTTCTCTTTGTAGAGGCAAATTTTGCTTGCAGTCTGTAGCTCTTCCTTCTTGTTGGAAGTTCAGCTATAGGAATTTCAGACTCTTCTTTCTCTTCAGACTTTGAAGCCTTTGGTTCATTAGATGAACTTCCTTGAGGTTCAGTACTGATAGGGGCAGTCACTTCTTCATTTGAAACAGCATCATTTGACCCATCATCTGGGTTTGTTAGGGCATGTGCATTTGGGGATGGATTTGGGTCATCTTTAATCTTTTCTTCATCATCAGAGTGACTGCTCTGAGGATTAGCCACAGGACTTGAGCATTCCTCTTCATCAGCAAATGCTGTATTTTCATTCATTAATCCAACTTCACCTTCACTGCTGGATTTGGTATGTGGGGACTCAGCCTTGAGTTTGTCAGTTGCCTTTTGTTCTTTTGATTCTGCATCCTTCTCTTCATCAGATGTACTGTCTTGGGAAACTGAGGTTGGTTTGATAGTCACCTTGGCTTTTTTGCTGGATGGCCCTTGAAGTAATCTGTTACTTCTTTACTTTGTTGTTTCAGCAGTTAGGGCTCTTTCTTCTTCAACCTTGTCTTTGATGGAGAGACTCCTTGGTGGGGCCTTGGTTTTCTTCACACCTTTGGACTTCTTTTTGGCTGGTGTGGTTGTTGTTGGTACAGGATCATCAGACTCATAGCTTTCTGCCTCTTCTGTCTTCCTCTTCTTTGCAGAGGCCCTGCTGCTACTCCCAGTTGTCAGCCTTCGGTTCTCCTTGGGGTTTTTCTTCCAATTTACAAACAATTGTGGAGACATAACTTTATGAACATTAAGAGGTTCTCCCTCATCATCCTTGATTCTTCTTCCTACCTTCTTCTTTATCACAATACTCAGCAGTCTTCCATGAAACACCTTTGTCAGAGGTTTTTCTGTAGACTTCTTTAGCTCAGCCTTTTCTACCCACTTGGAGAGTTGGTCAAACAGGATAACTCCAAAGTTAATCTGTTTCATTAGAACTATTGCTAACATTATCTTCAACTGCTGATCAAGCACCGTGTCATGTGCAGTGTCCTTGCACAGTATGCATTTCCCTACTATTTTAGCAAGGAATTCGTACTCTTCTTGAAACTTCTTCTTCTTCATGTCCTTTAGACTAGGGTTTCTTTGGTACCCTATGATCTCCTTTGCTTGTTCCGTATTGATATCATCAAGGCTTTTTAGTCCTTGGTCAGGAAAACCTGAGCATTGATTGAGGTCAGAAGATTTCAGCTTTAGAGACTGACTTTTGAGCTTGGTAGAAAGGGTTCCAGACTTTATGGAAGCATTTGAGTAGAACTCTTTAACTAGGTCAACATATACTCGAGTACTAGCTTCAAGGAATTCTGAGAATCCAGCTTTCTTCACAAGTTCGAGAATGTCTCTGAACTTCTTTTTGGATTTCTCAAACGACTTGATTTCGAGCTGAATGCCAGTGATTACTCGCAAGTTTTCCATTTGATCAGCTCAAACAATGTGGGTATTTGATTCAGAGAGGTTTATGAGAGATGGCTGATTGTGATTTAAGAAGGCTCTGAAGTGTTAACCTATTTTGGCTCTTGAGAGAATTTTAGGGTTTAAAAATGGGAGGAAGAAAGGTTCGATAGCTTTTAAAAACTGTTTGCAGATTTGAATTTGTCTTTATGGCAGTTCCTTCTAACTCTGCATAACCAGTGATGTGTCAACTGACCATTGGTTGCACGATGCCCAGTAATGAGTTGTAACTCCCCATAACTTTTTAGTTAGATATTTTTTTTAGAAGAGTAGACGTTTAATCGATGTGGCTTTGACCGTTGACCTTTTGATTCGTAGAGTAGCATGGTAAGACAGTTGTGGACTCTACATTTTCTTTGTTGACTCAACGATCAACTTTTGAGAGATGCTGCAGTGGATGGTTTTAACATTTATCCTCATTTTGATGCAGCATAGCTTGATCACTGATATATCCGAACTTATCTCCTCATAATCTGAATGATTGAGCAATTTTCCCGTTTCTCACCCTCCTCGTGAACTGGAGTATATTCTGATAGGTTTGCGATCGTCGAGTCTGCTTCTACGATCGCTGAGGTTGCACTACGATCGTGTAGTTCTCTTCAATCTTGACTCTACGATCATTGACTATCTTGGTCCTTGAGATGAACTTGATTAAGCATTCCTTCTGGGTCAAGGTAGCTCAGGAAGGGCCAACCTCTTAGAGTGAACTAAGGGTCAGGTTTATCCCTGAGGCGCTTTCCAGATGAAGTAATTTAGGAGTTATTTGCACTGACATCTCAATTGACCTTTTCTGATGGGGAGGTCCTCTACCAACTTTGGACAATTACATTTGTTGTAATCGTGGTGTCCTCCTGCTTCTGCACTGCGATCAGATGTTTGATCGTAGGCATTCCACGATTTTGAGTTGGGTGGATGATAGGTCATCAGTAGTATGTTTTGAGACGTTCCTACTGACTATGGACCTTCATTTGGTTTATCAGCCACAAAGTTTTGGGACTCTGTAGCTGGTACGTTTCTTCATAGTATAACTCAGTGTTGTTGTTTCTTAATAGGTCACTGCTCCCCATGGACGATGATGTCTTTTCAGATAGATGTGATTCCCTTTTCTTCATGTGTGTTAAGAGACATCTTTACTTGTCTCCTTCTGATTGGAATCGCCATTATTAGTTAAATCTCCTTGTATCGTAGACATGGATATTTTCAGGACTGAACACTCTACAATCTTTTGACAGCACTACGAACGTAGTCTTCTTTGACAGTCTTGTGTTTATGAGGTTCTGCTTCCGTAATGAATTCCTCTTGACTGATGCTCGATGATCCTCTGTTGTGAGCTCCCATGAGGATTCTTCTCATATAACATGCTTTGCTTGATTTGAGCATATAGGACCCTTTTCATCTTTGTTTGAATGACCTACTTCCATATACAGATTAGCAGCCATGTGAGCTTCATTCAGGTTAGCTCAGTGGGTCTTCAAGGACAGGCTTGGACATATAGGAGTTTTATCAGAATCATTTCTGAACAGTCCTTAACCTTCTGCTGGTTTAGTCTTCTTGACTGAAGTCTTCTGCTTTAGCATTCCTTAGTGTGGCTGGATAGACCAGGTACCTGCGGGTTAGACATATTTCTATTTTTGGTACCCACAATTGAGTGAGTCCTGCTAGGTTAGTTTTATAAACCCCTGTTCCTCTTATATTTGGATAATCATCACATTTATCACTAACAGTCATATTCATGCATAAAACTACTTTTAGATAATACATTTTGATATGCATGAACGTGAGTGTGTAAGATTTGATATTTAATAACACACTCTTTATCTTTGATGGTTTCATCATTTGCTGGGTTATGTTCACAATGTTTAAGTGTTCACAGAGTGATAATCAACTCTACGATTTAGGAGTATCTAGTTGATTTATGGAGGTGATCAGTTTCTACACATCATTAAGATACTCTTTCAGAGCTGATCATACTATGTGTGTTATCAAACACTTAGAAGAAGGATTTGTACATACATACTAACCCACCAACAAAGATTATTTCACATAGAATTAATTTGGCCTGTGATGCTCTTATGACCCATTTCAAGTTTATTTCAAGGTGTCACCTTTAACCTAAAACTTGGATGGAGAAAAAGTTTATAGACATTTGAGTTTCTATCCTCAGGGTACTTTCTCTCTTCACCTTTTTAGGTAGATTATGACTTCTTGATAGAATACTGTTATGGTTCATAAGAAGGTGCATTTATGATGTACACATGTATAATAATTAGGAACCGTACCTTTTTACTGTCAGTTTCTTAACAGTCATTTATCTTTAATATACTGAGTTTAGGCATTGATGTGTATAGTTTCACATTTGCTCCGGACAGCTTGTTGCTCCAGTTGACCTTCAATCAATCAGTCGTGATCTTGAAGATGTAGGCCAAAAGAATCTCAGCATTTTTTAAATCTTTGACATCCTTCAGTTTATAAAGTTTGCACCCAGCTGCAGGTTGGCCATACATAAGTTTGAGAAGATATTCTTTCTTCTCTTGATAAGCATTTCTTAGCATGTATAGACTTTTCATCTTTAAGGTTGGTGGATGTTTGACTCTTTGTCATTGATGTCTCTTGAGCTCCCTCGTCTGGTCTTCAGACTACAAGAATGACTGCAGGCAAGGATTGGTCTTATTGATGTAACAATCGAGAACATGGACCAATCTGAGCAGCTTCAGGTGTATATATACATTTAACCTATACACAATATTTCCAACGTGTGAGCTCATCTGCATATAACAAGTTACTTACTAATAAACTAAGTTTAGAACAATGTTTGTGGCTGGGATCAGACTCAAAGCGATTAGCTTTTGAATATATCATGGGAACCTGCTCTGATACCAATTGTTAATTCCCAGTAGGCACAATAGATCTAGAAGGGGGGGTTGAACAGATCCTTTTTAATTTCAAATACTTTTCTCTTTTATTTTGTATTGTTATTAAATTAGCATATGAAAAACATAAGAATCTTTTCAAGTACAGCGGAATAAGTAAAAGATCCCCTTCATTGATATATTCATAATCATACATACATTGTTCGTAGAGTTAGTTCAGTTGTAAGTAGTTAAAACATACATAGCAGTTATAGCAGTTAATAGACATAATGTAAATGACATAATGTAAAAGACACAAGTGGTTTTAAGTGGTTCAGAGACTCAAGTTCCTAATCCACTCTTCTACTTTCAACTAGCAGGATTTCCACTAAGGAAGGGCAGCACCCTGAATCACTAAGATTCCTTCAAGGCTAGCAGCCTTGGGACTTCAGTTCACTATTGGCCTTGAATAGTTCACTAAGAACTCTTCAAGGCCAATAGCCTTGTAACTTCTCTAGTTCCCTAGGAACTCTTTAAGCCCAGCAGGCTTGGAACTTCATTTAGTCCCTCCAGACAAGGACCCCTCAGGCCCTGACTTCTGTTGAGTTGTTTGTTTGTTTGTTGGAGTTGGTGCTGAGCTGCTAAGATGTCTTCATGCTCTGAACATCTTCTTTTCTTATCAACTTGGCGTGATCACCCTTGAAGTGCAGTTGAGTGTTGCATGATGCTCAGCTTCTTCAGTTACTCAACCACTTAGGATGATCCCTTGTTGACTGCTTTGAAGATCATTCCTCTTGATACATGATGGCTGCACATGATGAGTTTCTAAGATGACTGTAAGCTCTTCTGCTAGGTACTTAGAAACTTTCTCATGCTTGCCACCATGATGACGTCTGTGATCTCCCTTCTTAATACTTGATGCCTTCTCATGATGGACTTGCTAAGATGACTGTAGGCTCTTCTCTGTGGTACTTAGAGTTTTCCCATGATGGACATCAAGATGACATATTGTTCTTCTTTCTCTCAGCAGTTTAGAACACTCTTCTTGTAGTAGAACTCTCACTTCTGTTTCTTTATCAGTTTATCTCTAAGTGTTCTTGGTGGATCGTAGAGTGAGCCTTCAGACTCACTATCTTACATGATTTAGAACAGTCCACCTTTTCTCCAAACTCGACAACTCCAGCAACCTTTGATCTATGAAGTTCTAGCTAATTTATACTCTTTCCCAATCCTTCTGTTGGAAAGTAGCCATTGAAATCTATTCAAATGTCTTTACAGATCTCGAGTTGATAGAAGTAGACTGCTGATGTGACAAGTCATACTTTTTTGAACATTGCAGTCTACTATTTCACCTACCCATCAAAGATGTCACTTTAATATCTTGGGCAGATCGAAGACTTTATTTTCTACTTCTGATTTCTCGATCAGAGGTTGTCCTTTTGCAGCGATTCTTTCAATAAGCTCTTGTCCGAATATTACCCTTCAGATTAAACTGTTGCCAATGCTTCAGTCTTCAGATATTCGAACTCTACGATTCTGATGCATGTCTTCAAGGACCTGATCGTAGTGTCATGTTGACTGGTAGAGACAACACTACGATCTTGAAGAGTGCTGATTGGATCTTCAATGTAGAACACCTCTTTCTTCTCTTGTGCAGTGCTTCAACACTTCTGTTTACTTCGACTATTCTCAGATTTTGATCGCTTAAATCTTTACTCTGGTCCCTACTGAATATCAAGACACTTCAGATTTGTGGTGCGTCCATCTCGCTTTCTCCTTGTGATCTCCCGTTCACTTATCCTCAATGGACTGACCTAATGCTTAATCACTTTAGCCTTGTTCTTCAGAAGCTGACCATTATCTCTGTGTGTACTCCATCAGTTCTTTCTTTATTTGGAAAACACTACGATCCTGAATACTTCCAAGATCGTTGTCATCTTATCACATGACAGCTACTGCACTTGCTGACTTTCTTTAGTCAGTTACTGAAGTCTTCTTTTTATCAACTTGTGGAAGACTTCATCTTGAATGGCTTCTTCAACTCAATCTTGATTCTGATTGGGTTGATGCTTGGATCTTCTATTAGCATACATGCCATTCATTGAGTGCTCTCTGGTTCCCTTCAGGTGGGATGTATCTTTGCAGTGCCAACCAGAGGCTTTGTTCCTTTGGATATTCTGGGAGTGCTCATTAGTTGAGAATCGTATTTCCTCTACGATTCTGCATATGTATTGTGAGCAGAATTATTGAGGTCGTAATTCTACACTCTACGATTTAGCTCCGGCTGTGCAGACACTACGACTACTAGATCAGATCTTGACACTCCATGATTTCTGCCTTGTACTTCTTGTCTTCATCTGATCTTGCTCGACAACGATCTCTGCATGTAATCAATAGACTCTACGACTCATAGTGTAGTCTACGATCCTTGACTTGCCTTCGGCATTAGTAGACTCTACGACTCCGAGTGTAGTCTACGTTTCTGACTTGGCTTCGGCAGATGTTCGGTCGGCTCGTAGGCAGGCTGTCTCTACGATTCTGAACATGACTTCCTCAGCTGACTTCGGCCCTGAGAACGTTCTACTCAATACACTACGATCCTTCATTGTTTCTCCTGGCAGTCTACGAACTCTGAGATCTACTATCTTGCAGACTACGATTCTGTCTCGATAGCTCTCGAGTTCTCCTTAAGTCTCCTGGCAGACTATGATTTCTGGTGCAGTGCTTGACGATCAGACAAGATTATCTATTACATCATAAGATCAACCTAACATGCTTGATCTTTCTATTTTTATAGTCCTTGTACATCATTTCTTTTTAAGGACTTTACAAAGCTGTTTTGCTTATGTAGGATCAACCTAACATACTTGATCAATTCATTCTAAGTCCTTGTACACATGTTTCTATTATCTATCAAAGGACTTTACAGCTTTTTTTAATGCAATCATACTTGCATATTCATTCATATATATCATAATCAAATCATATATAAATAGGAATAACATTCACATGCTTATTCCTGACATGATGGACTTTTAATTTGGAGTAGATAGTAGACATTATGTTCTACTTGACACTTCTAATGGATTGCTGAATCCGCTGCAGTTGCTGATCTAAAACTTGTTGTCTATTGTATTCTATCAGATTTTTCCCTATTAAGAACTAAGGATACTTTTTTCTACATTATCTTAGTCTTAATATTCTTTACTGGGCTAGTTGAGCTCACCCTTTTCCTTTATAATTTCTTTCAGGTAATAACAGTGTAGCTGGGTCGAGCGAGGATAACAGGGGAATAGTGTGATGGTTCGTGAGTGTGGAAGTTTCTCAATACATTATACAAGATTATGACAATATATAATTGTATTGAGGACTTAAGATATGGGTGACGTATTTTATATGTCACTTAATAATTGATTTTGGTGAACAAAAATTGGATGATGAGAACCCGACTTTGAAAGCGTCAAAAGCTCACCTAATTAGAATGAGGAGGACAGAATTGTACTAAGAGTTTAAAAGGTGTGTTTTCATTATTATACATGATGTCTAACCACATTCCAACTCATGTTATCATAAGATATGATTGTGCACATCCACTTGCTGACTATATCTATGAGCATTATCTATATAATCTTAGAGTATGGTTGGAATATAATCCTTTGTTTGAGACAATGGAGATAATTATATGGAAAAAGATACACACCATTGGAATGAACAAGATAGTAATCTTCTCATTCTTTTTTGGGGTCTATTGGGTCAACCAAGGGTAATTCTCAAGTCCTATGATATCTATTAGAACTTAGATGCATGGCCTCCCATGTATGAAGGATTCCTTGAGTATTTTCCAAAGATTTTAATTCCTAAAACAGTTATCGACTGTACCTTTATGTAGAGTATCATTAATTTGGAGTGTGAGTACTGTTATTTATATTAAAACTCACAGCTTATGTGTTGTCGTATTTTACACGATAGTTTAACAGTTGTATAAATGAAGTTTGTATGTGGATTATGTACTGTATATCTGGTGACCCAAGAAGGGTCGTATGGACCAATTTCGGGGACGTCACAGATGATGTTTTGATTTTTATATTTGTTGTTTTCATTTGGTTATAAATTAGTTATTTATAATATACAACGGTGGATATTATTCCAGTTTTTTAGCAAAACACAACCCCAATGAAACCTATAGAACGATACATTAATAACTTACATTGAGCATGCTATTTTTATAACTACTAAAAATGAGGTTATAATGTAACAATTTCAATCAATGAAAGCTCAAAAATGTTAATTGTAAATAATATTTGAAAATTATTTAGTTTTCTAATTCATTTTATCAATTTTTTATTCTTAAGGGACTTTCCCCCCCCCCCCCAAATTTTACCCCACTGAACTCCACAACTAGATCCCACTACGGTCGATGGACTTTTACAAGGAGTGATATTTTGGACATCTCTTCCGTCCGAAATATTTAAATTGCGGAATACTGGAAACTAAACTGCGGGCGAAGGCTCTATTAACCGTTCGATCTATAGATGGACGCTCACGATATGTTGTAAAGATAATCTTAATTTGACAATGTTAGTTATGAATCATTCTTTATATATATATATATATATATATATATATATATATGGAATTAATCCGTGGCAACCGATTGCCTTGGGTACTGTTCAGCAACCGAATTTGTAGTCGTTGATCAATACAATGTAAGGCCACAATAAATATGTATCAAGCCCCTATCGCTGAAGGCTCATGCGGCAGGGAAGGGCTCTTTTCACCAAATCCCATGCTTTTATGACAACCTTTACGCATTTTATGACAACTCGGCTTTTTATGATAGCCTTTACGCTTTTACACGGATTTTTATGTTGACTGTATAAATTTTACCTTGCTGCCAATGGTTGTAGCAGAAGCCAACATTTTTTTTAAAACCCCTTCCTTGATTTCCCCAGTTTTGAATTATCTCTTCAACCTTTCATTTCACAGATCTCAAATACATCAGTTTTCTCTAGAATTTTTTCCCCTGCTATTTCATATCTCTTTTTCTTTTGGTTGATGTTGTCTATTTTCACTCTCAAGTTCAAGCTGAAGTTCTGATTCGGTAATTCTTCCTTCTTATTTTAGAATGGCACACAACATACCTACGCATAAAAGGTTTGTATCAAGTTCTTCAGATTCTGTTGCTAGTTTAGATATTTGTGAAAATAGATATGAGCTTGTAAGTGAAGTTGAAAGTAGTAAATCTGAAATGATGCTATACGTTGGTTAATTATTTTCAAAGTTTGAAGAAGTTAAATTTTTTTTATAGGTCGTATGCTAAAAAAATGGTTTTGAGATTAGAATTGCAACTAGTCATAAACAAGCTGGTACTAATGATGTGTCGTCTTGGTTATATGTTTGTAAAAAAGCCGGTACACTAACTTCTGAAAAGAGTTTGCCTGATGATGAAGATGGTAGTAAGAAAATAACTAGGCAGCGAGACTATATAGGATGCACATTATGCAAAGCTATAATATATGCTGTTCATATAAAGAAATAAGACAATTGGCGTATTTATACTGTTGAATTCGAGCACATTCATCACCTAGTGACCCCTACCAAGGTAGATTTGATTGAGACACATAAAAATAATACTCTGGTTGCAAGAAAATTAATTGACACTTTAAATAAGTCTAGTATTGGACCTAGTAGGATGATGAACATTTTGAGCACAATGGGTGGCAGGTTACAAAATGTTCCTTTTTCTAATGTTACTGTTCAAAATGTGGTGAAATATTTAAGGCGTGATTCTGTAGATGAAAATGATGCACAAGCTGATGTAAATTATTTGAAAAAACTTGGATTCAGATGTTTGAGTAAATTTTTTTATTATGTCAAACCAGACGAAACAAATCGCATAGCATGCATTTTATGGGTTGACGCCCGATCAAGGTCTATGTATTAACATTTCGGAGATGTTGTGACAATTGACAGTACGTACATGACAAATAAGCATGGCATGTCGTTTGTTCCATTACTGGGTCAACAACCATTTTCAGTCAATATTGTTTGGATTTGCATTATTAAGGGATGAGACAGATGACGCTTTCTTTAGGGTATAAGAGACATGGCTTGAAGCCATAGACTACAAGACACCTATAACCATCATCACTGACCAAGAAAAAGCCATGAGTAATGATATTGCTAAGGTACTCCCGTCTACTTATCATTTATTGTGTTCTTGGCATATTAGCAACAAATTTCCTGAGAAATTGCATAGTGTTTATTCTGAGCACCCATCTTTTAAAGACCATTTTAACAATTGTGTGTATAATTCATTGTCCTTCAGGGATTTTGAAGAGCGTTAACAGATTCTGGTGAAGAATTATGAATTGTATAACAATGAGTGGATTAGAAGTTTGTATTATGTACGAGAGAAATGGATTCCCGCGTATACAAAGCGTTGGAAGAAGCGAGAGCATGAATCATTTTTTTGATGAGTTTGTCAATGCTTCAACGGGCATGAAAGAATTTATAGTGTATAGTCCGAAGGCTATAGAAAAATAATTTATCAAAGAGAGGAAGGTCGACTACATAACACAACATCAGAAAAGGAATATGGTACTCGGGTCATCTTTTGAAGTGCATGCTGCTCAGGTGTACACAAAAGAGATGTTTAGACGTTTTCAACGTCAATTCGTTGATTCCATGATGTACAATGTTAGTAAGTTTAGTGAGTTGTGTGGCCCTGAAACAAAGGTTTATGAAGTGTATAAGGTATATGAAGCTGAAAATGGTGGAAGATATTAAGAAATCATCAACAATCGTTAGCTAGGGTCGGTAACATGTAATTGTCAATTATTTTCTCATGTTGTTGAATTATGCAGGTACATCTTGAGATATTTCTTGGCTAAGAGTATTTCCCAAATTCCAAGCGATATGATTCTTCCTCGGTGGACAAGAAACAGGAACAAAACCAACGATGAAGAATTACTTTTTAGCCCAACAACTGCTGACTTTGAACAAGATAAAGCAATGCGTTTTAATCATTTGATGAATGATTGCCAGGAGTTAGCCAATAAAGCTGCTTGCTTAGTTTGAGGTTACAAAATTGTCCTTAAGTTGAATACACGAGGAAAATCGTTAGTTGATCAGTATGATCCGGATAAAAATCTTACTGAATTGGTAAACGATGACATTGATCGCACTATCGGAGATACACCTCAGGCAATGGGCTATGATAATGACGATGAAGACACATAGGAAGAAGCGGAAGAAGATGAGTTTTTGCCACCAGTTATTTCTCAAACAAAGGGCTGCAAAAAATAATCAAGATTAAAGAGTGCATTCGAGAAAATTGTGGGTTCTAAACCTCATCGAAAATGTGCAATTTGTGGCTTTGAAATTGACCATGATAAGTGCAATCACTATCGAGTGTTAGGGGTTCCTGAGCTTAAAAATAGCTCTCAGTTGTATTATTTATGCTATGTTTTTATTTATGCTCAGTTGTATTATTATGCTATGTTTTTATTTATGCTCAGTTGTATTATTAGGCTATGATTTTATTTATGCTCAGTTATTTTATTTACGCTATGTTTTTATTTATGCTTAGTTGTATTATTTACTTTATGTTTGTATTTATTATTATTATCATTATTATTATTATTATTATTATTATTATTATTATTATTATTAAATGTATGTATAATAATAATAGTAATAGTAATAATAATAATAATACACTTTGGTCATTCTTTAAAAAATAAAATTTCTTATAATTTTCTTATACAAGAATTAATATTAATTATCACTTTTTAAATAAACTGTATAGAGCTAATAATTAAGAAATAATTCACATAACCCTTAAATAAACTTAACAATAAAACATAAACAGCGGTAAACATGAAAACATCATCCGTACATTTATCGAAACATAAAAACAAAATCAATACACGAATAATATAAACTAAAATATAAGTCTAAATATCATCCGCGGGAAGAAGTCTAGCTTGACATCTAAAGAGTTCCCACGCAATTCGGTATCGAACTACCGTTAAATCTTCTAAGGACCATTTTTCTTTGCGAATATACTGCCCCTGACAAAGTAGTCAACATATTTGTAAACGAAAATACCATAATCTGTCTGGTTAGGCTGCATAGGTCTGGTCTTTGGTATGAGCATGCACGGATCCTGAGTTGGTCACTCACGCTGCGGATCACCAATTCGCAAACAAACTGGTATCAATTTGACCTGCGTGCACAAAGTAATATTATTTATGGATATAAATTGTATGACATATATAAAAGTAAAACATTAACAATTAATATATGTAAGACCCCAACTTTTATGTATAAAGAATAATTTTCTCGAATTATATTTTTGAATATTATGGTGTTGATTTGATATAATGTTATAGTTGTGGGTAATATTTACAAATTTTGCAAAGTAAGCAAGTAGATATATAATATTTGATTGGTCGGGGAATATTCGTACGATGACACAATCATTGGTGGACCCCACAATGGAAGTATTATCGTAGTTAGAAAACGATAAAATTATCTTTCTATAAAAATAACGGCGGAGGTGTTACCGTTAAAACTGTTGAACTACCTGGTAGTAAAAGTACAGTAATACGCGTGGTTGCATAGTAGCACACGGTATTGATTATTGATGCTTACGTGAGAAGTCACTCAGTTATACTCAATTATTGCTACAGTTGTTGTTGCATCATATCTCTCATATTATTGATTAAATTATTGCTACAGTATCATCTGTATAATATGATATATTATTAATTCAATAATTGAGACGGCAAAGTTATTCATATTATTATTTGTAATATTGACAATGTCTAGAAGTTCTGTCAAGGAGAGGTTTGGTCACCAAATTGCGCACCAATAAGGAGAAAACCTTATCGGAAAGCCCCCTCTTTCCTGGGAACGACCTGATTGTTAAATATTGTGAATTATAATATTAATAATGAATAAGTTCGTGTTAATTAAAGATGAATTTTATAGTTCCATTGTGTTGGATTTACTTGTGTTAGTATAATTGATGTCTGGAGGATATATTGTTCAATCGGGTATTCGGGACACTTTTCGTGTCGGAGTACAATTCATGAGTTACTATTCATGAGTTATTATTCACGAGTTACTATTCATGAGTTACTATTCATGAGTTACTATTCACGAGTTACTATTCATGAGTTACTATTCACGAGTTACTATTCACCCGTAAGATATATTTTTTTTCGGTCCAAATCATTTTTGGGTAGAATATTATTCCATGAGGAGATGTGCTAATTTTTCAGACCGTTGGTTGAAAATATAATAGTAAATCAATATGGACCGCTGGTGGAAAGTTATAATAGTAAATCAATATGGGTCGGTGGTTTAAAGTTTAAATAGTAAACCAATATGGACCATCCGTTTAAAAGTAAATCAATCTGGACTGTTCATGAATTAGTTACTATTCAGTTCATTTTCTTATAAATAGAAGCTCATTCCTTCATTATTTCTTACGAATTCACTGAAACTCTAGAGAGAGAAACTATAGAGAGAAAGAATAAAAGTATTTTGTTACTTCACTTTTCCAATATCCAGTTTCTTCTAAGGAATTGGAATATTATTTGTTGTACCCGTAAGGAGTATTATTTCTTTTGTATTCATGAAGAGAACTTCTGTTATTCATTATTTATTATTCTGTTGGAATATCATGTCTGTGCGTTTTACGCCGGACCTGGTTCCAGTCTTTATTATTCTGTTGGAATATCCTGTTTGTGCGTTTTACGCCGGACCTGGTTCCAGTCTTTATTATTCTGTTGGAATATCCTGTCTGTGTGTTTTACGCCGAGCATGGTTTCATTCTTTATTATTCTGTTGGAATATTATGTCTGTGCGTTTTACGCCAGACTTAGTTCCGTTATTTATTATTCTATTCGAATAACCTGTATGTGCCGTCTATCGCATGAATGGTGATTTCTTTTGTTATTCCATTCTTTATTATACTCAGTTGGTTAAAACTTTGACTTCGATACTCCATGAAATTAGTGTAATATCCTTGATATTTGCGCTTAATCCAGTATCTTTTCATTGAAATATTCTTCTGAGCATTCTTGAATTTTACTCTACAAAGCAGTATCATGTTGACAATTTGGACGTTATCAGTTCCTAGATAAATTAATTCTTGAACTTGTTTTATTGAATTCTTATGTCATTGTCATCATCCTCATGTTTATATTTTGTTGAAAGTCATCTGTGGCCTATAGTGCTTAGATGGACTTGGTATGATTATGACCAGGGATTATTCGGTGTAATCATGACCGTAATGTTACAAATGATGTGGTAAAAGTCCTCATTGGCCCGTAGTGCATTGATGGACAGTTGTTGGCAAGATCATGACCATTAATGAATACAAGAATGTCCTTGGCTCGTAGTGCATGGATAATTTGTGGCCGTGATACTAAAAAATATCCTTGGCCGTAGTGCAGGGGTGATTTGATGATATGGATTATTTATTAAGCTGATTCCCGGCGATAAAAGTGATTAAAAACCCTTTTAAATCATAGAAGATAATAGATTTTATTCTCTACTTGACTCTTCTAATGGATTGCTTGTTTCGATGCAGTTAAATTTAATATTTATTATATTTTATCAGTTTAACATTGTTGAACGCTAACGATAAATTATTTTGCATTATCTTAGTCATAATATTTCTTACTGGGTTAGTTGAGCTCACCCTTTTGCTTTTATTGTTCTCTTCAGGAAATGAGAACGTAGTAGGTACTAGTCGGGGAACAGAGTGATGGTCCTAGATGGTGCATTAGTAGTCCTCACTATTCTGTGAAATAGTGTGATAATAATTGTAATGAGGACTTTTTTTGAGTTTTTATACTCTCTAGTAGACAATATTTGTATTCAAACTCACATGTTATGTTTTGTCGTATTGTACACGATGGTTGTATAATTAAGTTGTATTTGAATTCAGTACCTTGTATCTGGCGAACCAAGATGGGTGATGTATACCGGTTTTGGGGTCGTCACAATATACATACCGCAACTTCAACAAATTCTCTATACATTTGTTGGATCGTCAAATACGGGGTATCATCGTAAAGAGGGTCAAAGATGGTGACAGCCCATTCGGGCACCGAGAATACGAACAAGATAAAATGCTTGGTATCCTGAGTACACACTGGCATGAATATTGTGACGCCCCCAAAATTAAGTATACATCACCCATCTTAAGTCGCCAGATACATGGTACAGAATTCAAATACAACTTAATAATACAACTGTCGTGTATAATACGACAAAACATAAACTGTGAGTTTGAATACAAATATTATCTACTAGAGAGTATACAAACTCAAAAGGAGTGCTCATTACAATTATCACACTATTTCACAGAATAGTGAGGACTACTAATGCACCATCTAAGACCATCACTCTGTTCCCCGACTAGTCCCAGCTACGTTCTCATTTCCTGAAGAGAACAGTGAAAGAAAGGGTGACCTTAACTAGCCCAGTAAGAAATATATGACAAAGATAATGCAGAATA
The DNA here is from genome assembly GCA_020205505.1 of Panax japonicus. NCBI lineage: Eukaryota > Viridiplantae > Streptophyta > Magnoliopsida > Apiales > Araliaceae > Panax > Panax japonicus. The sequence goes on along the minus strand of CM035094.1, from coordinate 31,259,218 downwards.
ATTTATCATTAGCCTTCAACAATGTTAAACTGATACAATATAACAAACATCAAGTTTAACTGCAGCGGAACAAGTAATCCATTAGAAGAGTCAAGTAGAGAATAAAATCTATTATCTTCTATGATTTAAAAGGTTTTTCATCACTTTTATCGCTGAGACTCAGCTTAATAAATAATCCACATCATTGAATCACCCCTGCACTACGGTCAAGGATATTCTTTAGTATCACGACCACGAATTATCCATGCACTACGGCTAAAGATAATCATGTTTTTATCAACGGTTCTGATCATGCCATAAAACAATTCATCTTTTCACTACGGACAAAGAGAATCCATAGCCATATTTATACCAAAAATTCTCCATCAATGCACTGCGGGCCAATGAGGACTTTTTCCACATCATTTGTAACATTACGGTCATGATTACACCGAATAATCCCTGGTCATAATCATACCAAGTCCATCTATGCACTACAGGCCACATATGACTTTCAACATAATATAACAATGAGGATGATTACAATGATATAAGAATTCAATAAAACAAGTTCAAGAATTAATTTATCCAAGAACTAATAGCGTCCAAATTGTCAATATGATACTGCTTTGTAGAGTAAAATTCAAGAATGCTCAGAAGAATATTTCCATAAAAAGATACTGGATGAAGCGCAAATATCAAGGATATTTCACTAATTTTATGAAGTATAGAAGTTAAAAATTTAACCAACTGAGTATAATAAAGAATGGAATAACAAAAAAAAATCACCATGTATGCAATAGACCGCACAGGCAGGTTATTCCAACAGAATAATAAATAACAGAACTAGGTCCGGTGTAAAACGCACAAACAGGATATTCCAACAGAATAATAAAGAATGGAACCATGCCCGACGTAAAATGCACAGACAGGATATTCCAACAGAATAATAAAGACTGGAACCAGGTCCGGCATAAAATGCACAGACAGGATATTCCAACAGAATAATAAAGACTGGAACCAGGTCCGGCGTAAAACGCACAGACAGAATATTCCAACAGAATAATAAAGAATAGAATAACAGGAGAATTTCACCAAGTATAGGGAAGTCCGCGTATACAGGTTATTCCAACAGAATAATAAAGAATGGAATAATAGAAGTTCTATTCATGAATACAAAAGATATAATACCCCCTACGGGTACAACAAATAATATTCCCTACCTTAAGAAGAAAAGTACTGGATATAGAAGTAGTGAAGTAGCAGAACACTTTTCTTCTTTCTCTCTATAGTTTCTCTCTCTAGAGTTTTAGTGAATTCGTAAGAAATAATGAAGGAATGAGTTTCTATTTATAGAAAAATAGACTGCATAGTAACTAATTCATGAACGGTCCAGATTGATTTACTTTAATCTGACGGTCCATATTTAAAGCAAAATCTTTTAAATAAAATATAATATATTCTATTTATAATCTAATAAAAAGAATAACTTTATAAAAGATTTTACTATGCAAACACTATGCAGGCACTATGCAAACACTATGTATAATAGAATATAATATATTCTAATTATTGTCTAATAAAACAGATAACTTTATAAAAGTATTCTGTTTTATATAAAAAGATTTTACTATGCAAAACACTATGCAGGCACTATGCAACATTATGCATAATAAAATATAATATATTCTATTTATAGAATAACTATATAAAAGTATTCTGTTTTATATAAAAAGATTTTACTATGCAAAACACTATTCATAATAGAATATAATATATTCTATTTATAGAATAACTTTATAAAAATATTCTGTTTTATTACATTAATAATACCAATAAAATATAACTGAGTGACTTATCACATAAGCATCAATAATCAATATCGTGTGCTACTATGCAACCACACGTATTACTGTACTTTTAACACCGGGTGTTTCAACTGTTAACGGTAAAACTTCCGCCGTTATTTTCATAAAGTATTTTTGTCATTTTCTCAATCCGACAATAATTCTATTGCGGGTCCACCAATGATTGTGTCGTTGCACGAATATTCCCTGATAAAACAAATATTCCCCGACCAATCGAATATAATATGACAACTTACATACTTTGCAAAATTTACAAATACTACCCACAACTATAACATTATATCAAATCCATACCATAATATTCAAAAAATTATTTCGAGAAAATTAAATATTTATTCATAAAATCTAGGGTCTCACAATCTCCCCTCCTTATGGAATTTCGCCCTCGAAATTTATGTGCGTACTTGGTATGCCAAACAGGTGAGGATACCTTGAATTCACTTCAAATTCTAACTCTTGAGGTATAACCTTTGAGGGACGAATATGATCCTTCTTATCCAAGATGTTAACACGTATCTCCTCATACGTTAAATCTTCTGCTATCTCGTCCGGTTCTAAATTAATAATGTGGTTCGGGTCGTCCACATATTTACGTAACATTGATACGTTAAAAATATTATGAACACGCGACATACTTGGCGGTAAAACGAGTCTATAAGCCACAGTTCCTACTCGATCGAGGATTTTAAATGGGCCAATTAAATCGAGGGTTGAGATTTCCTCTCTTCGTCGATTCTTGCTTCTAGAATAACGCCCTCTTGAACCTTCTTCTTCACATTCATCAGCTCTAAGTATGTAGCTTGAGCGGCTTTAACTTTATCGATTAAAGTCGATTCTAATCGTATATTCGTTATCTTCATGTGGGTTCATTTATTCACACTTGTAACCACATACGATCTTCTACTCAACGTGTCATCTACCACGTTCGTACTTCCACGATGATATTGAATGGTACGATCGTAATCTTCAACAGCTCGAGTCAACATCTTTGGCCCATGCTACGTTCATTTTAGTTGAAGAAATATTTGTGGGTTTAAGAAATGGGTTTTGTACTGGGGTCAATACAAAATTTGATTTCACGCTCTAAGGGTAGGCTAAGAAGTCTTCAAGAATACGTCAGGAAATTTATTAACAATAGAAATTTCTTTCAAACTGTGACCCTCATCCAAGACTTGGATAGTACGTCACATTGATACCTATCAACTTGCCATCGTCATTCACAACATCGCCTACAGAATGTCTGACTTCGGTGCATTCCACACAAGAAAGTCAACAACGAAAGGATCGGGGCTCTTTATTTATGGCTTGATATGATAATGATTGACTTTAGTGGTTTGGTTACTTTGAATTCGCATAACAGGTTTGTTAGGAGTATGAAAGCTAACAACCTTACGAAAAGCATGATGAGTAGTTAACCAATCGTTTCCAAAAATCACATCAAAGGCAAGTATTTTCAAAGAGATAAAATTGATAGGTAACGTGAAAGTGTTGATTTGAACAAGATTTATAAATAGTGGAGGTAACGAAGGTTTCTCCCAACTTAGTTTAAACAGAAATATCAAAGTCTAACTTCTCCGGAGTTTACTTCAAACATTGAACACAACTAGGTGTACTAAAAGAGTGAGTAAAACAGGTATCTAACACGGTATAGACTTCGCAAGAGTTTATGACTAACATACCCGTGATAATTTTATTCAGGTTCCACATCACGAAAAAAAAAATGCTCTCTCTTAAACTACCGGCTTTGGCTTGTCTGGGACATCCTTTGGTGCCTCCATGCTAGCTGAACTTGTCTTCGATGAACGACAAAATCGGGCTAAGTGACCTTCTCTTCCACAATTATAGCATGCTTTGGACGGCATCGCGTAGTTTGGACTGATGTGTCCCTCCCCTCCACATTTGAAGCATATGATAGGTGGTCGTTCTCCTTCCTTAACAACGGGTGATGGTGCTGACGTCTTTCCATCATTGTGGAATCTCCTGTTCTTGAAATGTCCATTCTTATTATTTTAACCATGATTACCACCGAAGTGGTTACCATTTTTGGCATGTTGATTCCCTCTATGCTTATTGTCACCGCTTTGATGACTGTTATCAATGGTATAATCATTTTGCCGGCTGCTCTCTTTTGGTTGCATTGACTCGTTATCGCGCTCCACTAACTGAGCCCTATTTACAACATTTGAATACAAACACAGTTTATGAGAAATAAGATATTGACGTATCTCTGACTTCAAACCTCTTAAAAACATCCACGTCATTCTCTCTTCATTATCAACCAAATGGGATGTAAATCGGGACTACTCGGCAAACTTGGCTTCGTATTGCGACACGGTCATGTTGTTTTGCTCCAACTTGATAAATTCCACCTCCTTCATGTGACGAATGCTTTCGGTGAAGTACTTGTCATTGAACAGCTCTTGGAACTTCTCCCAAGATATCTTGAGTGCGTCAGGCTGGGTACGTTTTATAGATTCCCACCAGTGATCTGCCTCTTCACGCAACATAAAGGTGGCAAAGGGAACCTTTGGCTCCTTGGAGCATCCCAAGACATCAAATATCTTGGTGATCTGCTTTAATCACGTCTCCGCCTTAAGTGGTTCTGGCTTTTCCAAAAACTTTGGTGGTCCCGGCTCCTTGAATTGCTTAGCGGTGACCAACCGTGGGTTTCCATTGCTTCCTCCTGCATTATGAACAGGAGCCGCCTTCGCCTGATGTTGCATGAATTCTAAAAAGCTCTTAAACGTACCATCATTCGTCAATTGATCAGTGTTGTTGTTTAGATGAGGATTATCGCCATCCTGTTGCACATTGTCCTAATTATTGATCTGTGGAGAATCAACGGTCGCCTGTGCTCCATTGTTATTATCAATATTCTCGGATGTCATTTTCAGATACTGCCACAAAACAAAGGTTAATTGACATGTAACATATTATCCCTATATTCTGACCGACCAATTAAATAACAAATAAACTTAGGTAGGTCATACTAGCGAAGGAATTCCCCGTCTCTCCCCTCCTAGTTCTATTCTCACATCCTAGTCAGGGATCATATCTCTAAGCTTTGATACCATTTATGACGCCCCCAAAATTAAGTATACATCACCCATCTTGAGTCGCCAGATACATGGTACAGAATTCAAATACAACTTAATAATAAAACTGTCGTGTACAATACGACAAAACATAAACTGTGAGTTTGAATACAAATATTGTCTACTAGAGAGTATACAAACTCAAAAGGAGTCCTCATTACAATTATGATCACACTATTTCACAGAATAGTGAGGACTACTAATGCACCATCTAGGACCATCACTCTGTTCCTCGACTAGTCCAAGCTACGTTCTCATTTCCTGAAGAGAACGGTGAAAGAAAGGGTGAGCTCAACTAGCCCAGAAAGAAATATTATGACTAAGATAATGCATAATAATTTATCATTAGCATTCAACAATGTTAAACTGATACAATATAACAAACATCAAGTTTAACTGTAGCGGAACAAGCAATCCATTAGAAGAGTCAAGTAGAGAATAAAATCTACTATCTTCTATGATTTAAAAGGTTTTTCATCACTTTTATCGTTGAGACTCAGCTTAATAAATAATCCACATCATCGAATCACCCCTGCACTACGGCCAAGGATATTCTTTAGTATCCACGAATTATCCATGCACTACGGCTAAAGATAATCTTGTTTTCATTAACGGTCCTGATCACGCCATAAAATAATTCATCTTTGCACTACGGCCAAAGAGAATCCATAGCCATAATCATACCAAAAACTGTCCATCAATGCACTACGGGCCAATGAGGACTTTTTCAACATCATTTGTAACATTACAGTTATGATTATACCAAATAATACCTGGTCATAATCATACCAAGTTCATCTATGCACTACAGGCCACAGATGACTTTCAACATAATATAAACATGATGATGATGACAATGATATAAGAATTCAATAAAAACAAGTTCAAGAATTAATTTATCCAGGAACTAATAATGTCCAAATTGTCAACTTGATACTTCTTTGTAGAGTAAAATTCAAGAATGCTCAGAAAAATATTTTCATGAAAAGATACTGGATGAAGCGCAAATATCAAGGATATTCCACTAATTTTATGGAGTATAGAAGTTAAAACTTTAACCAACTTAGTATAATAAAGAATGGAATAATAAAAAAAATCACCATGCATGCAATAGACCGCACAGGCAGATTATTCCAATAGAATAATAAATAACAGAACTAGGTCCGGCGTAAAACGCACAGACAGGATATTCCAACAGAATAATAACGAATGGAACCAGGTCCGGTGTAAAACGCACAGACAGGATATTCCAATAGAATAATAAAGACTAGAACCAGGTTCGGCGTAAAACGCACAGACAGGATATTCTAACAGAATAATAAAGAATAGAATAACAGGAGAATTTCACCAAGTATAGGGAAGTCCGCGTATACAGGTTATTCCAACAGAATAATAAAGAATGTAATAACAGAAGTTCTCTTCATGAATACAAAAGAAATAATACCCCCTACGGGTACAACAAATAATATTCCCTACCTTAAGAAAAAGAGTACTGGATATAGAAGTAGTGAAGTAGCAGAACACTTTTCTTCTTTCTCTTTATAGTTTCTCTCTATAGAGTTTCAGTGAATTCGTAAGAAATAATGAAGGAATGAGCTTCTATTTATAGAAAAATGGACTGCATAGTAACTAACTCATGAATGGTCCAGATTGATTTACTTTAATTTGACGGTCCATATTTAAAGCAAATTCTTTTAAATAAAATATAATATATTCTATTTATAATCTAATAAAAAGAATAATTTTATAAAAGATTTTACTATGCAAACACTATGCAGGCACTATACAAACACTATGTATAATAGAATATAATATATTCTAATTATTGTCTAATAAAATAGATAAATTTATAAAAGTATTCTGTTTTATATAAAAAGATTTTACTATGCAAAACACTATGCATGCACTATGCAACACTATGCATAATAAAATATAATATATTCTATTTATAGAATAACTTTATAAAAGTATTCTGTTTTATATAAAAAGATTTTACTATGCAAAATACTATGCAGACACTATGCAACACTATGCATAATAGAATATAATATATTCTATTTATAGAATAACTTTATAAAAGTATTCTGTTTTATTACATTAATAATACCAATAAAACAAAACTGAGTGACTTATCACATAAGCATCAATAATTAATACCGTGTGCTAATATGCAACCACACGTATTACTATACTTTTAACACCGGTTGTTTCAACAGTTAACGATAAAACTTCCGCCGTTATTTTTGTCATTTTCTCAATCCGACAATAATTCCGTTGCGGGGTCCACCAATAATTGTGTCGTTGCACGAATATTTCCTGATAAAACAAATATTCCCCAACCAATCGATTATAATATGACAACTTGCATACTTTGTAAAATTTATAAATAATACCCACAACTATAACATTATATTAAATCTACACCATAATATTCAAAAAATTATTTCGAGAAAATTAAATATTTATTCATAAAATCTGGGGTCTCACAAATATATACGTGCATTTGTGAAATGTCGGGCCCATATCTAGGTAAATATAGGGGTGGAAAATACTCTGCCCCATTTGTCTGGCTTGGGGGCACAAAGCTCTTACCAAGATTCATGAAGAATGATTCCATGAAAGCCAATCTTGCCCACCTTCTAATTCCCTGCGTCCTATAGTACTCCTCTCTATCCCACAGTAATAGCATATACGCATCCAGGGAATGCTCGAAAATACAAGTTGCAAGGCTTAAGGCCTTGAATGCGTCGTGTTTCAACGTATACAAGTGTCGCGGATGTGTGACAAGAAATATTGGTGGATTACAAAGTGTGTTCGCAAACAAATGATTATTTATAAACTCTACCTTTTATTCCATAAGTTTTTTGTTAGGGCACTTTTTCGTTCCATAAGAGATGTGTAATTCCGCCTACTCTTGCACCTGGAAAATATATTGATAAAAATAAAAATAATATTAATAATAATTACTAATATTAAAATTTTTAAAACATAAAATTAAGAGGGAATAGTAATAGTACATGTTTATCTGTCTGCTCTATGGAGCCAGACTCGAATGAGTAGGAGGGAACATAAGTGTAATACCCGGGAAAAAAATTAAATATATAAATGACATTTAAATTTAAATTTTAAATATTTTAATTGGGTTTTTCTTATGTTTGGCAGTTTTGGTCATTTTGTATTTAATTTGTGTGGACTATAATAAGTATGTGATTATCATGTTTAATTAGGTTAGTTTAAAGGCTCAAATAAATATAATCACATACTTATTATAGTCCACACAAATTAAATACAAATTGACCCAAACTGCCAAACATAAGAAAAGCCCAATTAAAAAATTTAAAATTTAAATGTCATTTATTTATTTATTTATTTTTCCCCGGGTATAACACTTATGTTCCCACCTACTCATTCGAGTTTGGCTTCATAGAGCAGGCGGGTAAACATGTACTATTATTCCCATGTTACTATTATTATTCCCTCTTAATTTTATGTTTTAAAATTTTTAATATTAGTAATTATTATTAATATTATTTTATTTTATTTTTATCAAAAATAAATACTAAACATGATAGCCTAATTCAAAGAGTACAAATTCGAGTCATATGTAGGGGTGCTCAAAAAATTCAGTTTTTTCGGTTTTTTATCGAACAAACCGGTACCGACGGTACCGGTTTTTTTTTATTTCGATTTTTTCGGTATCGGTAACGGTAATGAAAATTTTGAATTCGGTAAATACCAAAAAATCAAAAATAAAAATCGAAAAGTTGAAAAAAAAACAAAAAAAATGAAAAAGTTAAAAACTGAAGTAGAACACCCCCAGGGTCTTCTGCATGTTGATTGATTTATTTTATATATATATATATATATTAAATTCGTTAGCATGATGGTGTTGAGATGGAGCACTGTTGATGTATATTAACATCATCATAACGAATTTAATATATATATATATATATATATATATATAGAGAGAGAGAGAGAATTTGAAAAGTTAACATGTTTGGGCAGTAACCTGTATGCCAAGGACCCCCTATTGGTCATCTATTCAGAATACTTAACCACTTTCACCCCCTATTGGGAAAATCATGTTATGACATTAGTAGATGTTGAATTCAGATCACATGTATCTCATCTGCAGTCCCAAGTCCCAACAAGTTGATTGTGAAATGTGGAAATTTTAATATAATTTTTACATAATAGATGAAAAGATTCAATCAAAATAGGAAAAAAAACTAACTATATTATTGCTATATATATTTTTTCTTGTTGGTTATGCTTCAAAACTTATGGTTTTATCAAAGTCCCATATTATCTATTTTGAAAACTTTCTATGGGTATATTATCAATGGTTGGCTTGGGTTTAGTAAGTTGGTTGATGAAATAAGGATGGGCTCGCGCACATGAGGACAACTAAGGAATTGGGTTAGGCCAAGCTTGGTTCTTTGACTTTCGGCCAGAAAACCTTAGTGCGTGTATGAGCGCAATATGCCCGCGCATGGGGGGTGCCAATCCGGTCGATTATGCCTTGCGGGTGCACCCAGCTAGCCCACTGTTTTGCTTAAATCCCTAACTATTATTTCTTATTATTACCAAGCCCTAATTTTCTAATTCAATACACTAGCCATTTTTATTAGCGTTATTTTTCCTCCCTAACGTTCAGAAGCATAATCATTCTCCAACGTTCAGTAATTTAAGTTATTTATTTCCCAACGTTAATTTCTTCCAACGTTCTTCTTGCCGTTGTGCAGTGTTCTTCTTCTTTTGTATATATACATGTGTTGTATGTTCTTATTTTTACAAGTTTAACAACACAAATATCAGTCCCTCTCTTCCTTATCTCTGTTTTATATAATCTGTTCTGGGCAATCCACAAAGACAAGTCCACAACCTTCTTCTGCGAGTACACGCAATTAAAGGTTCGTCGTTGAATCCTGGAGGGTGAACGCCGTGAAGCTCAACTGTACTGACGATTTACAACCAGTGAGGGCGGAATCACTTTTTAGGACAGTAGCTTTACTACGCCTCGGCTTTCTTCGGTTTCCAGCTAAGTTGTTCCAATTTTATTTGGCAATTAGTCTTGTAATTCTGCTAATTTTCCAACAATCTAATAAGTGATTCACGGTTTATTAACAAGATGATGAAAACTGCCTTGGACCTTTCTAAAATTGAATGTTTTGATGGTAATAATTTTAAGAGATGGTCTGAAGATGTACTGTTTTATTTGGAGACCATGAATTTGGAATATGTGTTATATGTGGATGCTCCTGCTATTATTTTTAATGATGTTACTCCTGCTGCTATTGAAATTGTTGAAAAGTTTGATTCTGATAAGTCTGCAAAAGGGGATTATGTTAAGGATAATCGTACATGTCGTAGATATTTGTTGCACTATTTTTCTAATTCGTTGTTGGAGATTTATTATCCGTATGAAAGTGCTAAGAAGATTTGGGAAGCCTTAAAATCTAAATATGCTGTTGAAAACTCTGGCCTTAAGAAATATGTTTGCGAGGAAAATTTTAGATTTTAAGATGCAAGATAGAAAATCAGTAATAGATCAAGTTCATACATACCAAACAATTGTGGGGGAAGTTATTAAGGAATGAATGAAAATATGTGAGAATTTTCAAGTTGTTGTACTTATCGAAAAATTACCACCCTCGTGGAAAGATTATAAGATGAACCTTAAACATGAAACTAAAGATTTCACTATACATGAATTAGTGGCACACATCCATGTTGAAGAACAAAACAGGGCTAAAGAAAGGGGAGACGTAGTTCCAAGTCAAACTGTCAAAGCTAATCTTGTAGAATAAAAGCCACAATGGAAGAGCCAAAATTATCAGTCGAAAAACCACATATGGAAAAATCAAAAATCAATAGGAAGAAAGGATAATAGGTTCAACAATTCCAATCAAATTCAAAAACCTTTTACTAAAGCTCCTTGCTTCGTATGTGGAAGACCTGGCCATATTGCTATGATGCGTCACTTTCGCAAGGGGCAAGATAACAAAAATAATAACTCACAGCCTAAGCCCCAAGCAAACTTGGTTGAATCCAACGAAATTATTGTTGTTGTTGTCTCAGAAGTAAATCTAGTTGACAACTTTACGGAATGGGTAGTAGATACTGGGGCCACTAAATATATTTACACAAATAGAGACGTAATTCTCAACTACGAAAATGTGACTAATGGAGAAAAGGTTTTTATGGGAGATTCTCGAGCGACCAACGTTGCGAAAAAAGGGAAAGTCTTACTAAAATTAACTTATGGGAAAACAATTGCCCTACAAGATGTACTTCATGTGCCCGATATTCGTAGAAATCTTGTGTCCGGGTCTTTGTTGAATAAAGCTGGCATTAAGCTTGTGTTTGAGTCTGATAAACTTGTACTTACTCGTAATGGGGATTTTGTTGGGAGACGTTTTTGTAATGGGGGTTTATTTGTACTTGATGCTTCTACTGAATTGAATAATAAGACATCTTCTTTTGCTTATATCGTTGAATCTTTGGATATTTGGCATGCTAGATTAGGACATGTGAATGTAGCTTCTATTAAAAAATTGAAACAACTTGAACTTATACCTAATCTTGCAAATACAGAGTTTAGGAAATGTGAAATTTGTGTAGAAGCAAAACATGCTAAGAAACCTTTTAAAAGTGTTGAAAGACAAACTGAGCTACTTGAGTTAATTCACAGTGACCTAGATGATTTTAAAAATACTATGAGTAGAGGTGGTAAGAAATATTATATTTCTTTTGTAGATGATATGTCTGGATATACTCGAATTTATCTTCTTTCCTCTAAAGATGAAGCGAAAGAAATATTTATTAAATATAAAGCGGAAGTTGAAAATCAGTTAGAAAGAAAACTTAAAAGACTTAGATCTGATCGTGGAGGTGAATATGATTCGGGAAGTCTTAAAAAGTTTTTTGAACTAAATGGAATAATACAAGAAAATTCTCATCCTTATTCTCCTCAATCTAATGGATTCGCAGAAAGAAAAAATAGAACACTTAAAGATATGATGAATGTTATGTTAATTAGTTCTGGTCTACCTTCTAATATATGGGGAGAAGCTTGCCTTTCTGCAAATCATATTTTAAATAGAGTTCCACATAAAAAGATAGACTCAACACCATATCATTTATGGAAGAAACAATCACCTAATTTGGGGTATCTTAAAGTGTGGGGGTGTCTAGCTAAAGTAGCTATAACGGAATTTAAAACGAATAAAATTGGACCTAAAATAATGGATTGCATTTTTATTGGATATGATTCTAATAGTGTTGCTTATAGATTTTTGGTAATTAAAGATGCAACTAATAATTATCAAAATAATTCAATTTTGGAAACAAAGGATGCAGAATTTTTTGAAAATATATTTCCAATGAAAATAAGAGATGAGGGAAATCCTTCCTCTAGTGAACCTCTTAAAAGGAAAGATAAAGAACATGTACCTGCATCTACTAGAAGTAAAAGGCAACGTTTTGAGAAAACTTTTGGTCCAGATTTTATAACTACTTTTATAACTGAAGATGACCCTAAAACTTATGAAGAAGCAATGAAATCTATTGATGCAAATTTTTGGAAGGATGCCATTAATAGTGAATTAGAGTCTATTATGTCTAACCATACATGGGAACTAGTTAATTTGCCTAGAGGATGTAAACCTATTGGATGTAAATGGGTGTTTAAAAAGAAGTTAAAAGCTGATGGGTCTATTGAAAAATTTAAGGCAAGACTTGTAACAAAAGGATTTACTCAAAAGGAATGTTTTGATTATTTTGACACTTACTCACCAGTGACTAAATTAGCAACTATATGAATTTTAATTGCTTTGGCTTCTATTCATAAATTGATAATCCACCAAATGGACGTTAAAACTGCTTTTTTTGAATGGAGAGTTAAATGAAGAAATTTATATGTGTCAACCTGAAGGGTTTGTTGTTCCGGGTGAAGAACAAAAAGTGTGTAGACTTGTAAAATCTTTGTATGGTTTAAAACAAGCACCAAAACAATGGAATGACAAATTTAATAAAACTCTATTGTCTAATAATTTTGTGACAAATGAATCTGATAGTTATGTTTATAGTAGATTCAATGGAAATTGTGGTGTGATTATTTGTTTATATGTGGATGACTTGCTAATATTTGGTACTGATGAGTAAGTTGTGAAAAATACTAAAGATTTTTTATCTTCTAAATTTGACATAAAAGATTTAGGAGAAGCTGATTTGATTCTTGGCAAGAAAATAAATAAACATGCAAATGGTTTAGTTTTATCACAGTCTCATTATGTGGAAAATATTCTTAAGAAATTTAATTTCTTTAATGAAGAGTCATTAGGAACCCTTTATGACTCTAGTGTACATTAAAAGAAAAATAAAGGGAATGATATTGTACAAATTGAATATGTTAGAATCATTGGTAGTGTAATGTATTTAATGAATTGTACTCGACCTAATATTGCATATGTTATTAGTAGACTTAGCAGATATACACATAATCCTTCACAAGATCATTGAAATGCATTGTCACGACTAATGAGATATTTAAAAGGAATAGTTAATGTAGGTGTACATTTTACTGGTAATCCTAGTGTTTTAGAAGGATATTGTGATGCTAATTGGGTATCTGATAATGATGAAACAAACTCCACTAGTGGTTATGTATTTACTTTAGGTGGAGGAGCTGTTTCTTAGAAATCTACTAAACAAACTTGTACTGCTAGATCTACTATGGAATCTGAATTTATTGCTTTAGAATTGGCAGGTACAGAAGCAGAGTGGGTAAGGAATTTATTGGCTGATATACCATTGTGGTATAAGCCAATTCCTTCTATTTCTTTGCATTGTGATTCTCAAGCAGCTATTAGCAGGGCAATGAACCATGTTTATAATGGAAAATAAAGACACATTCGCTTGAGGCATAATATTGTACGATGACTGATCAGTAACGGGGTTATTTCCATGGAATTTGTGAGGTCTGAAAAGAACCTAGCGGATCCGCTTACTAAGGGATTGAGTAAAAAGGTAGTCCAAGAAGCATCCAGAGGGATGTGACTATTGCCAATATTTTGAGTAAATAATATGTGATAGAAACCCAACCCATGTGATTGGAGATCCCATGAATTGGGTTCAATGGGTAACAACAAGTCATGTAATTATTTAATTAAAGCAATACAATTATTTATATTTCTCCATTGTGTATGTGGTGCTTACTGACAAATTGTGATAGGATGAATCATTTAGATTCTTAATAAAACTCATAGCCCTAAAGGGTGGTGTATGTCAGTATACACTTGATGGGTTCACCTATATAAAGGTAGAAGTGTAGGTCGCTTCCTATGAGAGTCTTTGGCAAACTCTCTAGAGCCTTTATGAAAATCTGGGATATGGCTCATGGCCTAGAACGCGCCCAACCGCAAACTTGTGTGGATTCAAATTTTTTAGATATGTGTGCAAGTTCAATTGATTGTATCATAGATAATGGGTTTAAGAATTTAATTCACCTATAGTCTACAATCATGAGCTTGTTCCACTAAGTGTCGATTCAAACCCACAAGGTATCGACTTTATGTATCTAAAATCCATTGCCCTTCTTACTTCCTTTTAATTTTTCTATCTTTGATAATTTTGAATCATGTGGGGGATTGTTGGTTATGCTTCAAAACTTATGGTTTTATCAAAGTCCCATATGGTCTATTTTGAAAACTTTCTATGGGTATATTATCAATTGTTGGCTTGGGTTTAGTAAGTTGGTTGAGGAAATAAGGATGGGCTCGCGCACATGAGGACAACTAAGGAATTGGGCTAGGCCAAGCTTGGTTCTTGGACTTTCGGCCAAAAAAACTTTGTGTGTGTGTGTGTGCGCGCGATACCCCCACGCAGGGGGGTGCCGATCCGGTCGATTATGCCTTGCGAGTGCACCCAGGTAGCCCACTATTTTGCTTAAATCCCTAACTTTTATTTCTTTTTATTACCAATCCCTAATTGTCTAATTCAATACACTAGCCATTTTTATTAGCGTTATTTTCCCTCCCCAACGTTTAGAAGCGTAATCATTCTCCAACGTTCAGTAACGTAAGTTATTTATTTCCCAACGTTAATTTCTTCCAACGTTCTTCTTGCCATTGTGCAGTGTTCTTCTTTTGTATATATACCTATGTTGTATGTTCTTATTTTTACAAGTTTAACAACACATATATCAGTCCCTCTCTTCCTTATCTCTATTTCATATAATCTATTCTAGGCAATCCACAAAGACAAGTCCACAACCTTCTTCTGTGAGTACACGTAATTAAAGGTTCGTCATTGAATCCTGGAGGGTGAACGCCGTGAAGCTCAACTATACCGACGGTTTACAACCAGTGAGGGCGGAATCACTTTTTAGGACAATAGTTTTGCTACGCCTCGGCTTTCTTCAGTTTCCAGCAAAGTTGTTCCAATTTTATTTGGCAATTAGTCTTGTTAATTCTGCTAATTTTCCAACATTTCTTTCACCCCAATTACTCTGTCCATAATAAAAGTCTTTCTTTCTTCCAAATTCAAAAGAAACATATTATGAAATCTGTGATCAAATCCTCATTCACATTATCATTAACATCCTGCCAATTATATATAGTCATAATTAATATAATTGTAATTTGTATTTGTAAGAATGTAATTTACTAGTCTCATTTCTTAGTTTTAAAAAATTTGTTAATATTAAAAAAAATTATTTAATTATTGCGGTATAGCCAAAAACCGAAGCGAAAACATCGGTATCGACTTTGTACCGAACCGGTACCGAAACCGATTATTCGTTATCGGTTCTTGATTTTCTGGGTTTTTCGGTTCGGTACTGGTTCGGTTTTTTCGGTATCGGTTCACTTTTTTACCGATGAGTACCCCTAGTCATATGTATCAACTCTAAAATGAAACTATTATATGAATTTCATAAGAAACAATTATGTGAAATAATAACAAAATTCGAAATAAGGAACAAAATGAACAAATCAAATTTAACAAGAGTATCGCTGAAAGAGTATGGAATCTGTACCTGAATTAAACAATGTAATACCCAAAAATTATCTTCCAATTATAGTTCGTACAACTCCTTTTGTCCGAGCTAATTAAACAAAATAATAATTAATATAAGTACGTTTGCAAAATTATTATTTCCATTATTAACCTGTTTACAAATTCAAATTATTATTATAATAATAATTACTCAGTTTATTATTATGTTCCTGTAAATTTCCAAATTTTATAATTTTGAATAGTCTTACATAAGACCATAATAATATTATTATAACATTTAATTACCTTAAAGGATGAATACACTAAATACTTATACATACATATATAATCAATATCATACCACATATATATAAGAACCAATTCACATGTCTGCATAATAATTTTATTAATAAAAACAATACACCTCATTCATGTGCCTATGATGATTGCCTAAATCAGATAGATTCATAATTTCCCACTATACATCATCTAGAATAGTTCCAATCTAAAGTACAGTCGTTTGCTTACTATTTCTAAATACAGTTCATGATTAATATAATATATTTATTTATTTATTTTACTTTCTAAATTCTCTAACTAAAATCCTCCTGCAGGATACGAAAATGGGGTAATTTTCCCATCATTATATATTTATACTACCATATGATTACAATCAGATGCTATAACTAAGGAAATTACAATCAATCGCTTAACAAAAATAATAATTAGCAACTGAAATATTTTCTCTCCTTCACCGCCTCTTTCAGTTCTCTCACCTTTGCCTTCTTCGTTTACTGCCATACCAGTATTAGGGAAACCCTAATTTAATATATTAAAGTTAGGTTTATTATAATTTGGTCTTTAAATCAAATAATATAATTAAAATTGGGCTTAATTAGTTGACAAGCCCAAACTTATATATACTTAGAAATTAGTTTGAACTTAATTAGTTTAAAGGCCCAAATAAATGTAATCACATACTTATTATAGTCCACATAAATTAAATACAAATTGACCCAAACTGCCAAACATAAGAAAAACCCAATTAAAATATTTAAAATTTAAATGTCATTTATTTATTTAATTTTTTTCCCAGGTATTACATCACCTTCCCCTTACAAAGGATTTCGTCCCCGGAATCAAAAGGAAAATATGTACCTAATTATAAAAAGGTGTAGATATTCCGCTCGAATAGACTACTTCATCTCCTTAGTAGCTTCCCGCTCCGAATAAGGCCTCCGCAAAATCGTAACAAAAGGAATTATATCTGTTGATTGGGTAATATACTCATGAATTAGATATACTCAAGTTTAGATTTGTGTATTTTCGAGTCATTTATTATCGTGTTTATTGTGTTTTTGTGTTATTTTGCAGTTGTGGGGCGTTTGGAAGCTGTTGGGCTGAAAAGGGCAAGAGAACCAGCTACTGCACCCTAGCACCGGGGTGCTGCTCCAAGAGTTAAAACCAGCGTCGGGGCGCTGGTCTTCGGCTGGCTCTGACTTGGACCGCGCGCGTGGAACAGGCGTGGACATTGCTTTGACTATTAGTTTGACTTTGTTTTAGGAGTTTATGGGAAGTCTATTTGGATTAGGATTTGTGGAATTCGGCAAGTAAATATAAATTGATTCTTTTTATTGAATTGGGACTATATTCTACACAATTGGAGATTGATCAAGGAGGAAGAGCAGGTCTGAAGGCTTGAAACTTGGAGTTCTTCTTCTTTATTCTTTTAAATTGTGTAACTCATTAAGGATGATTTATCAATTATTTCTGGTTTTTATTTCCGTCATGAACTAATTCCTTTTATTAAGATTCCAATGGAACCTTTTATGGTTATGAATTGATTATCTAATTTATTCCAATTATTTATGTTGAAGTGAATTGTTCATCATGCCTTGTATTTATTAATTAATTATCTGGCCAATAATTACCGTGTTACTCTAGAAGGAATCGAGAGAGGAATTCTAGAGTTAGAACTGGGCAAGGTGACATGTGACTTAGCTATTTGCACAGTAAATAATTAGGTTTGTGAATAGAATGAGAATATCTATTTGCTGCATGTAACATAAAAGGAATTGGGTTTGTAACGAGTTTAATTCAATTATTTTGCATAGAGATATAGCAAAATTAATCTGGGTTAAATAGAAGGCAATTGATCACTCGAGAGAGGGCTTTTGGCATTTGAGAATTCCTGTTAAAAATTCAGTAGATATAATAATTGGGATAATTGGATAATTGATTTAATAATCATAATTGGGGAAATTGGAGTCTTAATTGTCATTTATCTGCATTCAAACAATTCTTGATTTGTTTTTTGTTTTCTTTTAGAATAATTTCTTACTTTATTAAAATTAGTTTTCTTAGTTTTAAAAATCACAATTTTTGGTTGTTTAAATAAAATTGAATTGATACAGTACTAGTAGTTGGAGTTTATTAATTGGAATTCTCTGAGGGATCGACAGTCTAATTTATCACTATATTACTTGTTGATCGTGTATACTTGCACATTTGTTTTGATTGTGAAATCAACCAACAAGTTTTTGGCGCCGTTGTCGGGGACTTCTTTGTTAATATTAATTCCATATTAGTTATAATCAATTCGGTCTTAATTTAAAAATTACTTATTTTTCTTCTTATCTTTGCAGGAATTCTTTACAAGTGTATGCACACTAGATCAAGGGCAATAAAGGAACTTTTTCCTTATACAGACGAGATTGAAAGGAAGTTCCAGAAAGCGTAATCGACTAGTGCGACACCACCCGAGGAAGAAAAACTGGCAGAACAAGAAATTCCAGTAAACATGGCAGGGAACAATCAGAAATCACTTCGGGACTATGTCATGCCGAATGTCACGGATATTCAGTCGAGTATTAGGAGGCCGGCAATCAATGCTAACACCTTTGAGATCAAACCAACAACCATTCAAATGCTTCAGAATCAATGTCAGATTGGGGGTAGTTCATTATATGATCTGAATGAGCACATCTTAAGTTTCTTGGAAGTTCGCGACACCTTCAAATTCAACAACGTATCAGAAGATGCTATAAGGTTGAGAATGTTCCCATTTACCTTGAAATATAAAGCACGAAGTTGGTTACACTCTCAGCCTTCGGACTCAATCCTCACTTGGGACGACTTAGCTCAAAAATTTCTAGCTAAGTTTTTCCCACCAGCAAAGTCAGCAAAACTACAGAATGATATTCATACCTTCGCACAGTTTGATTCAGAATCATTGTATGAGGCGTGGGAAAGGTTTAAGGATATGCTCCGCAAGTCCCCACACCATGGAATTCCACAGTGGATGCAATTGGGGATATTTTGTGATGGTTTACAAGCATCCACGAGGGCAAGTATTGATGCGGCAGTAGGAGGAGCGATTATGTCTAAAAATTTAGATGAGGCATATCAGTTGTTAGAAACGATGGCCACCAACAACTATCAGTGGCCCATGACAAGGACTAATCCTCTGAAAACAGCGGGAAAGTTTGATGTGGATGTGATAACATCATTACAAGTGCAAATGACCGCAATGGCTAAGCAGATAGAATTATTGCGTCCATAATCCACTCAGTAGGTAGCGATGGTTTATGAAATATGTGCTAGGGGTCATACTACGAATCAATGTGCCATAAATGCTGAAGCAGCACAGTATGTAGGGAGTTATAGTCAGTCTACTCAGCCTTATCCGAATCAAAATGCATATAATCCGGGGTGGAGAAATCATCCGGGGTTTTCAT
Organism: Panax japonicus; assembly: GCA_020205505.1. Classification (NCBI taxonomy): domain Eukaryota; kingdom Viridiplantae; phylum Streptophyta; class Magnoliopsida; order Apiales; family Araliaceae; genus Panax; species Panax japonicus. The sequence goes on along the minus strand of CM035094.1, from coordinate 31,239,538 downwards.
GGAGTAACAACCAAGCTGCAGAACAAGCGCCGAGACAACAAAAAAATTCCGGGTTTCAAAACCTGACATAACAACCTGTGCGGAAAGCAAGTTGGGAAGAAGCCTTGGAAAGATTTGTTAAAGCAACTGAAAAAAAGAGTGAGGAGAGTGATAAGAGATTTAATCAAATGGAGCCAAGTATACAAAGTCAACATGCATCAATCAAAAATCTGGAAAATCAAATGGGACAAATGGCACATGCATTGAATAACCGACCACTTGGAACACTTCCGAGCGACATCGAGAAAAACCCGGGTAGAGATTAGCATTGTAAGGCGGTAACTCTACGAAGTGGAAAAGAACTACAAGAGTCAGTCACGGATAGGGAAAAGGAGGACAAGGCATCAATTGAAACAGAGGAAGTAGTGGAGACCGAAAAGCGTCAAGATGAGACCTTATAGCAGAAAAATTCGAAACCAACCAGTACAACGCCTCTCATACCGTATCCGCAGAGATTTCAGAAATCCAAGTTGGATAAGCAGTTCTCACAATTTTTGGATATCTTCAAGAAGTTGCATATCAACATCCCCTTCGCCGAAGCCTTGGAATAGATGCCGAGTTACGTGAAGTTTATGAAGGAGGTTTTGTCGAAGAAGAGGAAATTGGGTGAATTCGAAATAGTAGCATTGACCGAAGAATGCAGTGCCATCATTCAGAATAAGTTATCGCCGAAGCTCAAGGATCCAGATAGCTTTAATATACCGTGTGAGATTGGAAATTAGTTTTCAGGACGAGCACTATGTGATTTAGGGCCCAGTATAAATCTAATGTCATTATCCGTCTACAGCCAGTTCGGACTTCAGGCTCCACGCCCAACAAATATCAGTTTATAGTTAGCGGATAGATCGGTTATATATCCACAAGGTATTGTTGAAGATGTGCTAGTAAAAGTGGATAAATTTATCTTTCCTGCGGATTTCTTTATTCTGGATTGTGAAGTGGACAGTGAAATCCCGATCATTCTTGGGCGACCATTTTTGGCAACAGGTAGAACATTGATTGATGCTCAAAAAGGTGAATTAACAATGCGAGTTGAAGATCAACATATCACCTTTAACGTTTTCAAGTCAATGTCTTACCCAAAAGAAAAAGGTGAATGTATGCGGGTTGATGTCATGGAGGAATTGGTGAATCATAAATTCAGCACAACTTATTCGGAGGACCCACTTGAATCTATTTTGCTCGGGACAGACGAATATGGTATTGAAGAGGATATCGAATATGTCAAATGGCTAGACACACCATCAGTCTTTCGAAAGAGCACTCAATCTTTCGACACCATAGAGAGGCCCGAAGCGGAAGGTAAAAAGTTCAAACCCTCAATAGAAGAGCCACCGGTGATGGACTTAAAGCCATTACCATCCCATCTGCAGTATGCTTATTTGGGAAAAGACGATACCCTACCAGTGATTATTTCAACAGATTTGACTGATACGCAAAAGGAGAAACTGCTACGGGTCTTGCGAGAATTCAAAACAGGGATGGACTATAGCAGACATTCGAGGTATTAGCCCGTCATTCTATATGCATAAAATCTTAATGGAAGAGGGGGCAAAACCAACCATCGAGATTCAAAGAAGGCTAAACCCCACCATGAAAGAGGTGGTGAAAAAGGAAATTATAAAGTGGTTGGATGCTGGCATTATTTACCTGATCTCAGATAGTTCATGGGTAAGTCCTGTACAATGTGTACCAAAGAAAGGGGGTATGACAGTGGTGAAGAATGAAGCTAATGAGCTCATCCCTACTCGAACAGTTACAGGATGGAGAGTATGCATGGACTACCGCAAGCTAAATAAAGCCACACGCAAGGATCACTTCCCCTTGCCATTCATTGATCAGATGTTGGATAGGCTAGCTGGACATCAGTTCTATTATCTCTTGGATGGTTATTCTGGATATAATCAAATTACTATAGCACTGGAGGATTAAGAGAAAACGACATTCACATGCCCATACGATACGTTTACATTTTGGCGTATGTCTTTTGGTTTATGCAATGCACCGACAACCTTTCAATGGTGTATGATGGCAATCTTCTCCGATATGGTCGAGAAAAATTTGGAGGTATTTATGGACGATTTTTCTGTGTTCGGTGATAGCTTTGATCTTTTCCTAAAAAATCTGATTTTAATGTTGAAACGTTGCGTGGAAACTAATCTGGTTCTCAATTGGAAAAAATGTCACTTTATGGTGAAAGAAGGGATTATCCTAGGGCATAAGGTTTCTGCAGCAGGGTTAGAGGTGGATAAGGCGAAGATAGAGACTATTGAAAAATTACCTCCTCCATTACCGGTGAAGGGAGTCCGGAGCTTCTTGGGGCATGCAGGTTTCTATAAACGCTTCATCAAAGATTTTTCACAAATTTCAAAACCTTTATGTTCCCTGTTGGAGAAAGATGTCCCTTTTAAAATGGATCAGTCATATATCGAGGCATTCGAGATTTTAAAGAAGAAGTTGGTATCTGCTCCGATCATTGTGGCGCCCGATTGGTCTTTACCATTCGAATTGATGTGCGACGCCAGCGGCTATGCAGTGGGAGTAGTATTGGGACAACGTCATGACAAGATCTTTCACACAATCTACTACTCCAGCAAAACATTTACAGACGCTCAGTTGAACTACATAACCATCGAAAAAGAACTACTTGCAGTTGTGTTTGCCTTCGACAAATTCAGAGCTTATCTCATTGGGACCAAGGTCATTGTCTACACGGATCATTCTGTAATCAAATATTTGATCGAAAAGAAGGATGCCAAACCGAGGTTAATACGGTGGGTGTTACTGCTGCAAGAATTTGATTTGGAGATCTGGGATAGAAAGGGTACAAAAAACCAAGTGGCGGATCATCTTTCACGGTTGGAAAATGCAGAGGTACAGAGCCAAGACAATGCACTGATTAACGAGAAATTTTTGGACGAACAACTTCTCCTAGTAACCACAACACTGCTTTGGTATGCTGATTATGTGAACTATGTGGTTGCTAAGGTGTTACCACCGGATTTGAACTCGCAACAACGAATGAAATTCCTTCATGACGTGAAGCAGTACTATTGGGATGAACCGTTCTTGTTTAAAGCCTGCGCAGATCAAATGATTCGACGTTGTGTGCCACATGAAGAGATGGACAGCATATTAGGTCATTAACACTCATCAGACTATGGAGGTCATTATTCCGGTGATCGAACTGTGGCCAAGGTGTTACAATCAAGATTTTACTGGCCTTCGTTATTCAAGGATGTGTATCTCTATGTGCTAAAGTGTGATCGATGCCAACGCGTAGGTAATATCTCCAAGCGAAATGAAATGCCACTCAACTCTATATTGGAGGTAGAACTGTTCGACGTTTGGGGAATCGATTTCATGGGACCGTTCCCCTCATCTTTTAATAATCGGTATATTTTGTTGGCAGTGGATTATGTCTCCAAATGGGTAGAAGCCGCAGCTTTACCCATAAATGATGCCAAAGTTGTTCTTCTATTCTTAAAAAAGAACATCTTCACACGATTTGGGACTCTTCGGGTAATAATAAGTGATGAGGGAACGCATTTCTATAATAAGCTATTCACAAAATTGTTGGTGAAGTATGGGGTTCGTCATAAAATCGCAGCTGCGTATCATCCCCAAACCAATGGCCAAGTTGAGGTCTCGAATAGGGAGGTCAAGAGAATTCTGGAAAAGGTGGTCAATCCGTCACGAAAAGATTGGTCTTTACGTCTTGACGATGCTCTATGGGCATATTGTACAGCATACAAGAATTCGATCGGCATGCCACCTTATCGAATGGTTTACGGAAAGGCATGCCACCTCCCAGTTGAGCTAGAAAATAATGCACACTGGGCCATTCAGAAGCTCAATTTCAATGTACAAGCAGTGGGTAAAAAAAGATTGTTGCAGCTCAACGAGATGGATGAATTCTGATTCAACGCCTATGAAAACACAAAACTCTACAAGGAGAAAGTCAAAGCTTGGCATGATAAGAAAATTCTCGATAGGACGTTTGAACCGGGCCAACAAGTCTTGCTTTTCAATTCTCGACTGGGGTTATTCCCTGGAAAACTGAAATCTCGTTGGTCGAGACCTTTTAAAGTCGTATCTGTTGCACCACATGGTAACATCGAGATCGAAAAACCAAATTCAAATTTCACATTCAAGGTTAACGGTCAAAGACTCAAACATTACTGGAGTGGACCCATTGAACGTCAAACTACGGTCATGAACCTCTCCGACCCAGTGGACAATTGAGCATACCAGCAAAGTCAGGCCGACGACAGTAAACCAAGCGCTTATTGGGAGGCAACCAAATCATTTTTTTTTTTTTTTTTTTTTAGTTTTTTTTATTTTTTTTAGTGCATATCATTTCTCTATTTTAGTATTAGGTAGTAGAGCTAGTCAACATTTTGGGTGATTGAGTCTTAAGTTGTATCATGGTTGCATGTCCTTATTTACTTAGTCTCAATTTGCAGGTTGGAGAACATGTACTTGACTCTTGAAGTCACGGAAGCCCAGCGCCCCGGCGCTCAGATTACACAAGACCACAGCGCCCCGACGCTATGCCTTCACACCAGCTACTGCACTCAAGCGTATCGGCGCTCCTTTTGAACTAGAATCTAGCGCCCCGGCGCTAGGGAGTTCTTGAAGCTACGGATCACCAGCACCCCGGCGCTCAATATTGCTTATTCCCCAGCGCCCCGGCGCTACCCCTGCACACGAGCCCCTGTTGCCCAGCGCATCGGCGCTTGTTTCAAGTCTTAACCTAGCGCCCCGGCGCTGGGGGCGGTTCAGAGTCCTACACGTTTATAAACTGCTGAACGGTTACTTCTATTATTCCTTTTACTTAGCACGTCTCCACCCCTCCCTCTCATACACGACTTTTCTTCTCTCAATTGGTAACACCGAAAATTGTAAGCGTTGTCCATACAATTCTAGGGATAAGTTCCTGCTATAGTGTAATAATTCTCATCTCTCTAACGATCATCTACCAAGGTAGGTTGTATGCTATAAATCCATTTTTGTGCAACAAGCATGGTTATTGATGTAATTGGTGAGTGTTCTTCATCCGAATATGCATCATCCTTCATCTAGAAATAAGGGTTCATGTTTCTATATTGTATAATGGCCATAATTTGCTCACTTATAAGTAGTGATTGCATTCATGGGATATTTTTGACAAATAAGAGGTATGAATTGATAGCAACTTAGTGAGATTCTAAGTAATTTATAAGTTGCCTCTTAGATGTTTGATGAATTGCCTAAGTCAATGATCATGTCCAAATTCAAACATATCAAGCCTACATGCACATTGTTTGTGGCCTACCTTGACACCGTCATACTATCAAACTATGGTCCACACAATCATAGTTTTATGGGAAGATTTATATGGTATTGATGCATACTCTAGAACATGTTGCTTTGCACGACACACTTTGTGAACGACTTATGCATGTTGCTCTCAAAATGCATAATTTTAATAGTACAGGAGCCTATTCAATATGATTGCCATCCTCATACTTCATCCCCAACCTTGTTTTCAACATATACATATATTATAAAGTTTGGGGGTAAAGTCATACATAAGTTTATCCACACTCAAATTCTGTTCAATGCTAATACATAAATATGTTTGTAATTGCAGAATTTCTGACATGGCATCCAAACGTCAGCGTGGTGAAGGTTCAAGAACCGCTTCAACTTTACCGCCAAGTTTTGTCAGTCTTGCGGCTCAAGAACGATACAACCGCACGGCTACTCGATCATTAGTCCCGGAACGTGGGTTGAGACCGGATCAATCAAAGGATGGCGACATGGTAGTCATGATAGCCGAGAGTAACTGGTTCACACTCACCGCGCAGCCCGATCCAGCGGTGATTGCAATTGTGAAAGAATTTTATGCCAACGTGCCCGAGCATGATCACTACGGGGTATTTGTGAGGGGCAAAACAGTTGAAATTGGTGAAGAGGACTTCAATGGGTGCTATCAACTGCCACTAGAGGGATTGAACGACGAATACGCACGGTTTATGAATGATGGGCCGGATTATGAGCAGATAATTCATGAGCTTTGTCAGCCGGGCACCACATGGACAGTACATGAACGCGGAAGTATGACTTTTCCACTCGCGAATCTCAGCTTATATGGGAAGGCATGGTTTGCGTTCATTTGTGCAAAACTCATGTCATGCACCCATGTGAGTCATGTTACCAGGGAACGTGCAGTGCTTCTTTATTCCATAATCAAAGGATTTAAAATTGATGTAGGCCATCTCATTCTACAATATGTCCTCCGAGCATCTCGCGGAGGAACCACTGGAGGGTTACCACATCCATCTCTTATCTGCATATGATGTGCTAAGTTTGGAGTCAAATAGAAGTCAGACGAGATGATCCAAATGCCTATGCCAGTGCTAGACCACAAGTTGATAAGCAGATACAAAGTGTGGACAAGTGGAGCAAATCACCCTAGGGGATTGGGTTTCATAATTCCCCAAGCCGAACAATCTCAAGCTCCACCACCTCAGGCTCCACCTACTTATGGTCCCTCGTCTGCAGCTTATCGAGGTGTGGTTCTCGAAGCTGTCCAAAGAGAAGTTAATGGATGATTCTACAATATTGAAGCCCAAAATGTCCGCCTGTCTGAACGCCAAGATGTGATCTATAAATACTTGGTTGATCAATTTACATCACAGAATGAGATGAACGCCCAGCTATTTTCGGGTGTTAGCCTCAGCCAGTTCCCGACTGCCCCAATCCTGCCAGTTTTTCCCCCTTCTGCTCTAGAGATGAGCGAGGATGACGATGCACTACCCGAGGCTTAGGCTCATCAGGGAAGTCCTCTGTTTTATTTTGTTTTATCTCTCGCATGAGGACATTGCTCTAGATAAGTTTGGGGGTAGTTGTTTAGTGTTATTTTTATTTGCATGAGTAAACTGTAATTGTTAATAGTTTATGGATGTTTTAATTTTTATAAATGTTGCATTTAAGATTGCATGTAATTCCATCTTTTAATAGTGAGTATATTTGAAGGCCAATGATGAACTTAAAATTTCATGAACAAGTCTAGTAAGGATTGTTGAGTCAGTAATATGATGTTCTTGACATGATTTGAATCTTTATCTGTTTGACACTGATATTTCAAGGATAGCACATTTGGAAAGATGACCATGTTAGCTATGATAGTTTAAATGGATAGATAATAGAGGTCTAAAGGATGAGTGCTAGTGAAATAAAAGAGCAAGTTAAATAGTTAGTGAAGACTGAATTTAGATATGAACTCAAGTTTGGGGGAAAAATATATGGAGTATATAAGCTATAAATAATAATAATAATAATAATAATAATAATAATAATAATAATAATAATAATAATAATAATAATAATAATAAACACCGTGGCGTGCTTGTCTAGTTTTGTGGCCTTTGTTACTTGAGTAAGTAAGCCCGAGGGGATTGTCTCTACACCTAGCGCCCTAAGGTCTTAATGGCTTGGGAGTCGTTGGTCAAAAGCTCGTTAAGGTAGCATTGAAAAGCCTAAGGGAATAAGACAATGCATAGTCATGAGAAAAAATAATAATAATAAAGTGGGAAAAGTGCAAAATGCCCCCATCTAAAAATAATTAAATAATAAGCATAAGTATTTCATGTTGACCCCTGAATTTTGGTGATTGTTTAATTTCAGTTGAATCTAGTTTATTTGATGAACTCTTGAGTTGAATTGTATGAAGCTTTTTATGAACTTTATTATCTTTCAGTTTTTTGCTATTCATTGGTTAGCATGGTTGTTGAACACACACTCACAATATCAATAATAACAGATTTGGATTTATTGATTGTTGGGATATTGTTGATCTATTTTAACATGAGGTATTAGCATATTTTTGTGATTTTTCTGAGGCCTATGGATATTCGTCAAATATTGAATTGCTGGAATTAAGGTCATTTAGTTAGTTTGCATTTGCATGATGTTTAATTATTCGTATTGGTTGTGTTTTGTTGCTTGAAGACACGCAACGATTTAAGTTTGGGGGTATTTGATGATTAGGTAATATACCTATGAATTAAATATACTCTGTAACAACCCCAAAATAGGTCCATTCCATCCAACCCATTCTGAGTCGCCAAATACATGGTATAGAAAACAACTACAACTTTATTACAACAATTGTCGTGCAAAATACAACAACACATATGTTGTGAGTTTGTATACAAATATATATCAACTGTGACTCATGTCCCAACCGTGGACAGCACCTCATATTGACACCTTACATAAAGGTATAGTTGAAAACTGTTTTGGAAATTAGAATCTTTGGGAAGTGCTCAAGGAAACCTTCGTACATGGGAGGCCATGCGTCTAGGTTATTATAGATATCATATGACCACAGAATTATCCTTGGTTGACCCAATAGACCCCAAAGAAAAACAAGAAGATTACTATCATATTCTTCCCAATGGAAAGTCTTCTCCTGACATATCATTATCTCAACTGTCTCTAATTGAGATTTATATTTCAAATAGACTCCAAGATCATATAGATAGTGCTGGTAGATATACTCAGCAAGTGGATGAGCACATCCATGTCTTATGATGACATGTGGTGGTATGTCATTAGACATCTTGTATGACAGTGGGAAAACACCCTTCCAACGTTGGGTTCGCTTCACCCTAGTTGATTCGCCAAATATAACTACTAAATGATGACCACCATTCTATTCCCCTGTTATTCCCCCGCTCGACCCAGCTACACTCGTATTACCTGAAAGGAATTGTGAAGCAAAAGGGTGAGCACAACTAGCTCAGTAAAGAATATCATGACTAAAGATAAATAAATTATCAATAGCCTTCAACAGTAATAAATCAAAGATTTAGAACATATGGTATATGATAAAAATTTCAACCATAGTTGCAGCGGAACGAGCAATCCATTAGAAGAGTCAAATAGACTATAAAGTCTATTATCTTCTCCATGTTAAAAGTCCACCAATAATGTTTTATCCCTATAACATCAATCAACAATTCTTGTCCACAATCACATATATAACTCATAATCATAATTGTTGTTCTAAATTCCTTTTCTCATCCAGGACGAAGATAATTTTTATCACCTGAAACATCAAAGATCATGGTTATACCAAATCACAGTTCATGTTCATAATCATACTAATAAATTCATCTTTGCACTACGGCCAAAGATATACATCAATAAGTCATCTTTGCACTACAGGCCAAAGATATTCATCAACAAGTCATCTTTGCACTACAGGCCAAAGATATACATCAACAAGTTATCTTTGCACTACAGGCCAAAGATATTCATCAGTTGGTCATGTTCATCTAAACACCTGTTCATCTTTGCACTACGGGCCAAAGATATTCATTAGAAATCATTCATCTTTGCACTACAGGCCAAAGATATTCAATTATATCATTATTTAGGACTGAGGATGATGAAAAAAATATATTTTTAAAGAAACGAATCCAGTGAAACAAAATGACAAGGATTAAGGATTCGTACTTTATTTTATCCATGTCCAAAAATACCTCAAAATAATCATAGTGGTGTAAAATTCAAGAATGATCAAAACATGGATACAATCAAAGCTAGTATCCACAATAGATATTTTAGACAAAAAGAAGAAATTTCATTTTTCGGTGAATAGTGTCGTATTCGTGAATAGTGTCGTATTCGTGAATAGTAACTCCGACACCAAAAGATAGAAATTTCACCAAAAAAACATCTTTATGCTTCGTGAATAGTACTCGTGAATAGTAACTCGTGAATAGTAACTCATGAATAATAACTCGTGAATAGTAACTCATGAATAGTAACCCCGACATGAAAAAGTTCCAAATTTGATAAAAAGTTTCAACCAATATTTCGGCATAATGATATTGAAGAAATAATATCATTTTAGAAGAAAATAACCTCCCTTACTATCCCTTACCTTGAAAGACAGTACCCCTGACTAGAATAACACTGAATGAACTTGCACCGTATAGCAATACTCAAAGTATACTCAAAATACTCACAAAAATACGCTCGATAATATAAAGAGAGAAAACTTTAGTTTCTGGTGTAATTTTCAATTCTAACCTAAGCACCCTATTTATAGGAAAATGCTTAGAACACCAAAGCAGAAAATTTAATATAATAATAATATATATAATAAATCTTCTACGCACACTTGAAATCTGATTTCAGCTCAATAACCACATGCCACCTTCTAGAAAAAAAAAAGGAAAAACGTTTTTCTAATTTAAAATAATTTAAACTTCCAAAAATCAATTATTTCGGAGCTTCGAAACTTCAATAATTCACAATAAATAGCCATTTTGCCAGAAAATTTGAATCTTGCAAGTTTTTATAGGAAATTCAATTCTCTACAACTTTACAGAAGAAAGTTTTTCCAAATTCCAAACAGAAATTGACCGAAATCCACAAACGGGCGATTTTACAAGCTATAATCAAATTTCGATCAATAATTGTGTCCACCAACACACAAAATATGTGTTAAATATTTAATGCCACAAAAATTCTCATCCTCCTCATATACTCACATATTCCACATTCATTATAAAATATCACCGTTAATATATTATTAAAATAATATATTTAAATGAATTATTTTATTAGAAAAGATAAAATTTCACTTTTTAACAATTGTCACATTAAAAATTTTCTCCATCTATATCCACATAAAATCAATATTTTCCTCATCATATGAATCAATAATTAATTATTCACAAATGATATTACAAAATTACAATATTGACAACCAGGCAGTTCCCAGGAAAGAGGGGGCTTTCCAATAAGAATTTCTCCTTACTGGCGCGCAATTAGGTGACCAAACCTCTCCTTAGACAGAACTTTCTAGACATTGTCAATAATGTTATCTAATAATATTATTTAGATAATATGAATTATTGCTTCGATAATGAAAAATACTGTGTAATGAAAACAACAGCAATATAAAATATCAACGCAGCAATTATTGAATCAATAAAATAAAATACTGAACAGTAATTACAGTAACCATTATTGAGTAGTGTCTTCTTACGTAAGAATCAATAATTGGTGCAATACCGTGTGCTACTGTGTTTTAACCACCGAGTATTTTAACAGTATTAACGGTAACAACTACGCCGTTATTTTTAAAAACTTCAATTTGTCGTTTTCTTCATCCGACAGTTATTCTGTTACGGGGCCCACAAAAGGCTGCGCCGTCGTACGAATATTCCCCGACAGAAAGAATATTCTACGACCAAACGAATATTCCCCGACAACAATGAGTATTTTATAACCACTTGCTTATTTTGAAAAAAAATTCATATATCACCCTTAATTTTAACCTTCTATCAATTTAACCATTTACTGAATTGTAATTATAAGAAAAATTGAATACTTTTATTTCATAAAATTCGGGGTCTTACATACTCGAGTTTAGATTTATGTATTTTCGAGTCGTTTAGTATCGTGTTTATTGTGTTTTTGTGTTGTTTTGCAGTTGTGGGGCGTTTGGAAGCTGTTGGGCTAAAAAGGGCACGAGAACCATCTACTGCACCCTAGCGTCGGGGCGCTGCTCCAAGAGTTAAAACCAGCGCTGGGGAGCTAGTCTTCGGCTGGCTCTGACTTGGACCGCGTGCGTGGAACAGGCGTGGACATTGCTTTGACTATTAGTTTGGCTTTATTTTAGGAGTTTATGGGAAGTCTATTTGGATTCTGATTTGTGGAATTGGGCAAGTAAATATAAATTAATTCTTTTTATTGAATTGGGACTCTATTCTACACAATTGGAGATTGGATCAGGAGGAAGAGCATATCTGAAGGCTTGAAACTTGGAGTTCTTCTTCTTCTTTATTCTTTTAAATTGTGTAACTCATTAAGGATGATTTATCAATTATTTATGGTTTTTATTTTCGTCATGAACTAATTCCTTTTATTGAGATTCCAATGGAACCTTTTATGGTTATGAATTGATTATCTAATTTATTCCAATTATTTATGTTGAAATGAATTGTTCATTATGTCTTGTATTTATTGATTAATTATCTGGCCAATAATTACCGTGTTACTCTAGAAGGAATCGAGAAAGGAATTCTAGAGTTAGAACTGGGCAGGGTGACATGTGACTTAGTTATTTGCACAGTGAATAATTAGGTTTGTGAATAGAATTAGAATATCTATTTGTCGCATGTTACATAAAAGGAATTGGGTTTGTAACAAGTTTAATTCAATTATTTTGCATAGAGATATAGCAAAATTAATCTGGGTTAAATAGAAGACAATTGATCACTCGAGAGAGGGCTTTTGGCATTTGAGAATTCTTGTTAAAAATTCAGTAGATATAATAATTGGGATAATTGGATAATTGATTTAATAATCATAATTGGGGAAATTGGAGTCTTAATTGTCATTTATCTGCATTTAAACAATTCTTGATTTGTTCTTTATTTTCTTTTAGAATAATTTCTTGCTTTATTAAAATTAGTTTTCTTAGTTTTAAAAATCACAATTTTTGGTTGTTTAAATAAAATTGAATTGATACAGTACTAGTAGTTGGAGTTTATTAATTGGAATTCTCTGAGGGATCGACACTCTAATTTATCACTATATTACTTGTTGGTCGTGTATACTTGCACGTTTGCTTTGATTGTGAAATCAACCAACACTATCCCTCCTCATAATCCGCCATTGACGATCCAAAATTGTCTCGGCATGCTTCTCGCAAGTAAGATCTTCCCGAATCTTATGTAATATGTATTGCACAACATGAAGCAGATGATAAATATATTTTCTTAATACCGAAATATAAAAGACATTATGTACATGAGATAACTGTGGAGGAAAAGTTATCAGATATGTCACGTTTCAACTCTCTCAAGAACTTCAAAAGGGCCAATGAAACGCGGACTTAACTTCCCTTTTAAATCGAACCTTCGAATTAGACTTTTATAAAATAAAATAAATTAATATTTAATTATTAACAAAAATATGAGTTATTACAATAAGCTTGGGTGGTGGGACTAGGGATGTACCCACCAGTTATATCTTGTACCTAAAAATTGATATTGATAGGAATAAAAATAATATTAATAATAATTACTAATACTAATATTTTTAAAACATAAAATTAAGAGGGAATAGTAATAGTAACATGAGAATAATAGTACCTGTAATTTTGCCTACTCTATGAAGTCAGTCGCAAATGAGTAGGAGGGCACATAAGCCTGGGTGGTGGTGATGTACCCTTCCGCTATATCTTGGGCCTGAATAATATTCATGTTTTTATTATTAATAATAATAGTAACAATAATATTAATATTTTTATTAATATAAATAATAATATTATTCTTATATTAATAATAATATTAAGCATGCTAATTACTATTACTAATATTATTATTAATCATTAATAATATTAACATTCATATTAAGTACCTGAACTTTCGCCTTCTTTGTGAAGTCAGACTCGAATGAGTAAGAGGGAACATAAGTTTGGGTGGTGGGGATATAACTCTCTTGTACCGCAGGCTCCTCTCGCTCTTCACCATTGAGCTCCCCCGCTAAGTTATATTGTTTCCTCTTACTTCAGAGTTGGATACACCATAATAGTGGTCACATACCTGCTTCTCAACTACATAGTCTGGAGGCATCTCGATAAAAGCAAAACATTTATCAAGTAAAGACTTTGCACTCTCAACCTGTCATGTAAGATGAACACAATATTAGTATTAGTAAACAAGATAGGATGTATAAATGTAATATGCATAAATTAATGCATGACACGGAAGTTAAAATATGAAAATGTTAGTGTACCATGGGTATAAGATGATGCTGATGGTTGTAAACAGTTTGGGGCTCATAAGTAGGGTTCTGGGTTCCCTTCCCGTCGAGGGCGATGCAGTTTTCTATGTGTAATTTTCAATCCATCTATGAATCAAGTTTCATGTAGTTGGAAATTCCGTACTGCTGTCCCTTAAGATGCTCCATGTATGCCTCTCAATGCGCGATGTACTCTCGCTTCAAGGCTATGCAATCAACGACGACAAATCTATGTTCTTTTTCCTTTCTAAGATCGTTGTGATTTTCTACCAGAGATGGTATACCTTGTAGGAACCCATACTGTCTCATCACCATGTCTGGCATCTGGTATTCTACAATATCAAAATGGATCATGAGGATTCAGATCCCAACAACCTTCCTTCAAAATTAAATCCATTCATATTGTCATCTCACCTCATGTAAGGGTGTCAAACTACTTGCCATTCAGGTTGGACATCAAACTCCCCTCGATAAAATTTCAAATGATGATGTGAATTTTGTCGTCTATCAGGGTAACTGTGATTTTCTGAGTATGCCCACGCTAGGACCCTAGGTAACCATAAATGTAATTGAGGTCTAGGGTTAGGCATTCCAATTATTATACGCTCGTATGCCCAAATTTGTAAAAGTGTGATACAACCATTAATATATTTCACTCCTTTCCTAATGGCAGTATATAAAGACCTATACAAATACCCTAACACAGTTGCACCCCAAGAATACGTTACACAATTTTCAGCGTTAGCAATAAAATACATATACTTGGGATGAACATAATTTTTATTCCTAGTGGGGAATAATATTGCCCTACACAACCAAAGAATATAAGCCTTTGTGCATCGACCAACAATTTCCTTACTTGTTCTAGGCGAACAATTATTAAAATGCTCCTGCAACCACAGTAATGAAATCGAGCCGCGTTTTTTTGATTCCTGATATTCAGCAGCTACTTCACTAATAAAACATTCCTTAAAATGAGTCAGTGGAGTGTCAAATAATAGACAAGTTAAGGGTTTGTCAACTACTGGCAACCCAAGAATGAAGTGTACACCCTATAAAGTTATTATAATTTTCCCACAATTTAGGTGAAAACCATTCCATCTCTCCACCAAGGCAAACACGAGCCCAATATCAGTTTGTGGTACAACTGTCGGATAGTTAAAAATCTCAAACCCACATTTTTTTAGAAGAGTTTTTTGAGCTTTTGTTAATATCCATTGATCGTATTTTTTTTAATTAATTGATATGAGAGTAGTCTTCCTCTGTCTTTCCCGTCATATACATCACCTGACCCGTGATTTTGTTGGTCGTAAATGACACTTGGGTCAATTGGTCCATAAATTCAACTATCCATCTAGTACCTAAAAAATAACATAAAAAGTTTTTAATATTGTTTAATAACTATTTAACACAATTATATCTATATCTCATTAATCAGAAAAAACCTCATTTTAAAATAATTTAAATATTGTTTTTCAAAGTTTTCATAATAATTAATGATTATTAGTCACAATACTCACATGCATATTACATCCCACATAACTCACTATATTTTATCAAAAGAAATATTCATAATAAAATAATACTACATTACAATTATTAAGAAAATTAATTTAATAATAAGTCAAAAATTATAATAACTACTTCACCACATAGTTATATAATTACCCAAACACATAAATCACAAAAAAATTTAAAAATTCACATGCATATATGTAGACATAGTAATGATTGATAATTTTCCTTAAAAAGTTTAAACTTCTATTTTATTATAAATACATTTTTAAAAAATAATTATAATATTTATTTATTTTTTAATTGAAAATTTGGAAAATAAGTCTTACCAAAATAATACTTGAATCTGAAAATTTGTAAAGAATCGGTTGCAAGCAAAAATTTGATGGCGAATTTCATGTTCTTTCTCTCTATTTTATCTATTTTGCTACTTGAATGGAAGTTGATTTAGGCAGGGGGAGGGAATATGATCTGTAGCGGCAGGGGAAGAGCAAATGAGTTGGAGCTTTAAGAGGGAGAGGAGCGACAGTTGGTTAAAAGGGAGAGGCCCTGCCACTACAGCTTGTAGCGGCAAAAGGCGTGCCATTATGTGCTTCCGTTTTAATTTTCGTGTCACATTCAATGCAGTGAGCAGTCACATTGGGAGTTTGAAGAGCCCTGCCGCATGAGCCCTGCCCTGTCGCATAAAGGAAGGGCTATAAGGTAACTTGGCACCATTTTTGGAGTTAGGTGACTGCAGCTACAACATGTAGTGGCAGGGGCTTGATTCACATTTATTGTGACCTTATATCGTACTGATCAACGGCTACAAACTCGGTTGTTGAACAGTACCGAAGGCAACCGGTTGTCACAGATTAATTTATATATATATATATATATATATATATATATATATATATATATATATATATATACACCACGGATCCAGTCCGGTCTCCCGGACTGGACTTAAAATACGGACCCCAAAATTTTTTTTTTTTTTGCTTTTTTTTTTTGAAACAACTAAAAAAAAAAAATTATGGAACTGAAATTTTTTCATAATACAGTGTTTTGGGTGTGTTTTTAATACCTATACCAACCAATGTATGTACAGTCTGTCCAGACTGTACAGAAATGTTTTGGTATATGCATCCAAATCACACCCAAAACACTGTATTATGGAAAAATTTCAGTTCCATAAATTTTTTTTTTTTTTTTTTAGTTGTTTCAAAAAAAAAAAGCAAAAAAAAAAAAAAAAAAAGGTCCGGATTTTATAAAATCCGGGAGTCCGGACCTGATCCGGACTATATATATATATATATATATATATATATATATATATATATATATATATATATAACATGTTTGTGTGAACATGTTGATAAATAATATTTATTATATATATATTTTTTGTAATGAATATGTACAAGTGTTATAGAGAAAAATTACTTAAATAAATTTAAAAATGTGAATAATTAAATATAATTCTTAATTCAATTTATACTATTAAAGTTGTGAAGTTACATATTAACGAAGTTAAAAGTTGTTGAAATTAATTTTGAGTTTTGCTACCTAATAAGAAAGGAAAAAAGAAAGAAAAATAATTAATATGATAGTGAGAGAAAGCGAATGTAATGAAAAATAAAACCTCAATAAATAATTTATTAATACAAGTTCAATAAATTAATCTAATTCAATCGATGAGCGAATAACTTTTTTACTTAATATATACAAGTACAAGTATTGATAATCTTTTCATTAAATATAACAAATTTAAAATATAATTCAATTTTTTTAGAATACTGTAAAGAAAAAGTCCAAACCACCTGAATAAAAAGGAACAGAGAAGAAGCATCATAATTGAATCTTTTGACGGAGATCGGCGTCTTCCGATCGGGGTTGTGATCGGTCAAAATTTTATTTTATTTTATTTTATTTTACTTTTGACTATCAAATAATTAATATGATTTATTGGAACTGGAATTTTTATAAAATGCAGTGATGTAAGTGTCATTTGGATACATGTAAAAAATAGGGTTGCACAGACTGTACAACTCTATTTTTTACATATCTTCAAATGACACCTAAATCATTGCATTTTATAAAAATTTCAGTTCTAATAAATTCTATTAATTATTTGGTAATCAAAAACAAAAAAAATAAATAAATAAAAATTCCTGCCGCTCACTGTCCGGTTGGAAGATAGTAGACTAATTGATCATAATTTGGTATCCAAAACCGGCAAATCGGTTGGAAAGAAACACTGTGGGTCCCATTGATCGTAATGGATCAAGCCACAAATCTATTGGTCAGATAAATAACAAGTCCATAGGTTGGCCCCCACAAAAGTAGAACCGACAGAAGATAATAACCACCGTCCGTGTCAGAGAGACATACGAGCGAATTGACGGTAGGATATTTCGTCGCGTTGAGAGGGAGACTAAATGCAACATAAGTCGGTGAATTGCCAGCTGATGGCTTCAATTACTAAAAGAGTCCTTCTATGGGGACAGGAAATTGGGACCGGAATATTGGACCGGTTCAATTTTTTTTTTTTTTTTTTTTGGTGACTTTCAAAAAATGTATAGTATTTATTCCAATAGAAATTTTTATAAAATATAGTGTTTTGGGTGTAATTTGAATACACATACAAATACAGGGTTATACAGACTGTATAACCCTGTATTTGTATGTGTATCCAAATTACACCCAAAACACTATATTTTATAAAAATTCCTATTGAAATAAATACTATACATTTTTTGAAAGTCACCAAAAAAAAAAAAAAAAAAAATTGGACCGGTCCAATATTCCGGTCCCAATTTCCTGTCTGCCTATAGTTTTCCTTACTAAAATGCAGTTTAATCTTAAGAGAAGCAAAAGAATAAAACCACGTATAAGAATTACCAAATTGTTATTTTTACATTAAAATTTTAACATTTATAATTTGTCTCACATAAATATAAAATTCACTTATTATTCAAAAATCTTGTAAAATGTCATAGAAATATCATCATTTCCAAATAGAAAATGAAAGGGGGTACGGCTTCTAACATTCCTTAACGGGGAGTGGGACTGAAAGGCGAAAATAAAGTGTTTAATATGAAGTTAATTTTAGTCAATTAATTAATACAGTGTCGATACGCAAGTCCGAAGGTGATCTCTCTATACGTATCAATATTATATTGGTCAATTGAATAACTTACTATAAAGTTAAAGAGTCCTTTTAGGGGGACATTTTTTTGCTGATATTCTAGCGACATTATTTTTTTTTGTAGTACTCCCTCCGTCCCAAATTAACTGCTCAGTTTTGACTTTTTTTTTAGTCAAATTGACTATTTTTAGAATCAATAATTAAGCATATATAAATATATTTCTAAAATTATAAAAATTATTATTAGTAATAAATTGTATATACTTTCTTTTGGTTATAATTTCTTCACCTATATTTTAGCAAAAATAGTAAAAAGATTAGTTTTAAAAATGGTCAATTTGACTTTAAAAAGTCAAAACTGAGCAATTAATTTGGGACGAAGGTAGTACCTCTCAAAAAATGTATAGTATTTATTCTAACTGAATTTTTTATAAAAAATAGTGTTTTAGGTGTAATTTGAATACATACAAGAAACAAGGTTTGTACGGTCTGTACAACTCTGTTTCTTGTATGTACTAGAATGTCGCTAGAAATGTCAGCAAAAAATATCCCCCTAGAATTATTCAAAGTTAAAACCAAATCCAAACTATACATTGGGTAGGGGAGTGGTTAGCATGAAGTGAACTTTATGTCGTATGTGTCAATATTGTACTACCTCCATCCCACAATAAGTATTTTTTTAGGCTTAATATTTTTTTCCAAAATAAGTGATGTGTTAGAACTCCAATATAATTTTTATAATATTTTCTCATATATTCCCTTATGCATTCAATGGTATTTATTGTATCTTACCATCACTATAATTAAATGACACTCATTAACTCTTCAACTTCAAAAAAATATATTAAGGATATTTTTGTCATTTTAACTTGTGTATTAGTATGCGTAATTTAAGCTAAAAAACACTTATTATGAGACAGATGTAGTATTAGATACTACCTCCGTCCCACAATAAGTAATTTTTTAAGCTTAATAGTTTTTTCCAAAATAAGTGATGTGTTAGAACTCCAATACAATTTTTACAATATTTTTTCATATATGCCCTTATGCATTCAATGGTATTTATTGCATCTTACCATCACTACAATTAAATGACACTAATTAACTCTTCAATTTCAAAGAAAATATATTAAGGGTATTTTTGCTATTTTAACTTGTGTATTAGTATGTATGATTTAAGCTAAAAAAATACTTATTATGAGACAGAGATAGTAAAAAATAAACTTATCATAAAATTCACTTCATGCTAACCAGAAGAATGGGTAAATGCTCTAAAGTCTAAAGTCAGAGTGGATTCAAACTGATAGCACGTGAGATTCTTCCAGGCTGTTAGTGGGTCCACCCTACGTGGAAGCCATTGAAATCATATGACCTCAAACTGATTATTATTCCTTATTACACGGTTTTAGAGTCTCGTTTATAAAAATTTATAAGTATAAATACTTTATGTTTAGTTTATGTTTACCAAACCAATATTGTCTCCCTTTCTTTAAAACTGCTATTTGTATAATAAATGTTTTTTAAGAGAATATATTTTTATTGATGATATAAAATAATTAAAAATTTTGTAATTTTATTATCGTATTATCAATACTAAACTAATTAAACACTCATAATTAGAGATAAACTAGATACACACTCGCGCGTTGCGGCCAGATTATTCAATTTTTTAATAATTAATGTGTACGTATAATTAATAAATTAAAATATAATAAGAAGATGGTAGATTGTTGTGCGATGATCAAATTTTATACAGAAAAACAAATGAATATACATTGTAGGGAGTAGTGTTGAGATAAAGTAGTAATTTTATTAAATAATAATTAAATTACAAATGGTAATATCAAAACAGTTGATATTATCAAAACAGTTTAGATTTGCAGTGATTTAGCGGATTATAAATCTAAAAAATTAAGAGAATAACATTATGCTATTAACTGTTTAGATTTGTAGTGATATAGAAGATTATAAATCCAAAAAATTAATTAATAGCATAAATAAGTGATTTTATTAAATAATAATAAAATTACAAAGGATAATATCAAAATAGTATTATCAAAACAGTTTAGATTTGTAGTGATTTAGGGGATTATAAAACTAAAATTTAGGGAAATGAATTAAGGTAATTTGTTTCATCCTCATTTGTTGTTTTAGCTGGACAGTTTTGTTAAGGGTCTCAAGGAACATTAATTAAGCAAGACACATGTTGAATTGTGAAAATGACAGATATCAAACTATGGTATCATATACTGCATTTTAGTATATTTAATTGATATGAAAATAATATATTACTTCAAAGTTTACAAGTATATGTCTTTTAGGTAGTAAATCGTTAGTTTAATATTGTGATTTCATGAATCATGATGATAAAATTATAATAAGCTTGATTACATTGCATCATTTTATATTATAATTTATAATTTGATTTATAAAATAATAAATTAACAAATAAGACTAATTTTGTCTAACATAAGAAATAAATATTATACATTGGATAGTATTAGGTCATTTTTTTTTATGAGAATTGATATTTTTACAATGGCTCGCAGAACCGATATTTCTACACAAGAGAATTGATATTTTCACACGATCTATATATATATATATATATATATATATATATATATATATATATATATATATATATATATATTTCATTTGTTATTTAGTATGACATTTTTGAGATTCTAGAATGAAGTATTATGCATGAGAGAGAGAGAGAGAGAGATATGGAGGAAAATTTACATGGGGGTTGAATTCTTCCATGCCCTATTTCATTTTCTACTTCTTATGATATGTATTCATTGCATACATATATATAAGTGTATAACAATTCATATTTAACCCTCCAAACGAAGCTGAATATATACATTTCATTCCCTACCATAAGTTGTCCAAACATGGGCCTTTGATCTATCCACTACAGCACCTAATTGTAGAAGGTTAGCGAAACTTTAAATTCCATTAACTAAACAAATGTCAAAATTATTTAATTAATTTATACTCATCAAACTATCCTTTCTTATTAATTTGTCATCATTCAAAATTAATCTCTTGACAAGGACAATATAATAATGCATGCATGGATCTTCCGTTGCCATGATTCGACTTTTTTTAAGTACAAAAACAAAACTATATTAGTAACTGCTTTGTGTACTTAAAACTCGAATTGTGGTTCAATGAATGAATTCATGTCATAGCCTCATATATAGGACTCCTAGTCTCCTACCCCATAAAACTACATATCTAATTAAATTCCCCACCCCACCCCACCCCACCCCACCCCTACCCCTACCCCTACCCCTACCCCTTCTTTTAGTCGATGCAGTAAGGTTGTGTTTGATAAATTTGGGAATTAATATCTGAATGATTATGATGTCTTACTAAATTAGACCATCTGAATAGTTATGATGTCTGAATTTAAAAAATTGTTTGATAACTAAAAAGTAAGTTGTCTCTTAATGACACTATTTTATCATTTTAAATGGTAAAATTTTATTTAATAATTTTAAATATTCAATTTAATAAAAATGAGTGCATAATATTGTTGAATATATTTATATAAAAAAAATCAAAAAAATTCATTAAGAGACACCTCTTAATTATTAAGATTTCATTTTTTGTCTTACCAATTAAGAGACATTCAGAATAAAAAAAATAAAATAAACAAACAGCATCATGCCTCTTAGCGAATAAGAGACGGTCCATTAAAAAACAATCAGATATAAACAAACAACACATTATCTAGTGATTAAGACTAAAGTATTATGACCTAAGTCTTAGTTCGATTCTCAATTAAGTGTGTTTATTATAACTAGGTAGTTTGTTTGTGACTGTGAGCTAAGTAAATTTATTTATGAGAATCTTATTTCCTCTTTATGGGAAGTTTGTTTGTACGTAAATGAGTTTATTTATGAAAAAAAGCTTGTTTTCTCTATATTAATTCGTAGGTAGTAGAACCCCTACCAACTTTACAGAAGGTAGTTTCCAAGAGCCAACCATTTCTCTCCTTTTGTTTTGGCGTAAATATGTAACGCCCAAGTTCATGCATCTTTTCTCTCTCTACAAGTACTAGTGTGTATATATATATATATATATATATATATATATATATATATATATATATATATATATATATATATCCCAAAATAAATAACACTCCCTTTGAAGTACTTCACTCCACAACTTCCTCTCTTTCTCTCTCAAAACACGTAGAGGAGTTAGTTAATTGGGTCTTTCTCTCTTTAGAAATGGAAGCATTCAACCAGTGTTCATCTAGTAATTCTTCATCTTCATCTGACTCTTTATTATCCGGCAAAACGCCAAGAGGTTTAAACAGACCGGAGAGAATTAAAGGTCCGTGGAGCTCCGAGGAGGATAAGATCCTTACCCGTCTCGTTGACAGTTACGGTGCCCGGAACTGGTCCTTGGTAAGCAAATACATAAAAGGCCGGTCAGGCAAGTCGTGCAGGCTCAGATGGTTCAACCAGCTGAGCCCAACTGTGCAGCACCGCCCCTTTTCACGAGCTGAGGGCCAGACCATCTTGGCGGCCCATGCCAAGTACGGGAACAGGTGGGCCACTATTGCCCGGTTGCTTCCGGGTCGGACAGATAATGCGGTTAAGAACCATTGGAACTCCACGTTAAAAAGGCGGCAACATCAAGTAGTCCGAGTTCATCCAGTTGAATTAGAGAGGAACGGATTGGACGGTGGTGATGTGAAGTGTGGTCCATCCGGATCTGTGAAGATGAACGTGGGCCAGGATGAGTCCGACCCAATGACCGTTTTGTCGCTGGCGCCACCGGGATTGGGCGGCTGTGGGTCGCCTGAGAGATGAGGGTTTGGGATGTGAATTGTGATGAGGAATTAATTAATTAATGTGATTGCGAGGGAGGTGAGAGATTATGTTACGACGTCGTTCGAGATGCGTTTTTTATTACTCCATATTTGATTGCATGTGTTAAATTTATTTAATTTCCAAGGGGTGGAGAATTTCTGAGCTCATTAAGAAAAGTTTGAATTGTTTTAGGACATTCTTCTTCACGTGGGAAAAATCACTACAAATTTAAAGTAATTCAAGCCAAAATTAAGCTCAGAAATATAACTTCTTTCATTTTTCACTTTCTTTTCTTTTTTATTCAATTTTAACATTTTCTTTTTGTCGACGTTGGGATTTTTAATTGTCCCTTTTCGTTACTTGTTCTTTGGTGTTCTCATTTTAGATGAAATTTATTTGAAAAAACAAGTGAAAAAGGTCCGGCATATATAATGTCGACGATGGACTGTTAAGAGTCGCCAGTTGGTTTTTTAAATGGTTGTACCAACACAACCGAGAAAAGATTTGCACATTGACCCAGTGATGTGACACTGTTAAACGAGTCGGTGAAACCGAGATTCATTAAGGTTCGGGGACTTGATTATGCGGAGGGAATGTGTTAGGCACCCCCCGACATTCGTGTTACCACGATGACTGCCACCTTTCAAGAAACTATTATCTAAATGTGTGTGTGTGGGTCAATGTGCTGTTTATTTGAAAGTAGTGTGAGGCCTCGTTCACACATATATACACAGGGTTTAAATTTATGTAAAAATTCAATTTTAACAAGATATGACAGTGATGTTTTATAAAAGAGGTTTTTCAAACCCTTATGCTCAATAGTAATTGAGACCTTTTACACTCTCATTTTATTAAGTGTTTGGCTTGATTATTTTTATTTCTTCTGAGATGTGAATCATCTATAAGAAAAATAATATTCACAATAATGTTGATTCCCTCGTGGGTATGAAAACTATCTGAGGAAATTCAGACATCGCAGATAAATTTACATGCTGCTTACAGCTGAAAAGGTCCATCACGGGAACCAAATCTAGATCCAATAGGTTGAATCTGTGATCACATGATTCCTAGGCTCACATGATGTTACAATTTGTATGAAAGTTGTAAGCAGGTATATATATATATATATATATATAGAGAGAGAGAGAGAGAGAGAGAGAGAGAGAGAGATATGATCGCCAACCACGAAGCACCTCCATGGGGGATCAAAAATGTAAATAAAATTGTAAAAGCTATCAACCGTCACGGAGGAAACTCTAGGTGGGACAAAACATAAATAAAGCTGTAAAAACGATCAACTGCCACAAAGTAAACTTCAGGCGGAACGAAATATATATAATAAAAGCGATAAACGCACCGGATGTAAAATCCAGGCTCATCGAACAGAGTTCGATAACAATTCATATATATAAATATAAATATATATAAAAGCTAGTAAACGCTCCGAATGTAAAATCCAAGCTCATCGAACAGAGTCTGACAACAGTTAATATATATAAGTATATATATATATATATATATATATATATATATATATATATATATATATATATATATATATATATATTAAAGCAGTAAATGTTCCAGACTAAAGTCGATGAGCCCAGACTTCAGTCTGGAGCATTTACTGCTTTAATATATATATATATATATAAGCAAATAAACGTTCCAAATCGAAGTCTAGGCTCAATCGAGGCATAACTCGATAATTTTAGTCCATATATATATATATATATATGTATATGCAAACAAAAATAAAACCACGGACCGAAGTTTGGGCAAACACACGCAACACGACTCTCAACGTGAAGAAGGGTGTGTGCAAAGATGAAGAGAAATACTTTAAAGTGTTTGAGAAGGCTTAGAGTGGGCTGCCAAAGAAGACTTCTATATCTTTAAAGTGGATAAAACTCGGCTCCCGCCGGTACAAGAGTAACTATATGTGGGCTCACAAATGTTTAAAATGAGAAAGCACTCAGTATATTATATGTACGGAGCAAATTTGACAGGGCTTCTTTGCCTCTTCCCTTCTTAAAATGGCCACCCCAAGCCCTCTATTTATAGAGGGGGGAGCCGCAGGTGTACCTGAGGCTGCCTGGGTTGCCCCGGGTTTCGCAGGTCGCGTCGTCTCGCAGTACGTGGACGTAGGTACTGCAATGTCCGCTCGAACTTTCAGAATTGCAATCCGTGCATCCGACTGAGGTATGTAGGACCTATTTCGGACCTCCGTTGTCGAGAGTTATACAATGGCATGCGATTAGAGGTTGTATGAAGTCATGAAGATGGGACGGTGCCCTCCGGTCTTCAAGCTTTAAATTCTATCTGTTACCCTGCATAATAGTCACTCGGGATTGGTTTTCCTTGATTCTTGTGCGACATTGTTGTGTAGAAATATGTGTATGAAATGTTGAGACGGCGTGATGTGGCTCCAAAGTGGTGAGATGGCGACTTTGCCCCTTACCGGAGTTATCGTCGGTTTGGGCTGATAAAGCAGACGTTACTCAGGGTTATCGCTGAGATTGGACTGCTGTAAATGTTGAAGGTCCTCAGTGTCATCTCTGAGGTGTGCCTGTATTCCCGGTGTTATCTCTGGACTTTGTACTGAATGCCTTGGTGTGAATGCCGAGGTTGAAGCTGATCGCATGCATTTGAAACAAGTATTTTCGGGGTTATCACCGAAACTGCATTCCTTGGGGTTATCACCAAGGGTGGTAGTTGCTAATCCCAACGTTGGGACTGAGAGTGGATACCTCGGGGTTATCTCCGAGATTAATATGTCTTCTTCGGTGGAATTTTCGGTATTGGAATTTCATGCCTCGGGGTTATCTCCGAGGTTGGAATTGTTACTCACGGTGTGTGTTCCGGGGTTGAGATTGAACTTCTGGTAGTATCCGGACTTGACGTGAACTGTCTTCCAGGGTTATCTCTGAAAGACAAATCTGCCCTTCTGCAATATCAGTGACAGGTGTGCAGAAAATTTCGAGTGTCTACACTTTTGTTTTATTTTTTTAACAAAAGTGGGAGAAAAATTTGTGAGAGCCTCAAATCCGGGTCCCAAATCACCACGGATCTGGTACAATCATTCTATAACTATTACGAAAGACATAAACATAAATTGTTTATACAATAAACTTTACACACTTTTTTCCAAGGTCGAGTAACCTTCACTTAATACACAATTCATAACTTATTTGACTTACAATAACATTAATATATAATTCCGTTACAAATCTAACTGCACACGTATACTAAAGCTGGAACTGTCTTTGACATTTCCTTGTATCCGACGTATTCGTCTTAATCTGCCATGTTTATCATGATATAGCAAGGGTGAGCATAAGTTTGCCCATCAAGTATAAGTTTATTTAAGGATATATCATGATTGAAAGAATTTGAATAATAAGCTGGCTATAATTCAACAATATAGTTGTGAATTAGCATGAACAAATTTTTATGACTGAATAAGTATTTAACATGAACAAATATATCTGGACCGAATGGTAATGAAGGTGATCAGCCTTTCATACCTAATGAACACATGCAATACGCACAAAGTGCAATTTAATAATTCTTAGACATGGCAATCAGAAATGATTAACCACAAGTATAATTGAATAATACAACTCGAGGTCGAGTTAAGAAAAACTTGCATGAACCGTTGATTACCGCTACATAATTTAATAATCTTTGTCTGAAGAACTAATAGTAATAATATCGATATACAAATTAGAATAATATCATTACAATATTTAAAATAACCTAAACACATTATCACATAATCCTATCAGTTTATACAGAACATAAGACATAACATCAAGTCAAACTATTTAAGTTTGAGTTGAATCCGACAAAATTCTAACATCCTGACAGTCTAGTCAAACAATTATCGAGTTTAAGTTCAATTAAAACATGTCTAAACACTTAACCATTATCTAAGATAATTTATTAACAGTTAAAATATTTTTTGTAAGCTCGTAATAATTTTTAAATAATTATTACTATTTATCATGATTTTTCTATCATTAAAATCGTATTTATATAATATAAATACCACAATATTCTATTATCATTAATATCTATTTATTTTCAAATATTAATGAAATACATGTCATAATTTTATAATATTACAAATTATTTTTAATACTTTAAAATCACCTTTATATGATTTTTAAACACTTAAATTCATTATCTGATATTAGCTATTAATATTAAAATATTAATATTTTTATGACAAAATATCAAAAGTTATATATTATGACTTAAAATATTTTTATAACACTTAAATCATTTTTATATGATTTTTAAATCCTTAATTCTATTTTTCAATAATTTATTTAATATTATTATTAAATAAACTAATTATCATTAATATTAATTAATTAATGAAATTCATCACAAAATATTAAAAGTCACTAAAAATAAATTAAAATATTTTCTTTTACCATAATATAATTTTTCATGTATTAAAATTATTCTTAAATAATTTATTTAATATTATAATTAAATAAATTAAATACCATTTATATTCAAAAAATATTAAATATTTAGGAAATATATTCAAAATAATTAAAAACTAATTTTCAGACTTTAAAATAATTTTTAGGAATTTATTTTGTATTTTTAATAATTAAAAACCATTTTTATCTATTTATTAATTAAAATAATTAATTTTTGAAAATTAATAATTAATAAAAGGGCCCTATAGCGACAAAACCGTAGCTATAGGTGTTCTTGGTGTTCTTGAGCAAAAACTCAGGTATGCATGTCAGTTTACATAGGGCCTACTTTACCGGTTGCAATTCTTTGATCCAAAGGTTTCTGGGCTGGTAATTACTTTGATATTGTAGACCGAATGTAATACTACAAATCTAAGCAAAGTTCATCACCAAAACATATAATCACAGAGAGATCTAAGTCACCAAAATGTCTGACAATGTTGTTCTTCATTTCTGGGTTTTCCAGAAAATGAAGAACAGTCGGGGGTGCTAGGTTTAGATCCTTATAGTTTGCAGTCTGGGCTTGAACATTGTGTTCTAAAGGTTCATGCTTGTAGTAAACCTGTCAAAGAACGATCATATAACATAAAATTAGTCTAACATCAAAACATATAAGAGATCCAGGCCGGTCAAACACAGACAAAAAATTTGTTCTTAAAGATTCTGGGTTTTCCAGAATCTTCATCCAGACAGTCGGTCAACGGTGGTTTGACCACAAATAATTTTGATTCCGAGCAGGATCTGAGTGATCTAATGGTTTGAGTATGTAGATTATATAAGACCCCAACTTTCATAAATAAAGATTAATTTTTTTCGAATTATATTTTTGAATATTAAGGTGTGAATTTGTTATAATGTTATAGTTGTGGGTAATATTTATAAATTTTACAAAGTAAGCAAGTTGTTATAAAATATTCATTTGGTCGGGGAATATTCTTTTTGTATGGGAATATTCGTACGGCGACACAATCATTAGTGGACCCCACAGCAGAATTATTATCGGAGTTAGAAAACGACAAAATTATTTTTTTATAAAAATAACGGCGAAAGTTTTACCGTTAACTGTTGAAATACCTGGTGGTAAAAGTACAGTAATATGCGTTGTTGCATAGTAGTACACGGTATTGTACAATATCTTGAATTATTGATGCTTACGTAAGAAGTCACTACCCAATAATTGTTACAGTAATTACTGTTCAATATTTTATTTTATTGATTCAATAATTGCTACGTTGATATTTTATATTATTGATTCAATAATTGTCATTATACAGTATTTCAAATTATCAAATCAATAATTCATATTATTTGAATAATATTATTATTTGTATTATTGACAATGTCTAGAAAGTTCTGTCGAGTAAAGGGGTATGGTCACCTAATTGCGCGCCAATAGGGAGAAATCCTTATCAGAAAGCCCCCTCTTTCCTGGGAACGACCTGGTTGTCGATATTGTAATTTTGTAATATTATTTGTGAATAATTAATTGTTGATATATATGATAAGAAAATATTTATTTAATGTGAATTTAAATTGAGGAATTTTAGCATGTGACATTTGTTGAAAATTGCTATTTTATCTTTTTCGATAAAATAATTTATTCAAATATATTATTATAATATTACATTATAGTAGTATGATGTGATTATATAATAGTATATTTTTTATAATTTGAATGGTAACATTATTATAGTAAATTTACGGTATAAAAGTAAAAGGAGATGGAAGAGAACAAATTGAATTTGAATTTTTATGATATAAGTGATGATGTCACCGGACGATGATGTCATCGGACAATGAGGTAAGCAATGATGTAATATGATCGACGATGTCAGCGATGATGTCATAAATTATGGCAAAATGACTATTTTACCCTTATTCTGCCAAGCCTATAAATAGAAGCTTATTTCTTCATTATTTTTCACCAATTCATTCAAGCTATAAAAAGAGAAAGTATAGAGAAAATAAGAGAGAAAGAAGAAGAGTATTTTGTTAGTACACTATTGTAGTATCCAATCTACTACTAAGGTAAGGGGTATTATTTATTTCGTATTCGTAAGTGATATTATTCATGTTCAATATTCGTAAAAAATAATATTTTCTTCCATACTCTGTAGTATGTAAGTAATATTATTTCGTTTCATATTTCTAATTCTACACTTATGTTGATAAGTATTGCTTCTATACTCCACGAAATTAGTATCCTTGATATTTGCGCTTCATCCAGTATCTTTTTATGAAAATATTATTTTGAGTATTCTTGATAATTTTTAATCTTTTCATGTCGGGGTACTATTCATGGGTTACTATTACCGAAGTACTATTCACGGAGTATTATTCACTCGGTTACTATTCACTCGGGGTACTATTCATGACAAAAATTAATTTCTTTTCTGTCCAAATTATGTGATACGATATTATTCTTGAATTTTACTCCACAAAACAGTATCATGTTGACAATTTGGACATTATTGAATTCTGGATAAATTGAATTATAAATATTTAAAATTTACCCTTGTTCTCATTTAAATTGAATTCTTATATCATTGTCATCATCCTCATACTTATATTGTGATGAAAGTCATCTTTGGCCGTAGTGCATAGATGGACTGTTGATTGGTATGATTATGACCAGGGATTATTCGGTATAATCATGACCCATAATTTTATAAATGATGTGGTAAAAGTCATCATTGGCCCGTAGTGCATTGATGGACAGTTGTTGGTATGATCATGACCATTGGTGATACTAATGAATATCCTTGGCCGTAGTGCAGGGATGATTCGATGATGTGAATTATTTATTAAGCTGAGTCTCAGCGATAAAACTATTGATAAACTTTTTAAATCATTGAAGATAGTAGATATCATGCTCTACTCGACTCTTCTAATAGATTGCTTGTTCCGCTGCAGTTAAATTTGATGTTTATTTTATCAGTTTAACACTGTTGAAGGCTAACGATAATTTATTCTTCATTATCTTAGTCATAATATTTCTTACTGGGCTAGTTGAGCTCACCCTTTGCTTTCATTGTTCTATTCTGGAAATGAGAATATAGCTGACACTAGTCGGGGAACGGAGTGATGGTCCAGATAGGTGGCTATAGTAGTCCTCACTATTATGTGAAATAATGTGATAATAATTGTAATGAGGACTTTATTTGAGTTTGTATACTCTCTACGAGACATTATCTGTGTTGAAACTCTCAGCTACGTTTTGTCGTATTGTATCAAAGAAGTTTGTATTTAAATTATGTACCATATATTTGGCAACTCAAGATGGGTGATGTATACCTATTTTGGGGTCGTCACAGATTACATGTCAGACTAAAATATTCAACCAACAACATAACATAAAACATAAAAGACAAGCAAGATCAAGGCCTGTAATATCACTGTCAGACCAGATCTGGGTTTTTGGGTTGCCCAGAAACCCATTCCTGTGACCGGTCAACGTAGTTTGACTACTCTAATCTCTCAATCTATTTATGATCTGACCATGTTTCTAGTTTTAGATCAAAGCCTACATGGCATATTACACATACTAAACTTCAAACACCAAAAATCATTAATACAGAAGAAGTTATAGGCACTGACATATGACTGTCAGGCCATTTTCCAATTTTTTCCCCAGATTTCTTAAAATGCTATTTTCGTGCATCTAAGTGTTATGGATCCATGATCCAACAACCCAGATCATTAAAAGACACCTTAATACATAACTTTAAACAACAAATTACAACATATAACATTAATCACATAAATTTCTAAGTTTAGGGTTTTTATACCTTTTTGAGCCTTGATCTAGGATCTGATCATTATTTTTGTTATCGGAGAGATAACACATGATCTAAGCTTAACTTTATACACACTCTCACTCTAAATCTCGAAAATCTAGAGAGAGAAGGGTCTTGGATAAAATGAGAAGTAAAATGGTTGCTTTACTTAAGTTTTAAGTTTTAAAAATTTTGATTCAATGCATTTGACTGATATTGCTGCTGATTTGGGAGATATATGACACATGCTAGGCTTAGGGTGGTTCACCAACCCAAGATAGGACTAGATTTACAAGTTAAGTCAAATAATGCAATAATGGCACTTTGGTCATTTTGATTTTTAATTTAATGGCAAATTGGACATTGGCTATGACCCTTAGGGTTTAACCCTCAGGGTTTGACCCTTAGGGTTAAAACCTAAGGTTCCAAAAAATTCAATTTCTAGAATTTTATTTAAATTTAGTTTTTCAAAAATAAAAATTATTATTTCTAAATTATAATTAGGATTCGATAATTATATTAAAATTTCCTAATCGTAATCCAAGCTTGCTAATTAGGATTATTATTTCCTAATTAAAATTGTTAATTTAGTAATTAAGATCAAAATGGTACATTAGGGTTTATAACCCAATAATTAAGGTTTTAAATAAAAAAATAATTTTTTTAATTTAGAAATTAGGTTTCCTAATTACTTATAACGTGAAAATTAGGATTAATGTTTTCTAATTAACATAAAATTATTAAATTAACAATTAGGTTTTTCTTAATTATAAATTAGGGTTTCTAATCCAGAAATTAGGGTTTCCTAAATCAATTAGGGTTATCCCTAATTAGGTTATTATTAATAACGGTTAAACCTTATACTAGCATTTGCATTTTCAAACTAAGGTTTCAACTTTCGAATTAGGGTTTCAGATTCACGGAACTGAAATTAGGGTTTTCAGAACCGATTTTAGGGTTTCTTATAAATCGTAAGAATTTTCTAACTGAACGTTGACGTTCTTAATTTAATATTAGGGTTTACCATTGATATATTTTATCTGGTCAACCCTTGACCCTTAACCACATACTTTACACATATACAACCATATACACAGAACATATTCACGTATATCCTTAATCTTGAATAATTCACCAAAATATTTGTAAATCCATAGAATTCCTTTTCAGAAATCTCAAATCTATTCACTTATTTTCTGTCTGGGTTTATTATTTAACCTTAATTTAATATTTTAAGATTTTATAAATATCCAAATTCTCGGGTTGTCACAAAATTTTTAGGTCAAATAAGCTTAATTTTCTCTTACATTCTTTTCTTCCCTCTATCAACTTCTTTTTTTGGGATCAAAGTAGATGCCATATAAACTATCCCAAAATAATACTCCATCTGTCTAACTTTACATGTCATAGTTTAAAAATATATGTCTATTAAGAAAATTTGTTTATCTCCAAATTACCCATCTTAATTACTATATTATCATCTTTTTTTATTTTCTTTAATATCCTAACTCTTTCTTAGAACAATAAAATAGAGACAAAATAGAAAAAAGAAATGTGGTTGCCAATGTCAAGATTAATAATGCTAAAATAGTGTTATATCTACAAGACACATCTATTTTTTTTCTCTAATTTAAAACTCTAATGTTACGTTTATATTGGAGTAATGAAATTGGTGAAGGAAGGAAATGGAATGGTGGATGGGATGATTCATTCCATTCTTCACTAGAATGCGTTATTCGCCCAAGGAATAAAATTTACGAATTTGGGTCCCCTCCATTACACAATCCCTCTAATTTCATCTTATACATCAATTATTTTATCTTAGTAATTGTGTTGGTATTGATCAAAATATATTAATAAATAGTTGATGTTATATATTTAAGATCATTCATACAAAAAATTAGAATCGTTAAAATTAATTTTATCGTTAAAAGTTAAAATAAAATCAACCATTTAAAATTTGATGAAATTGTTGAATTTTTGCTATAAAAATTCTATTTATCTAATTATTTAATATTTATTTATTTTGGACATTTATTTATTAATAAAAGTACATAATTCATCATCCATTAAATGATAATTAAGTTTGTTTATAAAAATCTTCATATTATATATGTTATGATCTATGTGTATAAATAAATGTTATACATGATATAAATCATATGTCATATATAAATAAAAAAAATAATGGCTTATAACCTAGGATGATTTGCAAATATTATCTTGTATGTTATAGTACTTTAATATAGATGATTTATCTTTATCATGAAAGTTGAACTTCTAATTAAAGTACTAGTGCATTAACGGTATGCATTAAGCGAAAGATATGATAATATTTTATTTATAAAATATTTTTACATAAATACTAATTTGTGAAATTTCTTAATTTTGAAATAATAAAGGACTTAATATTGTTATATATATATATATATATATATATATATATATATATTTGATGTTTCAATGAGTGAGATTACATTGTGTTAATTAATATCTCGAAATATCGATTAATATATTTAATTAATATTAGGAACATTATTATTGTTAAAACATCTATAAGATTTTTCATAAGATAGTTTATCATTGATCATATAATCTTGGCCAAGTCTTTTAATATTTATTATTAAAAGGATTGATTTAATTGTTAAATCAATTTATTATCAAATAAAGATAAATTATGAACTTATGAAATTAGTTTAAATGTATCAAAATTATATTAATTGTGTCGACGCTAGAAAGATTTTGTCTCCTCCTTTTCTTATGTGTTTCTTACCCTTTATGTTTTCTATGTGAGTTTGTTTGATCTGAAGGGTGAGGTTTTCAGGAAAAAGACTGACATATAATATCGACGATTTGAAAAGATTTTATTTTATATTGGTCTAAATTAGATAGAGTCGTCAGTTGGTATAAGTTAAATGGTTGTACCAACTCAACCGAATTTTGAAAGGTTTTGCAATATGACCCAATATTGAACTTTGTTTAATTGGTCTTGAAAACCGAGATTTCATAGAGTTCGGGGACTTAATTAAGAGGGGGGAAGGTGTTAGGCACCCCCCGACTTCCGTGAAACACAGTTTTTGCGCTTTTTGTTCCCTAATTTTGTTTGTTTATGCGTGTGTGTGCGCGCATTATAGTTAATTGGGCCTAAGTACTTTATGTAGAAGTAGTGTTATGCCTCTTTTACACCTATATACAAAGGGTTTGACTTGTATAAAAGTTTAATTTTAATACAAGACATATAAAATGATGTTTTGAAAATAGGTTTTCAAACCCTTATGCTCACATAGAAATTGAGGTCTTTGATACTTTTATTTTATTCCATATTCGACTTATTTTCACTTTTTTCTCGAGATGCGAAGCATCTTCGACAAAATAATATATATATATATATATATATATATATATATATATATATATATATATATATATATAAGTGTCGGGCTCCTTATGGGCACGAAAGCCATCAAAGTATGTCTGAGCACTACACATAAGATTTTCACTATTACGAAGACCTTAAATCTGAATAACTGTTTTAAGTTCCTATATTTACAATTACAAAATTTACAGGCTAGTTGTATAACTGAAAAGGGTCCATCATGGGAACCAGATCTTGATTCGTCAGCTAGATCTTAGATCACGTGGCTCCTAGGCTCACGTAATATCACATAAATAGCCTGCATAGCCAATATACTGAAATTAAACAGATATATTTACACTAAACATCGCAAAATAAAGGATCCATCAGTCAAATCCTTGTATGCGTATAACCAAATCTTTCAGCGTCCTCTAGATACAGATCTAGGGCAACGTGGTTGCTAAATATTTACAAAAACTAGAAAGAAAACTAGATATGTACAGATCTTAGCCATTCTAGCTTCTAGATTCAAGTTTCACAACTAGATCTGGCTAGATGCAGTAAAGATCTAGTCAATACAGCTTAAATATTCACTATTTACAAGAAATGAACGGTTAAAACTTTAGATATGACGAATATCAACCATTAAAAAATATATAAAACACTTATATACGTATTAGAGCAAACGAAGAAGCCAAATCTGGCAAAATCTTATAATTAGGCACGAGAATGGCCATCGAATGGCTTTAAACGCCTTAGCACTCATTTTCCACTAGTTAAAACTTGATATGTTGTAGTATATAAGTATAAGAGTGTTTACAAAGAAGTTTTATAAGAATCAGAGCACGATTCGAGCTCTATTTAGCTATTCCAGCCTCTATTTCTCTCGCATGGGCCCCCTTCTTGTCTAATATTCTCTTGGAAGCCAAAGGGGTGAGGGTGTATATATATACCTGGGTTACCATGTGTCTACCTGCGACAGATGCGGGTTTACCTACGGCTGGGCGTTGTGGGCCTGTTATCTCGAAGTACGTGCACTCTGACCAATACGTTGTGTGCTTGAACCTTCATAACTTTCAATCTGGGAATCCGATGGAGGCATGTTATACCTTTCCAAAAAGCCCTTTCCGAGAGCTACACAGTGAAATGGGATTTGACCTATTCTGAATCCAGGAAGACAGGTTCATGACCAGGTCTTTGAGTCTTTGCAGTCCATTCGTTGAACTATCTTGCACTGTTTTCACTTGGGATTGTTGTTATTGTTTTGCATGACCTTCTTCATGGTAATTTGATCAGTTTTGATGTTAAGTTAACAAAATTACCCTTTTACCCTTCCGAGTTGACTTCAGAGATTGATGTGTTGCAGCTATCTTTCCTCAGGGTTATCTTCGAGGTTTGACTGCTGTCGGCCCTTATCTGTCTTCAGGGTTGTCTCTGAAGTTGATTTGATGTCCCATGGGGTTTTCTACGAAGTTCTAATTTGATGACTTCCCGGGGTCATTTCTGGGGATGATTTGATGATTTCTAGGGGTTGTCTCTGGGGCTCTAGATTGATGATTTCTCGGGGTTGTCTCCAAGGAGTCTGGTTTGATGATCTCCCGGTGCTGTTGTCGAGGGTTCTAGTTTGATGATTTCGAATTCCAGGGTTATCTCCAGAAGATAAAAGACGATTCTACATTCCTGCATGGTTAGTAACAAGAATGCAAAATTTCGAATGTCTACAAATTGATTATGATATATTAATGTACATTTATAGAGGAAATATGTACAGTTTATTAGTAAACGGTTTATTTAATTAATTACTAAATTGCAATTATAATTATTTAGTGAAATTAATTATACTTAATATTTAATTTAAATATTATTATTAGACAATAATATCTAGATAAGTATTTGAGTCACAAGAGAAATCCCTTAGGATTCCCTTCATAGCTTAATATAGACCACGTTCTTAGAATTATGAGGGTAATGATCAATGTTATTTTCTATATCATTAATCAGAAACATATTTGGTACTTTTACTATCAGAAGAAAATATCAAATTTCGTATTCTCTCTTTCAGCCTAGAAAAAACATAGTTAAAGTATAAGGTCATAAAACGTGTTAAGCCAACCAATCACTAGGTAACAAATTCGTACTTTGGATTATTGATATATATATAGGAAATTTCAAGAGCAGAACTTTAAATAATAGAACTCCTTTAAACAACATAACTATTTAATAAGACTCCCGTGTTTTTTTTAAAGCTAACTCCCGTGTTTTCCTTTAAGCTTCTCAGTCCTCTTTCCTAGATTGAAATTGAGAGAACCAAGCCCTAGATAGAAACAGCTAGCAGAAGAATGAAGGAGCAGCAGAAGAACGAAGAAATTCTTCTCAATTTCTCAAATCGATTCAGCAGAAGTCTTATTGAACAAAGGGAGCAGAAGAACCAAGCCCTAGAAATAAGCCAACCCCAAATCGATTCTTCTCAATCGGTAAACCCTTTATTTATATTTTGAATTTTGTACTTTTTTGGGTTTTGTTTGAAGATATTTAGTTATTCCCTAGAAATAAGCTAACCCCAAATCGATTCTTCTCTGTACTTTTTGTTGGTTTTTGTTGGGTTTCGTATGAATCTGCTTGCATGTGGTACAAATACAATCACAAAGGGGCTTTACATAAATAAATAAGCTCACATTATCATTTATTTCTCCTTTCCCTACCTCTCTACCTTTTATAATTTACATCTATGCGAAATTACACAACTCAAGGATTCATTCTATCACAAGTGCCATTCTTATTCTTGAAACCTATAACAGGTGGAAAAACATGACCAAATAAATAAATAAAATTCAGAACAAACAACATAGATATGCCTAAAATAAACAGAATCTAGCAATTTCTGGCTTGGTGAAAGTAGTTGTTAGTTTCTGTAGGAAGTTGTTGTTGTTGATGATGATGATGGTGTAAATGTAATGGACATGTTTTATTTCTATTTTATTAGTCTTGTAACTTTTATTTGTGTTCCATATTTATGTTTAATTCAGTTAACTGAATTTATGTTGGCAGCCTAAATAATCTCCCCCCTCTAAGTTATGAGCAAAAATTCAACAAGGAGCTCATCCCGCAGTTGTAAATGTGGAGTTCCTTCTCCTGTGAAGGTTTCATGGACCAAAACAAATCCCGAGAGGTGATTTATTGGTTGCAAAAATTATAAAATAATACCATGTGACTCGTTTGAATGGATTGATCCACCAATGTCATCGGGCTCAAGAATTGGTCAGTATTATCGTGAAAATAATGAATTGAAGTCTAAAATAGAAGTTTTGAAAAAAAGGATTGACGAACTTACTATTGTTATTGTCAATGCCAAAAATGACAAAGCTATTGTAGAAAAGAAACATCAAGAGTTGGTGGCAAAAATTGAGGAGATGAAATTGAACAACGAAAGACTGAAGAAAAAAGTGGTGTACTCAGATTTTCTTTTTTCTTTCATGTTGTTGTTTATAATGAAGTTGTACTTGTTTTGTAATAAAATTATTTAATGTAATGAAGTTGTAGTTCCCTTATTTAACATCTTATTCTACCATTAATTGTGTGCGAGATTTTTGAATGACAAGTCAATTGATAATCCAATTTATAATTGGTTAACATCTTATTCTACCATTAATTGTTTATTATGAAGGTTGCTTGGATTTGGCAAAGGTGAAATTGATGGCGTGGATTGCCAATGTTAGATGGTAGCTTTTCAATTCTAGTGTTGGATATATTAAGGATCTTAAGGCTACCAATATTTTCTAATGACTAATCATGAAATTCCTTAAACTTTATAGCACTTGAAATTTTCTAGTGAGGTTAATTGTAAGACCCCAACTTTTATGAATAAAGATGAATTTTCTATAAATATCATTTTTGAATATTATGGAATGAATTTGATATAATGTTATAGTTGTGGGTAATATTTATAAATTTTGCAAAGTATGCAAGTTGTTATATAATATTCGATTGGCCGGGAAATATTCGTTTTAACAGGGAATATTCGTACAACGGTACAATCATTGGTGGACCCCACAATGGAATTATTGTCGGATTGAGAAAATGACTAAAATACTTTATGAAACTAACAGCGGAAGTTTTACCGTTAACTGTTGAAACACCCGGTGTTAAAAGTACAGTAATACACGTAGTTGCACAGTAGCACACGGTATTGATTATTGATGCTTACGTGAGAAGTCACTCAGTTCTGTTCAATTATTGTTACATTAATTGCTGCATAGTATCTCACGTTATTTGATTCAATTATTGTCAATATTTTATAATCAATAATTGAGATGATAAAGTTATTAATATTATTATTTGCAATATTAACGATGTCTAGAAGTTCTGTCAAGGAGAGGTTTGGTCACCTAATTGCGCGCCAATGGAGAGAAATCCTAATTGGAAAGCCCCCTCTTTCCTGGGAACGACCTGGTCGATTAATATTTGTGAATTATAATAATGATGATGAGTT
The DNA here is from genome assembly GCA_020205505.1 of Panax japonicus. Lineage (NCBI taxonomy): Eukaryota > Viridiplantae > Streptophyta > Magnoliopsida > Apiales > Araliaceae > Panax > Panax japonicus. The sequence goes on along the minus strand of CM035094.1, from coordinate 31,200,079 downwards.
TTGTTGTATTAGTATTATTAATTTTATACTCCCTCCTATTCATATTAAGTGTCATTTTGGAGAGTTTTATTTTATTCAATTTAAGTGTTGTTTTGGAATCCGTATGCAATATTACACTATTTTTTTCTAATTTACCCCTCTATTTAATATGCTTAGTAAATGCAATTCCATGGACCATTGTGGAGAGAGAAATAATTAATTAGGGATACAAAAGACATTTTATGTTATTTCTTAATAAGTGTGCTTAACTCTAAAAAGACATTTAATATGAATAGGAGGGAGTAAAACAGAAAAGCTATTTATATAAAATAGAATACTTTTATAAAGTTATTCGTTTTATTAGACTAATAGTAAATTTTTTTTATATAAAACAGAATACTTTTATAAAGTTATCTATTTTATTAGACAATAATTAGAATATATTATATTTTATTATGCATAGTGTTTGCATAGTAAAATCTTTTTATATAAAATAGAATACTTTTATAAAGTTATTCGGTTTATTAAATTATAAATAGAATATATTATATTTTAAAGTAAACCAATCTGGACCGTCCGTTTAAAGTAAATTAATCTGGACCGTTCATGCATTAGTTACTATGCAATCCATTCTTCTATAAATAAAAGTTCATTCCTTCATTATTTCTTATGAATTCACTAAAACTCTAGAGAGAGAAACTATAGAGAGAGTTCTTCTTCTATAATCTTGAGCGTATTTCTTTAGAGTTTAAGAAAGCTTTGAGCGTAGTGCAAGTTTTCTTTGAGTATATCCTCGCCCTACCAGTCAAAATACTCTTCTTTTACCGTAAGAGGTATTATTTATTGTACTCGTTAGGGGTATTCCTTCTTTCTTATTGGTGAAATTCTTTTGTTATTCCATTCTTTATTATTCTGTTGGAATAACCTGTATACGCGGGATACCCTATACTTGGTGAAATTCTTCTGTTATTCCATTATTTATTATTATGTTGGAACATCCTGTCTGTGCGTTTACGCATGACCTAGTTCCATTATTTATTATTCTGTTGGAATATCCTGTCGGTGCGTCTGGTTCCATTATTTATTATTCTGTTGGAATATCGGTGCGTTTACGCATGACCTGGTTCCATTATTTATTATTCTGTTAGAATAACCTGTCTGTGCGGTCTATCACATGCCTGGTGATTTCTTTTGTTATTCCATTCTTTATTATACTCAGTTAGTTAAAGTTTTGGCTTCTATACTCCATGAAATTAGTGGAATATTCTTGATATTTGCGTTTTATCCAGTATCTTTTCATGGAAATATTCTTCTGAGCATTCTTGAGTGTTACTCTACAAAGAAGTATCATGTTGACAATTTGGACATTATTAGTTCCTGGATAAATTAATTCTTGAACTTGTTTTATTGAATTCTTATATCATTGTCATCATCCTCATGTTTATATTATATTGAAAGTTATCTGTGGCCTGTAGTGCATAGATGGACTTGATATGATTATGACTAGAGATTATTCGGTGTAATCATGACCGTAATGTTACAAATGATATGGAAAAAGTCCTCATTGACACGTAGTGCATTGATGGATAGTTGTTGGCATGATCATGACCATTAATGAATACACAAATATCATTGGCTGTGGTGCATGGATAATTTGTGGTTGTGATACTAATGAATATCCTTGGCCGTAGTGCAAGGATGATGTGGATTATTTAAGCTGGGTCTCAGCGATAAAAGTCATGAAAAACCTTTTAAATCATAGAAGATAGTAGATTTTATTCTCTACTTGACTCTTCTAATGGATTGCTTGTTCCATTGTAGTTAAACTTTATGTTTGTTATATTTTATCAGTTTAACACTGTTGAAGGCTAATGATAATTTATTCTGCATTATCTTAGTCATAATATTTCTTACTGGGCTAGTTGAGCTCACCCTTTTGCTTTCATTATTCTCTTCAGGAAATGAGAACGTAGCAGGGACTAGTCGGGGAACAGAGTGATGGTCCAGATAATAGCATTAGTAGTCCTCATTATTCTATGAAATAGTGTGATAATAAATGTAATGAGGATCCCATTGAGTTTGTATATTGTCTAGATGACAATATTTGTATTAAAACTCACAGCATATGTTTAGTTGTATTTTACATGACTGTTGTATAATTAATTTGTATTTGAATTTTGTACCATGTATGTGGCGACTCAGAATAGGTGATGTATACCGATTTTGGGGGCGTTTCATTAATTTTCTCCAAAAAGTCGCAAAAAGCGATAAAACTTCTCCACATAAAGGTCATGCATTTCAGATAAGGGAGATGGCAGCTCTTTCAGTGTGGGGTGGAAAAGAGCTAAAACTTGAAGTTTTTTGGACTGAAGAAAATTAGTTAAGGTTGTCATCCAGTAATAAGGTTGAAAGATTCGTCACTTTTTTATCCTTGAAAAGTGTTCTAACAACACCATCTTTATGTGTAATCCTCCCAAAGCCTTTCCACTTTCTATCAAAGACAGTAGCCAATCCTAAAGTAACTTTTCCGAGAAATCCAAAATGGTGGCAATCATACAAATTTAAGACAGGTGCCTCCATGATCACATAACCAGCCTCTAGTTCTTTCGGCATCCCACAATCAATGAGCTCCATCACGACATGAGACTACAATCCAATTCAGGAGACTACAATCTAATTTGTTGTTTGGTGAATTATCACAGAAAAACAATTTAACCTGCTATTAAGAATACAATTTAGGAGCAAGACTTTTTGAATCAAAATAATGATTCATGGAGAATATCATATAAACTAACATAATTGTTAAGGCAAATCCATGATTAGCACTTAGCAGTGGGCATAATTTGTACAGGCAAAAGCAGCAAATTGAGGAGATACTACTAAACTATTACTTTCTTTTGGAGTTCCACCACTAAAATTCCACTACTGAACTATTACATTTTTTTGTACTGGCAAAAGCAGAAAAATGTGTAAGTCCAGAGACGTACCAATCTGTAAGTCCCCTTAACTTCCATCTAACAACAAAAGCAACTAAAAAAAAGGTGTCCATGCAACACAACTAACAACACCAATATCATCCATTGAATATCTACAGAAGACCATGAGCAAAACATAGAAAATCATTCACGAATTTTGCACTATGCGTTAACAGACTTTAAGCTAAGAGATCTCCTTTTTAATATAAAATGACAAAGTAGAAACCTCTGCTTATAAAAATCAACTTATATGGCATGAAGAATTTTGATTTTCCAGATATAGTCATAGAGTTGCTTACCTAAATCTGATTGTGAACTTGATCCAGCTTGAATTCTTGATTCAAGTAAATGCGAAGAAATAAAAACATGACATCTCTTGGTTAGGGACAACAGAAAAAATATTAAAGCAACTAAAAACATTTGTGCTAAGCATTTGTTACTCTTATATACAACACTGCATGAGTCATAAGTTCAAAAATAGGCTACTCTTCACAACAGATGCATGATACAAAAACATAACAATCATTTTTGTTCCTGCTTCCACATCAGAAGTACTTTGTTACTCTTTGAGTACTCAAAAATAGCGAAAACATAATAAAAGTATCAATCTTCTGATGCAGTTCACAAGTACCATCTCTTAGAACAAAATCCTTCCAATTCAATATGAATGGTATTGATATAAAAGAAAAACACAAGTTCTATTAGTTAACATACCTCATAATCATTAGTTCTATTTGTCAATTGTATCCCGAGTAACATCACCATTTGATGCTCCAATTCTACATTTAAACAAATAGCAAAGTCAAAATCAAATTTAAACAAATAGCAAAGTCAATTTTAAACAAATAGCACAGTCAAAATATGTAAACTTGCTTACTGATTATTAAGCACTAGGCAGTTTCTTTTATCATGTGTCGCACCAACTTTGCCACATCCATTACAACGTCTACCCTTGTGATTTTTTGATGTACCCAAAGCCTTTTCTTTTCCACCCTTCAGCATTTTGCCACACCCTTTTGCTTGCACTTGGTTTGGCTCAATATAATTATGATCATAAGTAAAAGACATGTTAACCGACTTGGATACAGTCATCCCACCACTCTCCATTTCATTGTTTCTTTCGGAACCATTCTTTCCAATAATTTGATTGATCTTTTCATCCACACTAACAAAATAAACCTTTAAAACATTTGTGGCTTCTTCATTTGTGAGAGCCCTATCAATGAAATCTAAAGATTGTTGAATCAATTGACTCCGCAAGAGTAAGTATGGCTTGTCATCTTTTATCGCCACACCATTATCATCAATTACACCACTTGATTTTGTTTTCTTTGTCCACCTCTTCAAAATATATTTAGAAGGCAATTTGTCAAGATCATGATACTTATGCAAATAAGCTATTACATGCCGACATAAAATTCCCAAACTCTCAAACTTTTTGCAAGTGCATGTTGCATAATCCAAAGATTTGTCATAATGAATTTCTCTTACTTTACAATTGTTGACATTCCTTCTGTAAATCTTATAGTCATGGTAGTTGACATCCTCCTTCATAAGATCAAACCTATAAAACAAGCTTTCACACAACTCTTCTTCAAATTTATAATACATAGAGTGTGTATAAATGTCAACCATTTGAACTAAGAAGTCATGACGATATTTCATTCTCGGCCTCTCAACCAAATCTTTGTTATCTGAAACCAACTCTACATGTCATTGTTGTTGAAGGCCCCGACCAAATTGAATCATAAAATCCACTAAAGAATTTTTTTTAGAAACAAATTTTTTAAAAAATGAATGAGAACTCTCCGCTCATTGGCTACTTGACATGCCGACTGAGAAAACATGATTCACAAGTGAGGGTACCCGTCTACAACGGATGTCATACATTGATTTTAGCCATTTATTAGCTTTCAACCCACTTTTCTCTACCAGCTCCACCCAAGTGGAGTCAAACTTTTCCACAGTCTACGAATTCCAAATGCAATCTGAAAACTCTTTATAATAATCTTTGAATTTTACTGAGTCAATCTTCTCTAAAAATTTGGTCAAGATGTGGCAACTACAATACCTACGAAATGTATTAGGAATGATCTGTGAAATTGCATTTGTCATAGCCGGATCCTGATCGGTGATAATCGTCACATGTGCATCACCTGGCATTACTTCCAAAAAACACTTGAAAAGCCAAACAAAAGTATCTATGGTCTCATCACTTAAGAAAGCACAACCAAATACAGTAGTTTGACCATGGTTATTAACCCCCCATAGTGGTGCAAATATCATTCCATAACGATTAGTATTGTATGTGTTATCAAAAATGACTACATCACCGTAAAAACTATAAGCCCGTCTAGAAATTGCATCGGCCCAGAAACAATGAGTAATCCTTTTTTCACCGTCTGTGTGAATTATGAAAGTGAATGCAGGATTCTTTTGTTGTTCCAACTTTAAGTACTCATTTAACATATCACCACCATGTCCCTTCAACTCATTACGCTTGTCTCTTTTAAAGTTATAAAAATCTCGTTGCGTGCAACCAATATTTTCAAACCCTCCCGTCTGAACTGCAAGAAAATTATACTGTTGGCATTGTGGTATATTCACCATGCCAAGTTGTTGACTCAAAGATTTTTGGACAGTTGACACATTACGATTCGATCGTAAACAGATGTTTCTTATGTGGGCTTGACAATGGGTGACAATGACCCTCTTCAAATTTAGTAATTACGTACAGGTCATTTCTTTTTAGCACTATAATTCTTGCACTATAACCTTCTTTTATAGATCCACGTTTTCTTTTTACAACCACATAGGCTAATAGTTTACCATTTCCTTGCTTAGAACACACATACTCCTTCCTACAAATCTCATTGCTTCCCGCCTTTTTTTCTCTTATAAAAATTTCGTACACTAAAACCAGCATGCATTGCATATGTATTGTAAAAAGTGTGAATATCATCTAATGTTTGAAATTCTTGACCTAGATTAGGCATAAACTCATCGGCTACTTGGGGATAGTACACAAAAGTTTTAGTATTGTCCACATTCAACCCCTCTGCAGTTAAGTCATCTCCATCCATCTCTATTTCCATTTCCCTATTTCATGCTCCATGTCATGATCCATTTCTACATTATCCCCGTAACTCCCTATTTCATGCTCCATGTCATCCATTATATTTACACCTGGACAAACATAAAACTTGACGCAATCAGGATAATTTACAAATGATAACTTGACACTAGGTTCATCATGAGTACATCAAATATTCAATATAACATCATAATACATTTTCACACCAACAAGTTACAAGACAAAGAAAATATAGATTTGGCACTTTCAATTTATCCACAGAAAAAACTTACATTGATCCAATTTCATAAATAAGAATTTGACTAGTTATCTTGTATGGATCCAATAATATTCAATGCAGACAATAAAGAATAAAGAAAGATGCAGAGAAGAAATCTATCCAAGTATCATGTTCTTATGTTTATGTTGTCTAAAATAAATTAGTTCTGCTTTAGTATGCAAAAGCAGCTGACTTCCACCAACTCATTCCCATGATTAATTAATACTATATTTAAAAGATAAAAGAAGAAAAGCAGGAACATTTTATTTGGAACATGGGTCGGTTGTTACAACTGACTCCCACCAACTCCTTCCCTTTGTTCTTGCAAATTGGGTTGGTTGTTACAGCAAATGAATATTGATTTGATTATAAATAAACTTTGGGTGGTGATGATGCAGCAGTAGCATAAGCTCGGGGAGTTGACTGACTGACATATACCACAAGCTTTTCAACAACAAAACTTGACAATTTCTTCTTAATTTACCACCCAACAAAGACGTTTAGGAAAAAGGACAGAGATGAACTAAATAACTTCCAACAAAACCCAATAAAAACCAACAAAAAGTACATAGAAGAATCGATTTGGGGTTGGCTTATTTCTAGGGAATAACTAAATAACTTCAAACAAAACCCAAAAAAAAGTACAAAATTCAAAATATAAATAAAGGGTTTACCGATTGAGAAGAATTGATTTGGGGTTGGCTTATTTCTAGGGCTTGGTTCTTCTGCTCCCTTCATTCAATAAGACTTCTGCTGAATCGATTTGAGAAATTGAGAAGAATCTCCTCATTCTTCTGCTGCTCCTTCGTTCTTCTTCTAGCTATTTCTATCTAGGGCTTGGTTTTCTCAATTTTTATCGAGGAGAGAGGACTGAGGAGCTTAAAGGAAAATACGGGAGTTAGCTTTAAAAAAAACATGGAAGTCTTATTAAATAATTTTGTTGTTTAAAGGAGTTCTGCTCTTGAAATTTCCTCCATATATATATATTTATTGTTTCGCATACAACCGTAAAGATGATCTTGGTTTATTTTATAAAAAAAACTATTTTCGAAAAAAAATCAACAAAAATATCTACACGTTCATCAAATGGTGAAAAAATATCGGATTACTTTCATTTCTTAAACAAGTATACTACTTAATATTGTAAGTTAATTGATCAGTATTCGTTTCAACTATATCATCATGTTATTCCTAGGTAGGCACAAAGAAATCTAGAAGGGGGGTTGAATATATTCTTTAAACAAACAAAATTTAAAGAGTTGTTACCAAATCAATTAAGCAAGTTAATTAATTGATTAAGTACATCAGAAATGTATTTTTTTAAAACCCTTCAAAGTTTATCAGAAAACACATAGTTCTAAATTTAGTGAGAAAATACAGAAAGAAGTCACAAAAATAAAAACGTAAAGTGACTGAATATGGAATGTAGAAAGTAAAAAACACGAGATTTTTAAGAGGTTCGGAACACAAAAGTCTCCTTGTCATCTTTTCTACTCCTCGAGTAGGGATATTTCACTAAGAAATGTAATCACCAAGATTACAGTTCACTAAGAACTTTTACACAAATGATTCACAAATAATCCATCAAATCACACAAATTTAGGTTATAAGAGATCACTAAGATCTAATTAAACACAAAGAAAATATATTTATTTTGAGGTGTTGCTAAGTAACTTTAAGGTTTCTCTTCAATAGACTTAGCAGTAGACAGTATTTCTTGGAATCGTAGAGTGGAGTTTGTATGAACTCAGAGTTTTTAGCACTTGGACTTGGTCTATTCATTATCGTATTTGATACTTGAAATTTTTATCCTTATATATAGTTCTTTGGGGATCTTCCCGGTAGAAAATTACTGTTGTTTCATTTTGACATGGACACTTGTCATTCTTCAATTATTTGAATTCAAATGACTGTTTACTTGATCCACTTAATGTCATTTTCTTCAATACTATAAATTGTGCAGTAACAGTCTTGTGTCGTTTAACTATGCTAATATAGCTGTTAGATAGAAGTTTTGTCAACTTGTCCCTGTCGTAAAATCATCCGAAGATAATCTCGGAGGGTCAAATGTTAAAGTTGATGAACTTGTTATAACCTATCATTGACTTATCAGATGACTGCACTCTACGATTTAGGTTTCCTCATAGTGAAATCGTAGAATAACTTTTCAGCTCTAGTACTTTGAGTGACTATGTGATTATGACTTTACGATTGACCTTGTATTCTAGTATTTTTAACTATGTTCAGTTTACTCTGTGATCTTAGAGTAATATTATCTTTAGCTTTACATTCATCTTCTGGCCAAGAATAACATAATTATTACAAAGATATAACTCTACGATTTAGATTAATCTAACAAGTTTGATAATTAAACTAAGTATTTTTACATAAAATTCTTTCCATAAGGATTTTAAAAAATCTAATTGTTTACAAATATACATTAAAATAAAATGATCATCGAATCAAAAATAACTAATCATAAATTGTAGGTAATACCACAGCTAAAATTATAAAAATATGGTGTATTGAATAGAATTGAAGGAAATGTGTAATGGATGGGAGCCAAATCCAAAATTAACAAATTTAATAAGAATAAGAGTGGTTATTTCTGTTATAAAAGATTATACTAAATATTAAGAACAATGATGATTAGTAGAAAAGAGAGAGCATTCTCATTATCTTTTTTATATCTCCTCCATTCTCTTGACAATGCTTCTATTTATAAGCACATGTACATAAATACTTGGAAGTTTCAAAACTCATAGGTCATAGGAGTTTTAAAGCTTAAAGGATATGAGAGTTACAAAGCTCAAAGGTCATTACAATAAAGAGGGGTAGTAATGTATCTAGACATGGGTAGGAATGTATCTAGACATCCACACACTATGTATAATTTTATAACATTCCCCCTTGGATGTTTATTTTATAGCCATACGCATTGAAAGCTGCCTCATTAAAAACTTTACCAGGAAAAATCCAATGGGAAAAAAACCTTGGTTAAGGAAAAAAGAGTGCAACACATATTAGCTCCCACTTATGAATGTATCCTTTAGTCTTTTAGCTGTCACATTTCCAATATTGCGACGCAATCTTTCAAATGTTGTAGTTGGTAATGCTTTGGTGAAAAAATCTGCTATATTATCTTTTATGAAAATTTGTTAAATATCAATGTCACCGCACTTATCAAGGTCATGTGTGAAAAAAAATTTCAGTAATATATGTTTTCTTCTATCTCCTTTGATGTATCTTCCCTTTAATTAAGTTATACATGCAGCATTGTCTTCATACAGAATGGATGGAGTTCTTTTGTAGTAATTTTCTAAGAATATGTCTCGTTAAAAACCTTACCAAATAAAAATCAAGTGGGAAAAATTTTAGCAAAGGAAAAGAGTACAATACTCTTGTATAACTTCTAGTGCCTTGGGATTTCCTCATTAAAACCTTGCAAAAGAAAACCCAGTGGGAAAAAACCTTAGCGAAGGAAAAAGAGTACAATCAGTACATATCCTTTTTACTCCCCTTCATAAGTACATAGAATTTCCATTGTTCATGGTAAAAATATCATTAAGTCGAAGCATGCCAATATTGTGCACCATCTTCTTCAAAATCATAGTTGGTAATGACTTAATGAATATATCAACCAAATTATCATATGATCATATATGTTTGATATCAATATCGTCATTCTTATGGGGCTCATGTGTATAAAATAATTTTGGTGCAATATGCTTGGTTCTATCACCCTTTGGATAAATAATCCCAAACAAATAGTCTCACGAAGATAACATAAAATATGTTTAATTTCATTACAATGTCTTCGAGTTGGTGCATAACTATACATTGCTAGTAAGTTAACTGCAAATGCTATATCAGGTCTTGTCAAATTTGTAAAATACATCAAAGTACCAATTACATTAAGATATAGTACTTCGGGACCAAAACACCAATTTCACGAAGATATGGTACTTCAAGACCAAAAGTTTCTTCATCATTTCCTTGTGGTCAAAATGGATCTTTCTTGATATCAAGTGACCAATCCATCATTGGAAGGATTAACATTATCCATGTAAAGTTGCTTCAGGACTTTTTCTGTGTATGTTGATTGATGAACAAGAATTTCATAGTTTAATTTGTAGGCCAAGACAAAAATTTGTCTTACCAATATCTTTCATCTCAATTTTTTTTTGTTGACTCTTCTGGAGCAAGATCTTTCATCAATAAATACACTAATAATAGCAAATCCAGATTATGATCTTTTGATAAAAATGCATGCACAAATTGGATTATTCTCAAATCCTTCTTTCAAAAGATATCCACTCAAGCGATTATACCATAATATGCATCTGGATTGCTTTAACCCATATAAGAATCTTTGTAACTTGATAGAATACATATTTCAAGATATAGAATTTATGCTTCAAGCATTTTATATCCTTCAGGGATTTTCATATAAATATAATTATATAATGATCCATACATATATGATGTAATAACATCCATTAATTTCTCTTGCTACCAAGCTAATTAAAAATTTGAATGTAATTGTGTCCATTACATAAGCATATGTTTCTTCATAATCAATATTAGGTCTTTGCGAGAAATATTGTGCTACAAGTTGCGTTCTGTACCATAAAATTTCATTTTTCTTATTTCGTTCAAATACCCATTTGCATTCAACAGGCATCACACCTTAGGTGTTCTGACTACATGTCCAAAAACTTCACGTTTACTTTGTGAATTTAGTTCTACTTGAATCGCCTCTTTTCACATTGGCCAAATATTTCTACATTCATCAACGATTTGTGGTTCATATACATGATTATTACTTCTGGTAATATCAAAAACAATTTTATACGAAAATATATTATCGACAACAATTTTATTTCTATCCAATATGTAAGACCCCAACTTTTTATAAAATTAAATTTCCATTATTATTTTGAATAATAAGGTGTTGATTTGATATAATGCTTTAGTTTTGGGTGAAATGTGCAAATTTTGTAAAATAAGCAAGTGGTTATAAAATATTCATTGTTGTCGGAGAATATTCGTTTGGCCTTGGAATATTCTTATTGTCGGGGAATATTCATACGACGGTGCAACCATTTGCGGGCCCCATAAACATAAGAGTCCTTCTAGGGGGACCGAGGTTTTGTGACATTTTCAGCGACCGGGTGATGTGGCTTTGTCCACATTAGTTATCGATGATAAAAAAAAACTTCTTCTGAAAGCATATCACGCCTCTTCTTTTCTCTTTGCCAAACACTTTCCTCTTTTCTCTCTTTACCAAACTCACATTGCCGCTGCTCCACTATGATCCGCCACTACCGATGCCGATGCTCCCTTCCTTTTCTCTTCTAGCAGCCTTTAAGGTATGTATACTATTACTCTCTCATATTTCTCTTGTCACCCTAGATTTAGAATACCAAATTCCCAAAACCCTAAACAAATTTGATTTAGAAAATCTGGGTGTGATAGATTCTTTTCGCTTGTAAATTTGTGTAAATTCTTATTTTGGGTGTAACTTTTGTTATAGAACTAGCGTGATTTGAAGAATTTTCCTCTGTTTCCTCTTTTCTATATGGTATAGACTCGGTTATGTGTTGTAGTTGAAGTTCTATGAAGAAAAAGATTTAAAAAGGCCTATTTGGTTGGTTCATTCAGTAACACTTTGAATGCCTTTGGGCATGATGAGATAACCTCCTAATTTAAGTCAAGTCTTTGAACGAACAGGAATACCTTAACATTTACTTTATGAAATTAATAGGCATTCTTCATTTGCTTATGTACCTTAACATTTGTTTATTTGTTATTTTTGTAGAAAGACAACATGGCAACAGGAAGCATGATAGAGAGCAACGAATTTGATTTAAGGATTCAAAGCAAGCAATGTCATTGTTGATAATTTGCGATTTGTAAAATTACTCGCTCCAATAAGAATGGAAATGAAGGTCAAATCTACTATGCGTGCCCGAATGGAAAATGCGGTTTCTTGGGATGGTGCAAAGCTATAAATGAAGAAAAATCATCAAGAACTATTAAAACGTAGCTGCCAAATAATTTTATTATGCATGATCCTACTATAATTGAAATGAGACAAGAAATGAAATTATTGAAGAAATTAGTTTTTTTAATACTTATTCTCTGTTTGTTTGTTATTATGAAAAATTAGTTGTCCTTTGTTGGAAGTTGTAATGGAGGTGAAGTTGTGAAAGAAATTGTATTTGAGTTTCACTGAAATTGTAATTCTTATTATATTGTCATTCTATTTTCCAATCTTCATTCAAGAAGTTTTAGTTGTTGGCAAAGGCAACTAATAATGGGTCTTGATGCCTCATTTGGAATTTTTTCTATAATATGAGAAAGCTAATGAAACTTGCAAAATATGGTATAAATCAATTCAGTAGCTATAATAAAACTAACTGTTCTTTAAAGTCCTACATTAAAAGGGGGAAAATAAAAAATAAGGCATGGAAAGACCTCTGCTTCCAACAAATAACAACATAAGAGTATTTCTTCCTTCTTAAGTTCTACATCAAAAAGTCCAACATCACATATTGTGCAACTCTAACTGCCCCAACACAGTTCATAATAGCATCAGTAATAACATACACTGCATCTTGATAACTACTTTCCCTTGCTAAAAAAGATGTTTTCCCTTGAATATTCTTAGCATACACATGTAACAATTTTTACAAACTACAAGTAAAATAAATATATCACACATTTATAGAACTAGAACAAATGCATCATCCCCATGTTATTCATCAAGTATTCCCACCATATTATCGGCTCCTATTGTTCGGATCACATCCTTCACCACTTCTCCAATATGGATTATAGTAATCCTGCAACAAGAAAAATAAAATGGTGGTTTTTAGAAATAAATAACATCCAATAAGACACCACAAATTGAAAGAGAAAGTAGTAAAATAAGACATTATACCTGAAAATGAATGGAGAAACCCCCTCCATAATAGACATCATGATTTGTGGCAATTGGAAAGTCATTAACATGTGATGATTGCAGATTTACGTTGATGGAGAAGTCTCCAGCCTAAAATGTTTAAAATAATGATCATTTGTATAAATTAAAACCTCTAAGAATATGATTTCTTCAAATAAATTAGTTAAAAACTTTTAAATTAAGATCTATTGCACCATGTCTCATGTAGTCTACTGGACCATGTCCAACTTGATGTTCGACTTGATATGGGTTATTGAGTACGCTTACAAAATATTCATCTTGAAAACTCTACACAAAAGAAAATGCAGTAAAATAAGACATACATTTAATCTAAATAAATAAGTTTTTACATTTGAAAAAATTAAATAAAAAGGTTTACCAAATTAGTGAAATTCATGTTATGTTCAATGGCCTTATCTTTCCCTCTCTCTTTCCCTTGCCCTTTCTCTCTCTCTTTATCTTTATCTTTCTCTTTCTCTTTCTCTTTCTCATTCTTTTTTCCTTTACTCACTCTTATACTTCTAACAACTTTGTCAATCTTAGATTGAAGCCTTTTAAAACGGGGCCGACCTTTATGACGAACCGACAAAGGACTAAGAATATTGTTGCTTTCTTTACAACCACTACCCACATGGGTGCCTTGTCTGGAAAGACTCGACTGATTACTTCCACACGTTCCATCATCTTTTTTAGTACATTAAAAAGCTTTTTAATCCAATGCATAACAACTTTTGTCTTATCTTCATTATCTGTCTCCAAGTCTGTCGCTTCATAAAAAAGAGTTGCAAATCCTATCAAAACGTTCATTTTTCGGAGTCCACGTCCAGTCCGAATATATTATCTTAACCATCTTATGACACCTCTTCACGTTTTTCCACCACCTTCAAAGAATGAATTTATCTGGTAAGGTTCGAACTCGTTTTTTCAGCAACACCGTAAGGGCATGTCTACATAATATTCCCCTGAACTCAAATAATTGAAAGTTGCACTTAATGGTACATTCATCTTCTTTAAAATAAACTCCAAATGTGGCTTCGTGGGTCCCTCCAAACATATCTTGTGTAACGTCGTACACCTCAAAACCACATTCTACTTTAACTGAATCAATGGCACAATAAAGCTTCCCTTTTACCTCTTCTTGAAATTCCTTGAATTTTGTCGTGGTATAAGTATCTTGAAATTGTTTCTCAAATAGATAGTCAGTAAGGCATGGAATCCAATGATCGAAGGAATTGAAATCCGCCTCATTCTCTTTTTGCACCTTACGTCTTAATGCATTCTCATATTGCTCAACAAATTGTTTTAAGGTTGTCTTTGAATTCACATAACCATCAAAAAAAGCATTCATACTTTCACTTATTTGAGTTAAGGACATTCCAGCCCAAAAGGTATTCCTTAAAAATATCGGTGCCCAACGACTTCTCTCGTCGTATAACCCGGTCAACCAATCATTCTCTGTCAAGTTAAATTTCTCAATGAAACTACCCCATCGCTCTTCAAACTCTTCACAAGTCAATGAATCGTAAACTTCCTTTTGCATTGAATATTTGATAGATTCATATTGATTGCAACCACATAATTTCTCAGGCAACTTCTTCATAATATGCCACAAGCACCACCTATGTCGTGCATTGGGGAACACAATTTCAATTGCCTTCTTCATTTCTTTGTCTTGGTCAATGATTATTGTGGTAGGAGCACGACCATTCATACACGCAAGCCAAGTTTTAAAAAGCCAACTAAATGACTCAATATCCTCATGAGATATTAATCCATAACCTAAGAGTATTGATTGACCGTGATGATTAACTCCAACAAATGGGGTAAATGGCATGTCATACTTATTAGTTAAGTATGTTGTGTCAAATGTAATGGCATCCCCAAACTCCTCATAAGCTGCCCTACTCCTTGCATCTGCCCAAAAGACATTTCGTAGTCTCCCATCATCATCCAAATCCATCAAATAATAAAAATTTGTATTATTAAGCTTGCATCTTTTGGAAGTAGTTTTGAAGTGCCATAGCATCCCCATTACCAAGTCTTAACCGCCTAACTTTGTCAAGATAATTATAACAATCTTTCTATGAAAAGGACACATTCTCATGCCCACCAGCTTCAACTAAGAAATAACTATAATTTTTATTTGGTCTAATACCAGCTCTATCGTTAAGTTCAAGTCTCCTTTTCACATACTTGCTCATAATACGATTTTTCTTATAAAAGCTAGATTTTCCCGGACTCAACTGATGATTATGATCAAGTGTTAGAGTCTTTACTGGCACATTTCCGTCTGGGGCTACTGCAGCCCTAATCTTAGCATTGCAATCAGTTTTGCTAACAGGACGTAAGTTGAAGGCATTATTTGACTTGCTTATTGAACATCCTGACCGAGCACATGCAAGAACCACAAATTTAGTCTCTCCATTTTCTCTTTTTTCGTTAATCTTATTTTCACCGAAAATCCATTTTGGTTACCATAATTAGTGTAATATTCCATGTATAAATCAACGGAATCAAACTCTATTCCTACTTTCGGATCTCTACTAACTTCATCAACTTCTTCACTTTCTACTAAATCATTCGCCATAACAAATTCCTCAATATCATTCATTCTCATACTTGAATTAAATTCATCACTACATGCCATTTCTGCAAATTTATAAAAAGGTGAAAATTTGTTAACATAAACAGCGTGGTTAAATTCAAAAGAAGCTAATATAACCTTCTTGATCACTAAATTGTTAAAAAAACAAAGGTGAAAATTTGGAATTCATGTTTGAAAATTTGAGGAAAATTAGTTTTAAAGCACTTGAATATCTTTGAGATAATTTATCAAACACGAAAAAAGCACAACTTAATGTGAGGAATGTAGAGAGTGTGTGTTATGCAAAGTGAGTTGGTATTAAATCTGTAAATCATGTTAGTTCCATAACAAAAGTTACACCCAAAACAAGAATTTACACAAATTTACAAGCGAAAAGAATCTATCACACCCAGGTTTTCTAAATCAAATTTGTTTAGGGTTTTAGGAATTTGGTATTCTAAATCTAGGGCAACAAGAAAAATCTGAGAGAGTAATAGTATACATACCTTAAAGGCTGCTAGAAAAGAGAAGGAAAGGAGCAGTGACGGATCACAGTGGAGCAGCGACAAGGTGAGTTTGGTAAAGAGAGAAAAGAGGAAAGTGTTTGGCAAAGAGAAAAGAAGATACGTGATATGCTTTCAGAAGAAGTTTGTTTTATCATCAAAATCTGATGTGGACAAAGCCACATCACCGGGTCGCTGGAAATGTCACAAAACCGCCGTCGCCCCAGACTTATTGTAAACAGAATAACTGTCGGATATAGAAAGAGACAGAAATAACCTTTTTAAAAATAACATCAAAACTTTTACCATTAACTATTGAAATACCCGGTGATAAAAAGTACAATAATACGCGTGGTTGCACAGTAGCACACGGTATTGCATAATATTTTTGGATTATTGATTCTTACGTAAGAAGTTGCTACTCAATAATTATTACAGTAATTATTGTTCCATATTTTATTTTATTGATTCAATAATTGCTACGTTGATATTTTATATTATTGTTAATTCAATAATTGTCACTGCACAATATTTCCCATTATCATATCAATAATTCATATTATTTGAATAATATTATTAGATAGCATTATTGGCAATGTCTAAGGAAGTTCTATCTAGGAAAGGGGTTTGGTCACCTAATTGCGCACTAATAAGGAGAAATCCTTATCAGAAAGCCACATCTTTCCTGAGACTGACCTGGTTGTCAATATTGTAGCATTTTTAGCATGTGATATTTGTTGAAAGTTGGTATTTTATCTTTTTCGATAAAATAATTCATGCAAATATATTATTATAATATTACATTATAGTAGTATGATGTGATTATATAATAGTATGATTTGTATAATTTGAGAGGTAACATTATTATAGTAAATTCATGGTATAAAAGTAAAATGAGGTGGAAGAGAACAAATTGAATTTGAATTCTTATGATGTAAGCAATGATGTCATCAGAATGATGAGGTAATCAATGATGTCATCGGAATGATGAGGTAAGCAATGATGTCATATGATCGATGATGTAAGCGAAGATGTCATAAATTATGGCGAACAGACTATTTTACCCTAGGCACAATAGTTATCTAGAAGGGGGGTTGAATAGATATTTTAAATTCTTTTTCGAAATACTTGTTGGTTTTGATAATAACTTAAACACAGTGGAATTTTGAGTTGTTTGTTTCCCCTTTAGGATATAACGAGTTAATGAGTGTATAGCAATTATAGCAAGAATATAAAAGACATAGTGTTTTTAAGTGGTTCAGAGCACTTAAAGCTCCTAGTCCATTCTTCTACTCCTCGAGTAGGAAATCCACTAAGGATATCTTTACATTTTCTGAATCTCACAGATTCCTTCAAGACCAGTAGTCTTAGAACTTCTTAGTTCACTCTTGAACTCTTCAAGTCCAGTAGACTTGGTACTTCACAGTTCACTTAGAACTCTTAAAATCCTTCTGACTTGGAACTTCTTACTTCACTTGATATTAATTGAGTTCTTGTGTGGTGCTACTCATTTACCGTTAAGCTTATGTTTGAAAGAACTGAGTAGCTGAGAAAGCTTTCTCTTTCAGATCGTAGAGTTGAGCGTTGAGTGTTCTTCAGCGTTTCTTTTAATGCTTGTTTAGTCATATCATCTGCTGATGTTTTGCATATATGAGGTCTTTGAAATGTATCCGTTGAAGACATCCGTTGAAGCATTAAATGTGTTTGACATTTCTGAGCTTTGATGGAGACTTTTTTGCACAACTTTTGATTTACAGTCTGGCCTACTGACACAACAGACTACTGTCTCACCTAACACCTAAAAAGATGTTTTCTGCTGACCCATAGTACTTTCATTAGCTTTTTTAATATGTTTCTTTGTTACAAACTAAGGATGACTGTTGTGTCATTGGGATTCTCGAGGACTTCAACATTTATAACCTATTCCATATTTGTTGCAACTTATTCTTTAATCAAATGGACAGGGCTTGATACTTCTTACACAGACAGATGAAGCTCTATGATTCTAATCATGGTGTCTTTCCACCTTGGTACTTGATTCGATTCAAGCAAATGAGAACACTACAATTTCTCTTAATGACTGGCTCACTAAGAAATTAACTTGCTTGGATTACAGACTCTACGCTTCAGAGAGCATACTACTAACTCTGAGTTAGCTTGGCAGGCATTTGGACCACTCTATGAATCTGGGAGAGGCCCTTCAAAGCAGATAAACTAAGATTCTTGATGCTCTACGATTCTTCCTTGGCATCTGCAATCTCTTGATCAGATTAATAGACAACAATTATGTTGAAGCCTATCTATTACATCTCAAGATATAGATCAACCTAACAGCTTTGATCTTTTCATCTATACATTCATTACAGAATGATAAACATTAATAGCTCAGTTTAACTTAAAAATTTTGATCTATCACTAAGTCCTTGTACATATATTCCTTGAAGGACTTTACATATAATCATGAATATTTACTTTCAATATCAAATTTTAATATGCAATCTCCCAACAATCTCCCCCTATTTGATGTTGACATAACCAAAGAGATTTTTGTCATGATTATTAATTTTCAGATGCAGTTGGAAGCAAGTAAATATGACTAAGTGTTTCAGTGAGCAACTGAAATTTCTAGAGAATAAGCATGAATATATTGATGTTTGTAAAGACAGATATTATAGTTAAGCTTAGTTACATCAATAAGAATTGAGTTTCAACTTATCTTTTGAATTTTGTTCCTTGGAGGATTGGCATATTCATAGGCTCTCCTTCTGCTGCTGACTTCGTTTCTCCATGTTATATCTTCCAGCTCACTTTGATTTAGCAGTTCATTATTCTCGTGTCTGTTCATGAACGCAGGATCTCCAATAGGCAAGTGTAGGTGTGTAGCGGTTGCACCTTGTGAGCTGGGCTCTTGACTTCTTAGCGGTTGAGCCATGAGAATTTGCTACTGTTCAGATTGTGGAGTCTGATAGTGAGGCTGTCTTGCAGGAGGGCTCCTTGATGATTGAGAGATGAATTTGCCTCTGCCTCTACCTCTGCCCTTGCCTTTCTTTCCTTTCCCTTTATTCTCCCCCTTTATGTCAGCATCAAGGGTTCGAATATCTTCAGATAGGCGAGTCATGCCTTGTACAAACTCGTTGAGTTGATTCTTAGATTGAGCAATGTCATCATGGTTTTCTTGAATCAGAGAATCTGATCGAGCTTCCCTCTTTTGGAGAATGGCCAAGACATTTTCTGTATGTTGCATTTGGCCCATGGAGAATCCTTGGAATTCTTTTATTGACGTTCGTAGACTCGTAAGACTGTCCATTATGAGTTTGTTCTAGGATTCCTGAGTATTCTGCAAGATAATAACAACTTCTCTGTGTTTCTTAGCAGATTGAAAGTGGATTTGATCCCTTTCATTGATACTCTGAATCATCTCCTTTATAATCTCCCTAAGCTTCTTTGACAGCTCAGAGCTTAGGTTGCTTGGGAGAGTGTTGGCAGCATCGATCAAATGAGTCAGCCTTAGGTGAACAAGGTCTGAGTGAACTTCAAGGTCTTCTTATATGTCCTTGGTCACCTTCTTGGACGCTTCAGACAACTCTGTTTTGATTGGAAGATCTGATATGAGCTCAAGGAGTTGCAAATTGTTTTGAGGAGGGGCTCTTGTGTATTGATCTTGCATAGTGTAGAGAGCAAGATCCAGATTGAAATACTCATTTGTTGATGATGAAGGGATATCTGATGGAGGGGCTGATGTGTGGGGTTGAGCTTTAGGAGGAGGTGACTCTATGTCTTGAGCATGTGACTCTACGATTGGATTTGGATCAATAATTATAGAGTGAGAGATGATAGGGGATTGGATCAATATAAAGTTTGGCACATTTGGGTCATCAGTTACAGAATGTTGGGATTCTGTAACTGGAAATTGGTTGAGTGGATTAGGTGCTACTTCCAACCATCTTAGCCATTCGTAGAATTGGCTAAAGGTTGATGGTGGACCATAATCATCCATGAAAGATATGGGGATAAATATTACCTCATGCCCATTTTCTGATGAAGAGCTATTGGTGATCAATTTTCGGGCAAAGTTGAGGTTGTTTGGGAATCCATGAGCTAGCACCGAGATTGCTGGATAGGCTTTGAATGTCCAAAACATATGATCCCATGAGTTGAGAATTTGAGCTCTATGAAAGGGCATCATAGGTATATAAGAGAACAGTTGATTATAGTTGGCTCTCCTAAAACCATCATAGCCCACAGCTATAATCTCAACTTCATCATCCTCTTCTTCTTCTCTATTTTCATGTGAAGTTTCCACTACATAAATTATTTCCACTTGAATTCCTTGCTCTTCTGCTCTCTCATCCTCCATAGCTTCAGTCATTTCTATTACTATATTTTCTGAAGCTAGAGTCTCTTGAGGGACTGAGGGAGATTCATAATGATCTCTTGGCAGTTCCTCCTCAACTGAAGCTTCTTCTAACATAGGGACTTCATGAGGCTCCCCCTCAACTCGATCATTCATTTACATTTCAAACAGCTCCCCCTCAGCTGAAGCATTCTCTAGAGTCAGAACTTCAGGCAACTCCCCCTCAACTTGAGTTGTGTTCTTCTTACTTATTTCAGATAGCCTCTTCTCAACTTCGAGTAACCCTTCTTCAGCTTCAGGTAATCCTTTCTCAGTAGCTATCTTTATGTGTTCTTCCTTTATCACCCTTCATTAACAAAGATGTAATTCTTGACCAGTTTTCTTCTTGGCTTTCTAGGCTGAGCCAGAGCCTCGTCACTTTCTTCAGCTTTAATTCAGAATGGTTGATCAGCTTGAGAAGTTTTTGCAGCATCCTCTTCGAGAGTAGTGTCCAGTCTGAACTCTATGATCCGTAGAGACTCTACGATTGAAGAGAAAGAGGGCTTCTTTAACTTATGACTACGTTTTCCCTTCTTGAGCAGCTGGGAGATGGTAGCTCTATCTTTATCTTCCTCAGACTGATGTTTTTTCCTCTTCAAATTCCTCAGAGTTTCAGTGTCAGAACACTCTTGAGGTGCATCAGTAGTTGAACTTTGAGGCTCATTTGCCATTTGAACCTTCATTTTTCTCTTACCCTTGCTTTTTATGACCAAAGCAATGAGTTCCTCCTTGTTAATTTCTTTTTCTTCTTTAGTTTCCTTCAGAACTGACATGTTTCCTAGTATTTTAGACTCCTTTGCATCACCAGTTCTTCCACTGGATTCAGTCATCATCCTGACATTTTCTAATAGATTTCTTTTCTAGTTCTCAAACAGCTGCTGAGTCATCCTTCTGTTTGGATTGATGGATTCTCCTTCATCATCCCCAATCTTATCACCCAATGCTGACTGTAAGATGATTCTTATAAACCGCTCGTAGAGCATCTTTCCAGAGCTCTTTGATTTCTTCGAACTGAGTATCCATTTCCCAATCAAGTCGATGACTAGTGCTCCATAGTTGAGTTGAATCCCACAACTGATTGATGTCATGAACTTAAGTTGCATTTCATCCACAGAGTCATGGCCAGAGCTCTTGCAACATATGTATTTCACAACAATGTCAGCTAGAAACTCATACCTTTGGGTAAACTCTTTCTTTTTGTACCCTTTGACAGTCGGAAACTTCTTATGATGCATCTTCTTCAATCTTTCATGAAAATCGATGCCTTCCATGAATAGATTTCCTTTCGATTCGAAACTTAGGGCTAGATTTATATCTTCAGCTTTGAACTTGATTTCCACACCCTTGACTTTTATGGTTATAACAGAGTTCTCAAACACTCCATTTCTATAGAACTCTTTTACTAGCTTAGGGTAGCTCCATGTGCTGGTAACCAGAGCCTCTTCAAGACCAATTTTCTTCAATAGAGCCAGAATCTTATGGAATTAAGAGTCATTTGTCTTGAACTCATTGAAGCACAGTCTGTAACCAGTGATAACATTTGAAGCCACCATTGATCGCTTCTGTGACGCCCCTAAAATAGGTATACATCACCCATCTTAAGTCACCAAATACATGGTAAAAAATTTAAAAACAAACTTCTTTATACACTACGACAAAACGTAGTTGAGAGTTTCAACACGGGAAAATGTCTAGTAGAGAGTATCCAAACTCAAATAAAGTCCTCATTACAATTATTATCACACTATTTCACATAATAATGAGGACTACTATAGCCACCTATCTGGACCGTCACTCCATTTCCCGACTCGTCCCAGCTATATTCTCATTTCCTGAAGAGAATAATGAAAGCAAAGGGTGAGCTCAACTAGCCTAGTAAGAAATATTATGACTAAGATAATGCAGAATAAATTATCGTTACCCTTCAACAGTGTTAAACTGATAAAATATAATAAACATCAAGTTTAACTGTAGCGGAACAAGCAATCCATTAGAAGAGTCAAGTAGAGTATGATATCTACTATCTTCTATGATTTAAAAAGTTTATCAACAGCTTTATCGCTGAGAATCAGCTTAATAAATAATCCACATCATCGAATCATCCCTGCACTACGGGCCAAGGATATTCATTAGTATCATCAATGGTCATGATCACCAACAACTGTTCATCAATGCACTACAGGCCAATGATTGTAACATTACGGGTCATTATTATACAGAATAATCTATGGTCATAATCATACCAATCAACAGTCCATCTACGCACTACGGGCAAAGATGACTTTCATCACAATATAAGCATAAGGATGATGACAATGATATATGAATTCAATTTAAATTAGAGCAAGGATAAATTTTAAAAATTTATAATTCAATTTATCCAGAATTCAATAATGTCCAAATTATCAACATGATACTCTTTATGGAGTAAAATTCAAGAATAATATTGTAAATAATTTGGACAGAAAAGAAATCAATTTTTGTCATGAATAGTACCTCGGGTGAATAGTACTTCAAGAATAGTAACCCGTGAATAGTACCCCGATATGAAAAGATTAAAAATTATCAAGAATGCTCAAAATAATATTTCCATGAAAAGATATTGGATGAAGCGCAAATATCAAGGATATTCTACTAATTTCATGGAGTATAAAAGCAATACTTATCAACATAAGTGTAGAATTAGAAATATGAAACAAAATAATATTACTTACATACTACAGAGTATGGAAGAAAATATTATTTCTTACGAATATTGAACAAGAATAATATCACTTACGAATACGAAAGAAATAATACCCCTTACCTTAGTAGGAGATTGGATACTGCAATAGTGTAGTAACAGAATACTCTTCTTCTTTCTCTCTTATTCTCTCTATACTTTCTCTCTCAATAGCTTGAATGAATTGGTGAAAAATAATGAAGAAATGAGCTTCTATTTATAGGCTTGGCAGAGTAAGGGTAAAATAGTCTTTTGCCATAATTTATGACATCATCGCTGACATCATCGATCATATTACATCATTGCTTACCTCATCATCCGATGACATCATCGCTTACCTCATCGTTCGATGGCATCATCGCTTACATCATAGAAATTCAAATTCAATTTGTTCTCTTCCACCTCCTTTTACTTTTATGCCATGAATTTACTATAATAATGTTACCATTCAAATTATAAAAAATGTACTATTATATAATCACATCATACTACTATAATGTAATATTATAATAATATATTTGAATAAATTATTTTATCGGAAAAGATAAAATATCAACTTTCAACAAATGTCACATACTAAAAAATCCTCAGTTTAAATCCACATTGAATAAATATTTTCTTATCATATATATCAACAATTAATTATTCACAAATAATATTAAAAAATTATAATATTGACAACCACGTCGTTCCTAGGAAAGAGGGGGCTTTCCGATAAGGATTTTTCCCTATTGGCGCGCAATTAGGTGACCAAACCCCTTATTTCGACAGAACTTTCTAAACATTGTCAATAATGCAAATAATAATATTATTCAAATAATATGAATTATTGATTTGATAATTTGAAATACTGTGCAATGACAATTATTGAATCAATAATATAAAATATCAACGTAGCAATTATTGAATCAATAAAATAAAATATTGAATAATAATAACTGTAACAATTATTGAGTAGTGACTTTTTATGTAAGCATCAATAATCCAAGATATTGTACAATACCGTGTGCTACTATGCAACCACGCGTATTACTATACTTTTACCACCGGGTATTTCAACAGTTAATGGTAAAACTTTCACCGTTATTTTTATAAAAAGATAATTTTGTCGTTTTCTAACTTAGATAATAATTTTGTTGTAGGGTCCACCAATGATTGTGTCGTCGTACAAATATTCCTAGACAAAAAGAATATTCTCCGACCAAATGAATATTTTATAACAACTTGCTTACTTTATAAAATTTATAAATATTACCCACAACTATAATATTATAACAAATTCACACCTTAATATTAAAAAATATCATTCGAGAAAAATTAATTTTTATTTATAAAAGTTGAGGTCTTACAACCTCCCATTCTTATGAAATTTTATCCTCGAAATTAGGGTACAAACCTGGTATGTCGAAGAGGTGAGGATACCTTGATTTCTTTTCAGATTCTAACTCCCAAGTCATTTCCTCAATATCGTGGTTTCTCCACAAAACTTTGACTTGTGGTATAACCTTGGAGCGTAGAATATGTTCCTTTTTATCCAAGATTTTAACAGGTACCTCTTCGTATGTTAAATCTTATGCTATCTCATCTGGTTCCAACTCAATAATGTGATTCGGGTCTTCCACATATTTACGTAGCATGGATATGTGAAAAACGTTATGAACACGAGACATACTTGGCAGTAAGGCGAGTCTATAAGCCACAATTCCTACTCGATCGAGGATTTCAAATGGGCCAATGAATCGAGGATTGAGCTTTCCTCTCTTTCCAAATTTTATAACTCCTTTCCATGGAGAAACACGTAACAACACATGTTCTCCAAAATTGAATTTCACGTCCTTTCAATGAAGATCAGCATAACTCTTTTGTCGATCTTGTGAGGTCTTTATACTTTGCCGGATCATTTGAATCTTTTTCGTAGTCATACATATCAATTCCGGTCCCAACAACGTTGCTTCACCCACCTCATCCCAGCATACTGGAGAACGTCATTTTCTCCCATACAAGGCCTCGAACGGAGCCATTCCGATACTTGTTTGATAACTGTTATTGTAGGAGAATTCCACCAATGGCAAGAACTTGTCCCAACTTCCTTTGAAGTCAAGGACACAGAGTCTTAATAGATCTTCCAGAGTTTGAATAGTCCTCTTCGACTGCCCATCCGTCTGAGGATGATATGCCGAAATAAATCGTAAATCCGTGCCCATAACTTTTTGCAAACTACACCAAAATCGTGAAGTGAATCTTGGGTCTCGATCAGAAACTATGGATACTAGTATACCATGCAGTCTTACAATCTCATTTATGTACAGATGAGCAAGATGGTCAAGTGAATAAGTTTCTCGTATACGTAAGAAATGAGCAGACTTGGTCAATCTATCAACAATGACCCAAATTGCATTTATGCCTTGAGAAACCTTGAGAAGACCGGTAACAAAATCCATGGTAAAGTGCTCCCACTTCCATTCTAGAATTTCAAGTGGTTATAATGGACCCTTTGGCACTTTATGCTCCGCCTTGACACGTTGACACATTAGACACCTTGAGATAAACTCTGCTATCTCTATCTTCGTATTGCTCCACCAAAATGTATGTCAAATATCATGATACATTTTGGTACTCCCAAGATGGATTGCAAATGGTGTGTTGTGCGCCTCCATCAAGATTTTATACTTTAAATCAGGGTCATTAGGACACAAAGTCTAGAGTTGACTCGAAGTATTCCTTCTTCATCAATTCTTGCTTCTGAAATAACACCTTTTTGCACTTTCTTCTTCATACGCATCAGCTACAGGTCTATAGTTTGAGCAATTTTAACTTTATCGATTAAAGTCGGTTCTACTCGTATATTTTCCATCATCATGTGGGTCCCTGTAGTCTTTATCTCTATCTCCATCCTTTGCAAGTCATACAAAATGGGCCTTTACGTTGACAATATCGCACTCATACCTGCATATGATCTTCTACTCAATTCGTCAGCTACCACCTTCGTTTTTCTAGGATAATATTGAATAGTATGATCATAATCTTTCAATAGTTCAAGCCAACGTCGTTTTCGAATGTTGAGTTTCTTTTGAGTGAAGAAATATTTGAAGCTTTTATGATCCGTAAAAATTTCCACTTTTTCCTCATACAAGTAATGCCTCCATATTTTAAGTGCGAAAATGACAGCTGCCAACTCTAGATCATGAGTAGGATTATTCCTCTCAAATTCTTTGAGTTGTTGCGAGGCATAGGCTATGACTTTCCCATGTTGCATGAGAACACATCCTAAACCCTTGCCTGAAGCATCACTGTAGATGACATATCCCTCCGAACCAGATGGTATTATCAGAACAGGTGCTGAAATGAGTCTCCTCTTGAGTTCTTGAAAACTCTTCGTACATTCCTCGCTCCAACCAAATTTTGTATATTTTCAAGTTAGCTGAGTTAATGGAGTAGCTATTCAAGAAAATCCTTTCACGAATCTCCGATAATAACCAGTTAAGCCCAGAAAGCTACGTACTTCGGTCACTGACTTAGGTTGCTCCCAACTTTGAATTGATTCAATCTTCGTTGGGTCAACAGATATTCCGTGATTTGATATCACGTGCCCAAGGAATGCTACTTCCTCAAGCCAAAACTTGCATTTCTTTAACTTGGTATATAGCTTGTTTTCACGAAGCTTTTGGAGTATCAGCCTCAAGTGCTGCTCATGATCTTCACGACTTTTGGAGTATATGAGGATGTCATCAATTAAGGCAACAACAAAATGATCCAAATATTCCTTGAATACTTAATTCATCATATCCATGAAGGCAGCAGGAGCATTAGTCAATCTAAAAGATATGACTAAGAATTCGTAATGCCCGTACCGAGTTCTGAAAGCAGTCTTTGGAATGTCATCAGTTTTAATCTTCAACTGATGATATCCGGAACGAAGATTGATCTTTGAAAAGAATTTGGCACCTTGCAACTGGTCAAACAGGTCATCAATGCGAGGCAACGGGTACCTATTTTTGACAGTGACATGATTCAACTCCCGATAGTCAATATAAAGTTGCATACTTCCGTCTTTCATCTTTACGAATAGAACAGGAGCACCCCAAGGAGACGTACTAGGACGAATAAAATCGATGTCTAATAATTCCTGTAGTTGGGTTTTTAACTCCTGAAGTTCAATAGGAGTCATTTGATATGGGGCTTTGGAAATAGGTTTTGTACCGGGTTCAAGGTCGATACAAAATTCGATTTCTCGCTCTGGGGGTAGGCCATGAAGTTATTCAGGGAATACGTCAAAAAATTTATTAACAATAGAAATATCATTCAAATCTGACGTATTTTTGTTTAAATCCGTGACATGGGCTAAGAAAGCTTGACATCCGTTTTTCAATAAACGAATAGCATTATGGCTTGATATGACAGTGATTGACTTTAGTGGCTTAGTTGCTTGAATTCGTATAATAGGCTGGTTAGGAATATGAAAGCTAACAATCTTATAAAATAATCGATTTTAGCATGATGAGTAGTTAACCAATTAATCCCTAAAATCACATCAAAAGCAAGTATTTTTAAAGAGATAAGATCGACAGGTAACGTGCGGTTACCGATTTAAATCAAACAAGACTTATAAATAGTGGATGTAATGAAGGTTTCTCCCAACGGAGTTTCAATAGATAAATCAAAGTCTAATTTTTCCGGAGTTAAATTTAAACGTTGAGCGCAAGTAGGAGAAATAAAAGAATGGGTAGAACCGGTATCAAATAAGGTATAGACTTTGCTAGATTTTATGATTAGTTTACCCGTGATCACCTCGTTTGGATTCCTCGCTTTTTAGGAGGTTACGACAAATGCTCTCCCTTGAACTACCGGTTTTATCTTGTCTGGGACGGCCTTTGATGCCTCCATCCCAGCTGGACTTGACTTTGGTGCACGATAAAATAGGGCTATGTGGCCTTCTCTTCCACAATTGTAATATACTTTGGACTGCAGCGTACAGTTTGGACTGATGTGTCCCTCCCCTCCGTATTTGTAACATACGACCATCGGTCGTTCTCCTTCCTTAACAACAGGTGCTGGTGCTAACGTCTTTCCATCATTATTGAATTTCCTCTTCTTGAAATTTCCACTTCTATTATCTTGGTCATGATTACCACTGAAGTGGTTACCATTTATGGCATGTTGATTCCCTCCACGTTGTTGTCACCACTTCGATGACTGCTACCACATGTATTATCGATTTGACGGCTGCTCTCTCTTGGTTAGGTTAACTCCTTATCACGCTCCAATAACTGAGCCCTATTTACAACATCTGAATACAAAAATAGTTTGTCAGAAATTAGGTATTATCGTATCTCAGATTTCAAACCTCTTAGAAATATACGCGTCATTCTCTCCTCATTATCAACTAAGTGGGACGCAAACTGGGACAACTCGTACTGTGACATGGTCATATTATTTTATTCTAGCTTGATAAACTCTACCTCCTTCATACGATGAATACTTTTGGGAAAGTACTTGTCATTAAACAGTTCTTGGAACTTCTCCCAAGACATCTTCAGTGCAGCAGGTTGAGTACGCTTTACAGATTCCCACCAGTAATTTGCCTCTCCTCGCAACATGAAGGTGGCAAAGGGAACCTTTTGCTCCTCGGAGCATCCCAAGACATTAAATATCTTGGTGATCTGCTTTATCCATGCCTCCGCCTTAAGTGGTTTTGGCTCTCCCACAAACTCTGGTGGTCCCATTTCCTTGAACTGCTTAGCGGTGACCACCCGAGAGTTTCCAGTGTTTCCACCTGCATTTTTAACAGGAGTCGCTCTCGCCTGATGTTGCATGAATTGCATAAAGCCTCTAAACATCCCATCGTTCGTTGTTTGGTTGGTGTTGTTGTTTTCTTGAGGATCATTGCCATCCTAATACACATTATCCTGGGTATTGATCGTTAGTGATTCAACAGTCTCATGTGCTTCATTGCTTATCACAACATTTTCAGTTGCCATTATCAAATACTACCACAAATCAAGGGTTAATTAACATGTCACTTATTATCCCTATAGTATGACCGACCAAATAAATACCAAATAAACTTAGGTAGGTCATACTAGCGAATTAATTACCCGTCTCTCCCCTCCTAGTTCTAGTCTCACATCTTAGCCAGGGATCATATCCCTAAGCTTTGATACCAAATGTGACGCCCCCAAAATACGTATACATCACCCATCTTGAGTCGCCAAATACATGGTACAAAATTTAAATACAAACTTCTTTTATACAGTACGACAAAACGTAGCTGAGAGTTTCAACACGAATAATGTCTCGTACACAGTATCCAAACTCAAATAAAGTCCTCATTACAATTATTATCACACTATTTTACATAATAGTGAGGACTACTATAGCCACCTATCTGGACCGTCACTCCATTTCACGACTCGTCCTAGCTACATTCTCATTTCCTGAAGAGAATAATGAAAGCAAAGGGTGAGCTCAACTAGCGCAGTAAAAAATATTATGACTAAGATAATGCAGAATAAATTATCGTTAGCCTTCAACAGTGTTAATCTGATAAAATATAATAAACATCATGTTTAACTGCAGTGGAATAAGTAATCCATTAGAAGAGTCAAGTAAAACATGATATCTACTATCCTCTATGATTTAAAAAGTTTATCAACAGTTTTATCACTGAGACTCAGCTTAATAAATAATCCACATCATCGAATCATCCCTGCACTGCGGGCTAAGGATATTCATTAGTATCACCAATGGTCATGATCACCAACAACTGTCCATCAATGCACTACGGGTCAATGATGACTTTTACCGCATCATTTGTAACATTAAGGGTCATTATTATACCGAATAATCCCTTGTCATAATCATACCAATCAACAGTCCATCTATGCACTACGACCAAAGATGACTTTCATCACAATATAAGCATGATGATGATAACAATGATATAAGAATTCAATTTAAATTAGAGCAAGGATAAATTTTAAAAATTTATAATTCAATTTATCCAAAATTCAATAATGTCCAAATTGTCAACATGATACTGCTTTGTGGAGTAAAATTCAAGAATAATATTGTATCAAAAAAAATTGGACAAAAAAGAAATCAATTTTTGTCATGAATAATACCCTAGGTGAATAGTATTTCGGGAATAGTAACCCGTGAATAATACCTCGAAATGAAAAGAATAAAAATTATCAAGAATGCTCAGAATAATATTTCCATGAAAAGATACTTGATGAAACGCAAATATCAAGGATATTCTACTAATTTCATGGAGAATAAAAGCAATACTTATCAACATAAGTGTAGAATTAGAAATATGAAACGAAATAATATTACTTACATACTACAGAGTATGGAAGAAAATATTATTTCTTACGAATATTGAACAAGAATAATATCACTTACGAATACGAAAGAAATAATACCCCTTACCTTAGTAGGAGATTGGATACTGCAATAGTGTAGTAACAGAATACTCTTCTTCTTTCTCTCTTATTCTCTCTATACTTTCTCTCTCAATAGCTTGAATGAATTGGTGAAAAATAATGAAGAAATGAGCTTCTATTTATAGGCTTGGCAGAGTAAGGGTAAAATAGTCTTTTTGCCATAATTTATGACATCATCGCTGACATCATCGATCATATTACATCATTGCTTACCTCGTCGTCTGATGACATCATTGCTTACCTCATCGTTCGATGACATCATCGCTTACATCATAGGAATTCAAATTCAATTTGTTCTCTTCTACCTCCTTTTACTTTTATGCCATGAATTTACTATAATAATGTTACCATTCAAATTATAAAAAACATACTATTATATAATCACATCATACTACTATAATGTAATATTATAATAATATATTTGAATGAATTATTTTATCGGAAAAGATAAAATACCAACTTTCAACAAATGTCACATGCTAAAAATTCCTCAGTTTAAATCCACATTGAATAAATATTTTTTATCATATACATCAACAATTAATTATTTATAAATAATATTATAAAATTATAATATTGACAACCAGGTCGTTCCCAGGAAAGAGGGGGCTTTCCGATAAGGATTTCTCCCTATTGGCGCGTAATTAGGTGACTAAACTCCTTTCCTCGGCAGAACTTTCTAGACATTGTCAATAATGCAAATAATAATATTATTCAAATATTATGAATTATTGATTTGATAATTTGAAATAATGTCCAATGACAATTATTGAATCAATAATATAAAATATCAACGTAGCAATTATTGAATCAATAAAATAAAATATTGAACAGTAATAACTGTAACAATTATTGAGTAGTGACTTCTTATGTAAGCATCAATAATCCAAGATACTGTACAATACTGTGTACTACTATGCAACCACGCGTATTACTATACTTTTATCACCGGATATTTAAACATTTAACGGTAAAACTTTCGCCGTTATTTTTATAAAAATATAATTTTTTCGTTTTCTAACTCCGATAATAATTCTGTTGTGGGGTCCACCAATGATTGTGTCATCGTACGAATATTCCCAGACAAAAAGAATATTCCCCGACCAAACGAATATTTTATAACAACTTGCTTACTTTGCAAAATTTATAAATATTACCCACAACTATAACATTATAACAAATTAACACCTTAATATTCAAAAATATAATTCGAGAAAAATTAATCTTTATTTATGAAAGTTGGGGTCTTACATCTTCGTACTGAGGTTGATTGAGCTTTTCGGAAAGCTATGGTTTGTGCTTATAGAGAGAGTGGGGGAAAAAGTGGAATGAGCTTTTTGAACTTCTGATTTCAAAAAGATATTTTCAAACTGTACTTGTAACTTCCCTCATCTCGATCTGCTTAGTGGGGCATATGTCTAGTTCTATTTGGCTCCATGATTTTAACTTGTGTGGAAAATACTGGTTTTCCCTTAGCTCCTACTGAGCTAATGTATTCTTTGGGAGGACTACGATCGTTGAGGTAGCACTACGGTCGTTGAGGTAGTCTTTTACGATCGATGAGTCTTCACTGCGATCGTTTAGTCCACTGCTGAGTCTTCTCTATGAACGTTGATTGCCCTGGTCCTTGTGATGAATTCTGACTTAGCATTCCTTCTGAATCAATGTAGCTCATGAAGGGCAAATCTCTTAGAATGAACTAAGGATCATGTTTGTCCCTGAGGCACTTGTCAGAGGGATTGCTTGGATTTATTGGAAATGATGTCATCACATGATGCTTCTTTATCGTGTCGAGATAGCTCTACGATCGTGGTCTTTCATGCCAAGGTAGCTCTACGATCGTGGACTTTCTTTAGTCATCTCTATAATTTTGATTATAGCCTTTATATCTGCATGGTTAGCATAAACAAGAGCATAGTTTTTATGGTTTTAGATTTAGCACGCCTAACTCACTTATCAATTTATTAAATCTGGATTCATCTAGAGGCTTTGTAAAGACATCAACAAGTTGATTTTCAGTAGGGATATATTGTAAAGATATGGTTCCATTTTTCACATGATCCCTAATGAAATGATATCTTATTTCTATATGCTTAGTCCTTGAATGTATGACAGGATTGTGTGTTATTGCTATGGCACTAGTGTTATCACAATGAACATGTATATATTTAAAACCAAACCTATAGTCTGCTAGCTAATTTTTCATCCATAAGATTTGAGCACAACAATTGCAAGCAGCATGTATTCAGCTTCTGCAGTTGAAGTAAATACTGAGTTTTGCTTCTTGCTAAACCAGGACATAAGTCTGTTTCCTAGCAACTGACAGGTGCCACTGGTACTCTTTCTATCTATTTTGCAACCTACAAAGTTAGCATCTGTATATCTTGTTAGTTCAAAGGAGGACTCCTTGGGATACCAAATTCCCAAGTGAGGTGTACCCTTGAGATACCTGAAAATCCTTTTTACTGCAATTAAGTGTGATTCCTTAGGATTAGCTTAAAATATAGCGCATATGCATGTTGCAAACATTATGTCTGGTCTACTGGCAGTTAGATATAGAAGAGAGCCAATCATACCTCTATATTGAGTTATATCAATACTTTTATCTTTTTCATCTTTGTCAAGCTTGGTTACTGGAGCTATTGGGGTTTTCATGGGAGAGGCTGATTCCATGCCATACTTTTTAAGTAAGTCTTTAATGTACTTGGCTTGGTTTATGAAGATTCCTTCATCAGTCTGCTTTATTTGCAGTCCTAGGAAGAAGTTCAGCTCACCCATCATGCTCATTTCAAACTTACTCTGCATAAGCTTGGCAAATCTTTTATATACATTTTCATCAGTAGAGCCAAAGATAATGTTATCAACATATATTTAAACTAATAAGACTTTGTATTTATGTTTTCTAAGAAATAATGTGGAATCTAGTCTACATCTTGTGAACCCATTCTCAATAAGAAAGTTAGTTAGTGTTTCATACCATGCTCTAAGTGCTTATTTAAGACCATATAAGCCTTTCTCTAATCTATAGACATAATTAGATAGAGTTGTATTGATGAAACCTAGAGGTTTCTCTACGTATACTTCTTCTTAAAGTTCACCATTCAGGAATGCACTTTTGACATCCATCTGAAATACTTTGAATTTCATGTGAGCAGCAAAGGCAAGGAATATTCTGATGGCTTCTATCTGGCAACAGGTGCAAAGGTCTCATCGTAGTCAATGCCTTCTTCTTGAGAGTAGCCTTTGGCCATTAGTCTTGTGTTATTCCTTGTTATTACTCCATCTTCATCCAACTTGATTCTGAAGACCCACTTGGTGCCAATGATTGGATGGCTTCTTGGTTTTGGAGCTAATCTCCAAACTTTGCTTCTTTTAAACTGATTTAGTTCCTCTTGCATGGCTTCTATCC
This sequence comes from Panax japonicus, assembly GCA_020205505.1. NCBI lineage: Eukaryota > Viridiplantae > Streptophyta > Magnoliopsida > Apiales > Araliaceae > Panax > Panax japonicus. Next base: position 31,165,749 of record CM035094.1, on the reverse strand, counting down.
AGCTTGAGTCTTCCATAGCATCTTCTATTTTCTTGGGTTCCATTTGTGACAAAAAGATCAGATAGAAACACTCACTCTGGGTGGCAGCTCTTATCTCGACTCTTGTATTTGGATCTCCAATGATTAAGTCTTGAGTGTGATCTTTACCCATCTATTTCCTGTTGGAACATATGTCTTGATTCCTTCTTGTCTGAGACCTTGAAGATCAATTTCTGCTTCTTGATGTGGAGGTTCGTTGTCTTGCGTAGTCCTCTCTATGATCTCATTTCCTTGTTCGACGATTTCATTTTCTAGAGCTACGATCGTGGTGTCGAGCTCAATGACCTCATTCGTAGTGTCTGAACTGTCATTCGTAGTGTCTTGAGACACTGTTTTGTCCAAGTCTGTTTCATCAAAGATGATGTAAATCGAGACTTCAACACTCAGTGTTTTCTTGTTGAACACTCTATAGGCCTTGCTGTCTGTGGCATATCCAAGATAGAATACTTCGTCTGACTTGGGTTGGAACTTTTTCAGATACTGTTTCCCATTGTTGAGAATGTAGCATAACCGAATACATGAAAGTAGCTGACACTTGGCTTCCTTCCTTTCCACAGTTTGTAGGGAGTCTTATTTATCGTAGAGTGTGTGAGCGATCTGTTTTTAGTATAGCATGAAGTATTGACAACTTCTGCCCAGAAGTATTCAGGCAAATTGGATGCAGCTAGTAGAGTTCTTCTAGCTTCTATCAACATTCTATTCTTTCTCTCAACTACTCCATTTTGTTGAGGAGTTCATGGAGTTGAGAAGTTGTGACTGATGCCATTGTTTGTGAAGAAACGGTCCATCTCAGAGAAGTAAAATTCTCTGCCATGATCACTCCTTATAGCCTTGATTTTCTCCCCTTTCTTGTTCATCACTAGTCTGAATATCTTGATTAGTTGGGAGCTCATTTCATCTTTTGAGTTCAGAAAAAAACACCCATGTGAATCTGGTGTAGTCATACACCACGACCAGAGAATGTCTCTTCCCTCCAAGGCTTGTTGTTGGAATTGGCCCAAATAGATCAATGTGAAGCAGTTGCAGAGGCTTGTCGATTGAGTTAACAGTTTTGCTCTTGAATGAACTTTTAGTCTGCTTCCCAAGTTGATAGGCATTGCATGGCCTTTCTTTGACGAAGCTGAACTTGGGTAAGCCTGCAACTAGATATTTGGAGGCCAGTTTAGACATGCTTTTGAAGTTGAGATGAGACAGTCTTCTATGCCATAACCAGCTCATTTCTTCAGATGCTTTAGCCAGAAACTATATCATCTCATCTGAGCTCAGTTGACCAAGGTTAATAGTGTAGATGTTTTCTTCTCTTGTTCGAGTCATCTTTATAGAGGATGTCTTCAGATCTATGACTTGACATTTGTGACACCCCCAAATCCGGGTACTTCAATTCCACGGAATTTTGTGTTCACTGTACAAATATCATCTATCTATCTACCCATAATAAATGCAAGCCATGCAATAGATAGAATAAAAATCTTCCCCTTAAGGGTTACAACATCTGAATAATAATAATACAATCCCAGGTTAAACTAACCTTAAACATCTGTGCGGAATCATAAACAAATAAGTCTTAAACGACATCATTAACTCAAGTCTTAAACATAAATACATCATCTAATAAAAATAACAAGTCTTCATCACTTGTTAACCTTGCCCTTGCCTTTACTAGTGGAAGGTTCATCAGTTCTTTCGTTCTTAACTGCAATGTTATTATTAAGCAAGAGTGAGCACTATTGCCCACAAGTATAATAATGAAATAACAGTATAATAACATGTGAATAAATCAAAGACATCTGAATAAAAGCTCAACTTTTGAATCAAGAATGAATAGCAAGAATCAAAAGAATTCTGAGGGTCATAAGACCTTGAACTATGTCCTAGGTTATGAAGGGTTATACTTGAAACCTTTAACGGTCATAAGACTATGGACCTTCTACTCGTACTTAGGGGGATCAGTCCTTAGTACCATACTGTGCACAATATCTTAACGCTAACGCATAAGTAAATCCCTTTGCAGGGTTGTTCATCTTAGTTTAACATTCGAGTCTGCACCAAAGGAAGTTTGGTTTGGATAATTCAATAAGGGTTCTGAAATTTAGAACGTTCATCAACTAAGGACTAGTTGAATCAATAAAATTCACTAGTCTAATAAGGTTCACCAATAATGATATTCAATTCGAATAATAATCTCAAGAAGTATACAATAGAATAATTATTATATAACTGAATCATACTTTGAAAAGATAATAAACCTTTAATATAACAATTTAACTTGAATAATAGTAACGATAATTTACTCGAGGTAACTAAAAACTTGAACAATAATGACAAGTAGGGTTAGAAAACTTGCCTCGTGTGTAGGCTAAACGATTACTACTTCCGTTTACCACAAATCCTACACACATACGATATGTATTCACCACATTTATTAGTTACATTTTCACTTAATTATTTAATATAAACTCCACATTATTTAACAAATCATTACCCTTTTAATTTAATTACTTAATTAAATTAGAATATTTTCATTCTCTTACTATTATTACACTCGAATAAATTATTTCATAATAATTTCCATCGAATATTTATTTTATTCAATAAATAGCTTAATTAAAATATTTACTTTATTTTATAAATATTTTAATAATAATTTTCATCGAATATTTATTTTATTCCATAAATATATCAATTAAAATATTTAATTTATTTTATAAATATTTTAATAATAATTTTCATCAAATATTTATTTTATTCCATAATATCTCAATTAAAATATTTAATTTATTTTATAAATATTTTAATAATAATTTTCATCGAATATTTATTTTATTCCATAAATATCTCAATTAAAATATTTAATTTATTTTATAAATATTTTAATAATAATTTTCATCAAATATTTATTTTATTCCATAAATATCTCAATTAAAATATTTAATTTATTTTATAAATATTTTAATAATATTTCTCATCAAATATTTATTTATTTTTTTATTTTTATTTTTTTAATATTATTTTTTTTTAACCGTCGAGGTGGGGTAATTTAGTTTGGTAACGCCCGCCGGGGGCGGGGTTACCCAGGTTCATTTTCTGCAGTTTCTGCAGTTCTGCAGTTCGCTAACATAACAAGGCCAAATTTGGCCAAAAATCAATCACAGGTAAAATTATACATGAATATGGTCATAACTTCTAATTAGTTATTTTTACACGAATTTAGATTTACCCAATCATTGTAATACATATATAATCATTACTTAACCCATCTAGCATGATTTTTAACAAGTTACAACACATAATTTGCAAAATCAACACATTTACTTCCACTGTTCTTGATGTTCTTGAAGGTTTTGAAAATAAAACATGAAAATTGTCACTACGGATTCGTTATAACACCGAATTCGTTTATTTAAACTTTGGTCTCTTCGTATCAACATGCATAATAATATACGAGTGTAAAATTTAGGGATAATATACGATCAATACATAAAATATCACGTATAAGGCCATAAGGCCAAAACCCATACTCTGTAATTTTGTAGAAATCATATACGATGTAATATTATGAAACTGATGATATGGAATCATGCAATATATATATAAAATACGATTTGATACATCTTAACCCATAAATAACTCATAAATATTACTCATTTCTCAATCACAGAGGCTTTACAGAAACTTTGAAAGCCATTTTCTTATAAAAACTTAATGACGTAAAAGAGAATTTGGGAAGGAGAAGTACCCAGAGTATAATTAATGGAAGATGAATTCCTTCTCAGATGACTCTCACAATCCTCTTAACAACTCTGACTTCTCAACTCTTTCTCTGTATTTCTCTCTGTTATGCTTTCTAGACTTAGGCAAATAATGAAGAAGAAATAAAAGAATACTTAAACTAAATAATGAACAACTGACGCGTTGGTGGTCAGTTACCCAGTCGTGGGTTAACTGGCCCCAACTCCCTTTAGTGCCATGTTTGCCTAGCTAGAATAGGTTTTAAAAACCATTTAATTTAATAAAACTTTATCACATAGTTAATTCATGTCACACCCACTTGCACAATAATCAAATATCTTATTTAATATAAATAAAATATAATAACTTCTCATAAATTCACATAGTCATATATTTAATTTTCTCATTAATTAATAATATCAAATTATTAACTCTCTAAATAATAATTAATTTAATTAAAACAACATCATGCTTAATTAAACATTTCATTTAATTCAATAAACTCAATTAATTACATACTTGAATAATAATTATTCTCCACGTTAATTTAATAAATATAACACATATAATTAAATTAATCTACCACAATTGCATCAAATAATTATTTAATCCAATAATTAAATCATCGAAAAATATTTATTTAATTCAATAAATATTAAAATTAAATTACAAAAATCTTGTTCGTCACATCTTTCCCCCCTTAAAAGGATTATGTCCCCAGAATCACGACTTAATAAATTCAACCCGTTACATTCTCCCCCCCCCCCCCTTACAAAGATTCTGTCCCGAGAATCGCTTACACATAAATTAAGTAAATAAATGAGGGTAATTCTTCATCATATTCTCTTCGAGTTCCCACGTAGCTTCTTCAGCGCTGTGGTTCCTCCAAATTACCTTAACAGAAGGTATTATTTTATTTCTAAGAACTTGTTCTTTTCTGTCGACAATTTGAATAGGGATTTCTTCGTAAGATAAGTCTTTGTCAAAATGTAGGGGTTCATATTCAATCATGTGCTTGTAATCGGGTTTGTAGGGTCGTAGGACTGAGACATGGAAAATGTTGTGAACATTCTCGAGTGCTGGAGGTAAGGCTACCTCGTACGCGACTTCATCGATTCTTCTCAGTACTTCAAAGGGTCCAATGAATCTTGGGCTCAATTTCCCTTTCTTTTCGAACCTGATCTTTCCCTTCCAGGGAGAGACCTTCAAGAAAATGTAACTACCTGATTCAAACTCAATATTATTACGATGTGGGTCAGCGTATTTCTTCTGTCGATCTTCAGCCGCTACCAGTCGTGCTCGAATCACTTTGACTATTTCTGCTGTCTACTGTACCAATTCTGGCCCTAGCAATTGTCTCTCACCAACTTCATCCCAGTAAAGCAGAGTTCTGCACTTTCTGTCGTATAACACTTCGTAAGGCGGCGTACCAATACTAGCGTGGTAACTGTTGTTGTAGCTGAACTCTACTAACGGTAGGTGATCATCCCAATTTCCTTTAAAATTCATCACACAGGCTCTTAGCATATCTTCTAATGTTTGAATCGTTCTCTCACTCTGCTCATCTGTTTGAGGGTGGTAAGCTATAATCATTCGCAATTGCATACCCATGCATTTCTGTAGACGTTTCCAGAAGTTCGATGTAAAATGCGGATCTCTATCAGAAACAATTGACACCGGCACTCCGTGTCTCGAAACGATTTCTTTTACGTATAACCTCGCCAACTGATCTAAGTTGAATCTGATTTTGATCGAAAGGAAGTGTGCGGATTTCGTCAGTCGGTCAACGATAACCTATACTGCGTCGTAGCCTTTCTAAGTCGTCGGAAGGCAAACCACGAAGTCCATTGTAATATGTCCCCATTTCCATTCTGGGTTCTCTAACGGTTGTAGCAATCCACTCAATCTTTGATGTTCCGCTTTCACTTTCTAACAGGTCAGACACTTGGCAACACATTCTGCAACATCACGTTTCAAATTCGGCCACCAGAAATGTTGTCTAAGATCTTGGTACATCTTGGTACTACCAGGGTGAATCAAATATCGTAAACTATGAGTCTCGCTCAAAATATCTACCTTAATCTCTTATACTGGCGGTACCCAAATTCTACTCTCAAATCTCAGTATTCCTTCCTTATCCATCTTAAATCTCGATTCGGTTCCTTCAGATATCTTCTTTGTCACCTTTTTGCATGTATCATCCTGAAGTTGAGCCTCTTTAACTTTATCTAGTAGAGTTGTATCAGACTGCATCTGAAATAGCTTCTCATCAATCTCTATTGGATACTTCACTTCCAATTCCAGTTTTTCCATTTCCACAATTAGCTCCTCCTGAGCAGTCAACATCATCAATTTCTTGTTATCTTTAATATATAGTATTATTTAATAATGCATATAAATATAATAATAATAAATTATGCAGAACATAAATAACTTGTAAAATGATGAATATAAATCCGAGTCCTTTGAATTCACAAAGTCTCCTTAAAGCAAATTTATTCCCTCACAGGTGCTAAGGATTAATGAATAATTGCTTCCCAAGATAAAACGGATTTTCAGTTCTTAATTAGAAGCACTTCAAAATTAAGAACATTTAGAACCAATATTTATGATATGTACTGTACTAAGTAATGATGCATGCATGAAACAAATTTATAAATGATTAAAATAATAATCTTACTACACAACTTGTTGCTTGGATGACTTGCAGTAAGAATGGGAGGGAGAGAATTGATATCACAGAATACTGCTATTAAAAAATATCTTTGTGATTATTCTTTATAAGACCAATACGCACCAAGACCCAATATATAGGAACAATTGGCGGTTTATTACCGTTATATTAATATATAACTTAATACAAATTCTAATAATTAATTAAACAGATTTTATTCAAAAAGATACCCGACCCGAATCCGACCCGACCCGGCCCGTCAATTTTCTCATTCAATTCTTAATGGATTTGAACACATAAATATATATTTTATTTGAACACATAAATATATATTTTATCAAACCCATTTCCAACAATCCCCCACATGAATGTAAAATTGGCTTTACAATATGCAAAATATGTTATGAATATGCAGACACTAGTTCGAGTACATAAGAAAAGATATTTCATCAGGTTAAGTAGCCTAGTGGCTTTGAACTTACCCTAGTAAAATCTATCGGATTTACTAGGCTAATCAGTAGACTTGATGTCTTTGAACTGTCAGCTTTTTGTGTAAACCAAGACAATAGAATTCACAAAATATCTCTTCAGACATAATTGGTTCTCACGTTTGTGTTCATTTTGGCCTTGAAACACCTCTTGGTTCCGTAAGTATTTTAGAGAATTCAGCCTTCATAATTCTCACAGAAGTGGCCCCCTTCTTACTCACGTAGGTGACTTCTATCAAGAGTATCCTGCAATACCCCACTTGAACATATTTCAAGATATAAAAGTCATTAAAAGCGTAACTTATCCTAATTCTCGCGGCAGATGTGCACTGTCTCATAATAGGAATGGTTAGGAGTAAATATCTCCTCAGTGCTTTACTGAGTACTACATAGTTCGGTTTGCCCATTGAACCTAGTTCTTGGGATCTCCAGTCAGCTAGGTTGGGTTGCCACTATGACGACTCTTATTTAAACAGTAGGCTTTAAACCCATTCCCCTCGATGATTTTTCCACTTGCTCTCTTGTTAAACCTTTCGTAAGCGGATCCGCAATATTATCTTTTGACTTTACATAGTCAATTGAGATAATTCCATTTGAGAGCAATTGTCTAACTGTATTATGTCTTCGTCGTATATGACGTGACTTACCATTATATAAATGACTCTGTGCTCTTCCAATCGCTGATTGGCTATCACAGTGTATACATATAGCTGGCACAGGTCTTGACCAATTTGGAATATCCTCTAAGAAATTACGAAGCCATTCAGCTTCTTCTCCAGTTTTGTCTAACGCAATGAATTCTGATTCCATTGTAGACCTTGCAATACACATTTGTTTTGAGGATTTCCAAGATACTGCTGCACCTCCAAGGGTAAAGACATGTCCACTTGTGGATTTCGAGTCTTTATTATCAGATATCCAATTAGCATCACTATATCCTTCTAATACTACTGGATATCTAGTATAGTGCAGTCCATATTTTTTAGTATGTTTTAGGTATCCTAAAACTCTTAAAATTGCTTTCCAGTGATCTTTACCTGGATTACTCGTATACCTACTTAGCTTACTTACTGAATAAGCTATGTCTGGTCTAGTACAGTTCATGACGTACATTAAACTGCCTATTATACGAGAATATTCTAGTTGTGATATGACATCACCATCATTTTTAGCCAGATGAAGATTTATATCAACTGGGGTCTTATTTAGAATTATATTATACTTGTTAAATTTTTCAAGTATTTTCTCAATGTAATGAGATTGAGATAACATAATTCCATTAGAGGTTCTAGAAATCTTGATTCCTAAAATTATATCAGCAATCCCCAAGTCTTTCATGTCAAATCTATTTGACAACATACGTTTTGTTGAGTTGATAACTTCATTGTTGCTACCCATGATTAACATATCATCCACATAAAGACAAACAATGACATATTCTTTTTGAGTGCTTTTGACATAAACACATTTGTCACACTCATTGATTTTAAATCCATTTGATAACATAGCATTATCAAATTTCTCATGCCATTGTTTTGGTGCTTGTTTTAATCCATACAAGGATTTAACAAGTTTACATACTTTCCTCTCTTGTCCAGGAGCAGTGAAACCTTCAGGTTGTTCCATATATATTTCTTCATCTAATTCACCATTTAAGAATGCAATCTTTACATCCATTTGATGTATTTCAAGTCTATTTAAAGATGCTATTGCTATTAGCATTCGAATAGATGTAATTCTTGTAACAGGTGAATAAGTGTCGAAATAATCTAATCCTTCCTTTTGTCTATAGCCTTTAACAACAAGCCTTGCTTTGTATTTATCAATTGAGCCATCAGCTTTCAACTTCTTTTTGAAGATCCATTTATACCCTAAAGGTTTTGAACCAGGTGGAAGATCCACCAGTTCCCATGTATGATTTTGCATAATGGACTCAATTTCGCTATTTATTGCTTCTTTCCAATGAGAAGCATCTGGAGAGGATACTGCTTCCTTGTAGGTATGAGGATCATTTTCTAACAAAAATGTTAGAAAATCCGGACCAAAAGATGTTGAAGTTCTTGACCTTTTGCTACGTCTAGGTTCATCCACTACAGACTCTTTGTCTATATTTTCAGGATTATCATTAGTAGCATCCAAAGGTCTTTTGTTTGAATTTGAATCATTATTTCCATTATATGGAAAAATATTCTCAAAAAATGATGTATCTCTTGATTCAATAAATGTATTAACATGAATATCGTTAATTTTAGATTTATGAACAAGAAAGCGATAAGCACTGCTGTTATTTGCATAACCAATGAAAACACAATCAATTGTTTTTGGTCATATCTTAACCTTTTTAGGTTTAGGAACCATCACTTTTGCTAAACACCCCCACACTCTTAAGTATTTATAGCAAGGTCTATGACCTTTCCATAATTCATAAGGGGTTTTGTGAGTTTTCTTATGAGGCACTTTGTTAAGAATATAATTGGCAGAAAGCAAAGCTTCCCCCCACAAATTCTGTGGTTCTCCAGAACTGTTCAACATAGCATTCAACATTTCTTTTAATGTTCGGTTCTTGCGTTCAGCAATACCGTTAGATTGAGGTGAATAAGGAGCTGTAGTTTGGTGAATAATACCATGAGTAGAGCAAATCTCTTCAAATGGTGATTCATATTCACCACCTCTATCACTTCTTATTGCTTTAATCTTTTTGCTAAGTTGATTTTCAACTTCATTTTTATAAAGTTGAAACATTTCTACGGCCTCATCTTTGCTTCTTAGCAAATATACATAACAATATCTTGTGCAATCATCAATAAAGGTTATGAAATATTTTTTCCCACCTCTAGTTTGCACAAACTTTAAGTCACATATGTCAGTGTGAATTAAATCTAGAGGTTCAGCTTTCCTTTCAACTGAGTGAAAGGGTAATCTTGTCATTTTTGATTCCACACAAATTTCACATTTATGTTTTAGATTAATATCAAATTTAGGCAAAAATTCTAAATTAATTAATCTACGCAAAGTATTATAATTAACATGTCCTAATCTAGCATGCCATATGTTTGACGACTCTAACAAGTAAGCAGAAGAATTAATTTTATTATTATCAATAGACTTCGGTACAACAGTCATAACATTCATCTTAAAGAGCCCATCATTCATGTAGCCCTTTCCTACAAACATATCATTCTTAGTAAGTACAAACTTATCAGACACAAACACCAACTTAAAGCCATTCTTGCTCAGTAGTGACCCAGAAACTAGATTCTTGCGAATATCTGGCACATGAAGCACTTCATTCAAAGTCAGTTCTTTGTCAGATGTCATTTTCAGTACAATCTTTCCACGTCCTTGAACCTTTGAACTTGAGGAGTTTCCCATAAAGAGTTGATCATCATTTTCTACTGGTTTGTAAGTAGAAAACATCCATTTGTTGGAACATATATGGCGAGTAGCTCCAGTGTCCACGTACCACTCTTTAGGGTTTCCTACCAAATTACATTCAGATATAACTGCACAAAGGTTCATGTCTGAAACATCTTCAGAAAGCTTCTCCAGTTCTGTCACATTTGCTTGAGACTTTTGTTCTTTCTTGAACTTCTTTGGCTTGCGACATTCATTTGATTTGTGTCCCGGAATACCACAATTGAAGCATTTGCCTTTGAATTTCTTCTTGGCCTTGAAAGCTTCTTTGCCTTCACGCTTCCTTTTGTTGTTGTTTGGCCTTTGTTCTACAACATTTGCCTTGGCTTCAATGAAATTCTTCCCACTTTTCTTCTCAGATCCTCGATTGTCCTCTTCAATCCTTAGTCGCACGATCAGTTCTTTAAGATTCATCTCTTTGCGTTTATGCTTCAGATAATTCTTGAAGTCTTTCCACGATGGTGGAAGTTTTTCAATCATTGCTGCAACTTGGAATGAATCACTTAATGACATTCCTTCAGAATGAATGTCATGCAGAATTACTTGTAATTCTTGAACCTGAGTGATCACTGCTTTAGAATCTATCATTTTATAATCTAGAAATCTACCGACTATGAATTTTTTCATGCCAGCATCTTCAGTTTTATATTTTTTGTCTAAAGATTCCCACAATTCTTTTGCAGTTTGGATTGTACAATACACATTATACAATGTGTTATCTAATCCATTCATCACATAGTTCCTGCAAAGAAAATCTGCATGTTTCCATGCATCAACAGCAGCCACTTTCTCTTTGTCAGTTTCCCCTTCAACAAGTGGAGGACAATCCTCTTGTAGAAACCGAGCCAAATTCAATGTTGTGAGATAGAATAACATTTTTTGTTGCCAACGCTTGAAATCAGTTCCATTGAACTTTTCAGGCTTTTCTCCATGAGACATACTCACGGCAGGAATGGTGCTTGTAGAAGCCATTTCTGTTATACAAATAAAGACTATTGTCAATAGACAGAAACAAATTTCTGTTTGTACAAGATGTAACAAATTTGTTTTTGTAGAATATTTATATATATTAACACAATAATATATCTTAGCAATCAAAATAAACTGTTATATGACTTTGAAAACAATAACAGAATAATGATATTAATATGCAAACAATTTTCTGTTTACATAAAACACTAATACAATTACAAAGTATATATAAATAAAATATTATATATCTATTAATCATGCAATATTTATAAATATATAAACATGCAATTTATTAACATATAATATAAACTGTTAAACAGAATAATTTCTATTTTTATTTACATGCAATTAAATAGAATAACAAAATATTATTTAGTAAACTCTGTTTACTATTGATTTATCTGGACACTTTTAACATGCAATTATGCAGGTAATAAGCAATTCTACAACATAATAATGCAACATGCAGGTTATTACGGTTTTTTTTTTTTCAGTAAATTTCGGTAATTGCAGTAAATTTCAGTAATCACAGTAAATTGCAATAACAATAGTTGCAATAAATTATTCACATATATATAATAACAGAATATTGTATATATAATATGCAACAAAATAGACTATTATATTAACATGCAAAAACTACCCTCCAACGGAAATAGATTAAAATCAAAAAATGTAGTTTGAAAAAAAAATAACAGATAAATTTGTTATAAATGCAACGGTAATGTACAAAATAAGTAATCAGTAGTAACTAAAACAAATATTAATAACAAATAAATTTCCATAATTATGTGTAGAATCACATGCATAACAAAAAAAAAAAATTTGCAGAAAACAAAAAACAAAATACTTAAAAGCATTTATCATGCATTAAATTGTTAACATGCAAAAAGACAAAAAATGAAAATTCCCAAATTCTGTTAAATCTTACTCGCTTATTGCACTTATTGCACAAACAGTATATTATATTAACTGGAAAAACATAACACAATAATTTGTTACCGTTGTTTTCTTACAGAATACTAATTGATTTGAATCATGTTAATATACTTGTTATCTAATTTTGTAATCAAACTTTTAAAAAACCAACATTACAGAATTATATTAAATAAAACTATAATTACAGAAATAAAAAATTAAATTTGCTTTAAGATTGTTATATGTAATATATAGTATTATTTAATAATGCATATAAATATAATAATAATAAATTATGCAGAACATAAATAACTTGTAAAATGATGAATATAAATCCGAGTCCTTTGAATTCACAAAGTCTCCTTAAAGCAAATTTATTCCCTCACAGGTGCTAAGGATTAATGAATAATTGTTTCCCAAGATAAAACGGATTTTCAGTTCTTAATTAGAAGCACTTCAAAATTAAGAACATTTAGAACCAATATTTATGATATGTACTGTACTAAGTAATGATGCATGCATGAAACAAATTTATAAATGATTAAAATAATAATCTTACTACACAACTTGTTGCTTGGATGACTTGCAGTAAGAATGGGAGGGAGAGAATTGATATCACAGAATACTGCTATTAAAAAATATCTTTGTGATTATTCTTTATAAGACCAATACGCACCAAGACCCAATATATAGGAACAATTGGCGGTTTATTACCGTTATATTAATATATAACTTAATACAAAATCTAATAATTAATTAAACAGATTTTATTCAAAAAGATACCCGACCCGAATCCGACCCGACCCGGCCCGTCAATTTTCTCATTCAATTCTTAATGGATTTGAACACATAAATATATATTTTATTTGAACACATAAATATATATTTTATCAAACCCATTTCCAACATTTCTCACGACCCTTTCTACTTAAGGCATCGACAACCACATTTGCCTTACCCGAATGGTATAAAATCTCGCAGTCGTAGTCCTTAATTAACTCCAACCACATTCTTTGACGCATATTCAAGTCCTTCTGCGTGAAAATATATTTCAGACTCTTGTGGTCCGTATATATTTCACACTTCTCCCCGTAGAGATAGTGCCTCCAAATTTTCAAAGCAAAAACAACTGCAGCTAACTCCAAGTCGTGGGTCGAATATCCCTTCTCGTAATCCTTCAATTGTCGTGATGCATATGCAATGACTTTGACGTTTTGCATCAGCACACAGCCAAGTCCTTTATACGACGCATCACTATAAACAACAAAATTTCATGTATTATCCGGAAGAGATAACACAGGTGCCGTACTCAACCTCCTCTTCAATTCTTGAAAACTTTCCTCACACTTATCCGTCCAAACAAATTTCACAGCTTTTCGAGTTAAATTCGTTAGTGGAGTTGCAATCTTGGAAAAATCTTGAATGAATCTTCTATAATACCCTGCCAATCCAAGAAAACTTCGTACTTTCGATGGCGTCCTCGGCTGATCCCAGTTGATCACGGCTTCGACTTTGGATGGATCTACCAAAATTCCATTTTTATCTATCACGTGCCCAAGAAATTATACTCGCTCAATCCAAAATTCGCATTTTAAAAACTTGGCATACAACTTTTCCCTTCTCAATACTTCCAATGTTAATCTCAAATGCTCTTCATGTTCTTCCTTGGTTTTTGAATAGATCAAAATGTCATCTATAAATACAACTACGAACTTGTCCAAAAACGGCTTGAACACACCATTCATTAGTCCCATAAATGTCGTAGGAGCATTCATAAGACCAAACGACATTACTAAAAATTCGTAGTGACTATATCGCGTTCTAAACGCTGTCTTCGGTACATCCTCTGACCTCACCTTTAGTTGATGATAACCGCTTCTCAAGTTTATCTTGGAAAAATATCTCGATCCCTTCAATTGATCAAACAGGTCATCAATCCTCGGTAATGGATATATGTTCTTAATCGTGACCTTATTCAGTTCTCTATAGTCAATGCAGAGCCGCATAGATCCGTCCTTCTTTTTCACAAACAACACCGGCGCTCCCCACGGCGATACGCTCGGTTGAATGTACTTCTTGTCCAGTAATTCTTGTAATTATACCATTAGTTCTTTCATCTCTACTGGGGCCATTCGGTATGGTGCCTTCGATATTGGAGCGGTTCCGGGCGCCAGATTGATCACAAAATTTACCTCTCTATCCGGTGAAAGTCCTGGCAAATCGTCTGGAAATACGTCGACGAAGTCCCTCACAATCGGTATTTCTTCTACCTTCGGATTCTCTTTTCGAATGTCGACTATGTAAGCTAAGTATCCTACACAGTCTTATCTTAATAACTTCTTGGCCTGCATCATCGTCAGACAACTCGCTTGTCTAGGTAACTTGCTACCATAAAATACAACCTTTGACGGAGTCATAAAGTTAATACGCTTCTTTTGGCAATCAATTACAGCCCCATAATTGAATAACCAATCCATTCCCAAAATAACGTCAAATTCCCCAAGTCGAATGGGATACGATCTACATTCATGATATTACCCTTAATATCCACTCTACAGTTCTTATGTACGTACTTAACAGGGATTATTTCTCTATTCGCAATTTCTATGTTCATGGGGTAATCCAATTCATCCTTAGGCAAATCTAAATTCTTGGCAAAGTCATCGGATATAAAGGAACAAGTAGCACCCGAATCAAATAAAACATAAGCATTAATTTTATTGATCGGAATGATACCTGACACCACATCACGGGATTGAACTGCATCTTGTACCGTCATGTTGAAAGTCCGGGCAGTCGGTCGATTTGTTGCGGTTGGTTCGGTGAAGGTTAAGACATTTTCACTGTTGTTTCCTTGGTTTCCTCCTGATCCTGACCCTCCCGATTCCTTCTTGGGACAATCTCTTGCCAGATGGTCCTTCGAACCATAAGTAAAACAAGCACCCTTCTTTGGGTTTGGACAGTTTAGTGCTATGTGGCCTTCCTGACCACAATTGTAGCACACTCTTTTTCCTTTTATACAAACTCTCAGATGGGCTTTCCCGCAAGTCGGGCATGCTTCGATTTTTTTCTTCTGATTACCTTGTTGATTCCCCGATGATGAGCTGTCATTCCACCTTTTCTTCTACTTAAAATTTCCACCTCATGTGCCACTTCCACTGGCCTTGTTATTAATTTCACCTTCACTCTTCTTCTTCTTCTTCTGATCTTGATTGTAATTGGTCACTGCATCGCTTCCTTCTTCGGCGAGGTTGGCCTTTTCCAGTACTCCAGCAAACGTGTTTAGCTGAAACATTGATACCTTGTTGTACACCCAAGGCTTTAGTCCTTGCTCGAATCTTCTGGCTTTTCTTTCGTCCGTGTGTACTTGATACGGGGCGAACCTCGGTAACTCGTTGAATTTAGCCGCGTAATTAGGTACGCTCATGTTTTCCTGCTTCAGTTCCAGAAGTTAAACTTCCATTTGATTCTGCGAACTAGTTGGAAAATATATTTTGAAAAACATTTCTTTAAATCTCTCCCACGTAATTACACCTTCACCTCCTCGCACTTTGTTTGCTTGCCACCAGTAGCTAGCCTCAGACTTTAACATAAACGTTGTAAAAGCGGTTTTCTGGTCTTCTCTAACCCTAGCAACATCGAAAACCTTCTCCATTTCCATAACCCACGTTTGAGCCTCAATTGGGTTCATGGAACCTTGAACTCTGGCGGTCCCACCGCCTTGAAGTCCTTAAACGTTGTGTTTGGTGGAGCTTAAGGTTGGTTATTCATGGCTTCAGTTAGTAAGTTCACCAACTACTGCACGGTATTAGCGTTGGCATTATTGTTATTATTAGTTGACTCTTCCTAAGCGGGTTGACGTTGTTGTCTTATCCTTGGCAGCATTTTTCTGTTCAATAAACGCTTTGTTAGAACTTTATTTATTTCTCTAAATAGTTAAGGCATTACTCAACAATTTAACATATCACTTAACACATCATCTCAAACAACTTGATATATTTGCATTCAAATCAAAGTTTTTAACATTAAACGATAGCATAACTACTTTTTACATCAACTATCCTGGAATAAAGAATCCACAGGATTTAAAACATTCAAATATTCTTTCGTTCATAAACACGTCAGAATTTACATCTAAAACTAATTAAGTTCTTCACATAATTAAATAAATCATATCACTGTCGGTCAAAGTACTGATTAGCCTTGCTACGCTCCTCTTCTAAGATGCGATACATCGTCCTGCGATCCATCATGTACAATGGTAGTCCTTCGAATTGGATCGGGAACCTCAAAACTCGATCTTGGGTCTCATTCATTGCCTTGTTAAGTGTAGAGTACGTTTCCCCAATCTTCGCTTTCTTTGCAAGACTATCATCCTCTACACGATCAGCTCGACGTGATTCTCTTACCCAGCCTTCCTCTGCTATGTTCAGCCTTTCGCAGGTTTCCTTCAGTTCCTTCTTCAGTTTCTCTATCTCCTCAGTCTTATCTTCAGTTTAACCCTTCTCATGGACCAAATCCCATTCTAAATTTGCCAGTCGAGAGTGAAGAGTCGAAATCTCCCTCTCCTTCTGCTCTAGAGTAATATGCTGAATAACCGCTTGCTCAGTCAAATCCTGGACCTCGTCTCGTAACTCCACGTTACGGTCGTATAACGTGTCATACATCTCAGCATCAATGGTGTACCGTGGTAACTCCTCTTCTTCCTCTTCCTCTTCCTCTTCCTCAACAAATTCTTCCTCAGGATCCTCCTCAGGATCAGTCTCAGGTTCATGCTCCTGACCAACAACGGTGATCAATGGAGATGATTCCCTCTGCACCAGCTGCTCCCTAACGACATGAATGTCTCGAGACTCCTCCTTTGTCGGTACTATAGGTACACGAGGTTCCTCCTCAGTAGGTACTATAGGTACACGGGGTTCTTCCTCCCCAACTTGACTAGCTTCTCCAACATTCGACATCCTGACAACAAAATTTTAAGTTTTAGTTACTAAGTTGTATCATCTAACTCATACTTTAACACATAAGCACATAAAGTCTTTTATTATCTTCAATGAATTACATAAATTCATTTCTTATAACTCGATAAGAGTTTTTCATCAATATCTTCTTTCTATAAGGCTACTACCTAAGGTTGTTCCCCCACCTAAGGTTCATAACCTACAGCTTTGATACCAACTTGTGACACCCTAAAATCCGGGTACTTCAATTCCACGGGATTTGGTGTTCACTGTACAAATATCATCTATCTATCTACCCATAATAAATGCAAGCCATGCAATAGATAGAATAAAAATCTTCCCCTTAAGGGTTACAACATCTGAATAATAATAATACAATCCCAGGTTAAACTAACCTTAAACATTTGTGTGGAATCATAAACAAATAAGTCTTAAAAAACATCATTAACTCAAGTCTTAAACATAAATACATCATCTGATAAAAATAACAAGTCTTCATCACTTGTTAACCTTGCCCTTGCCTTTACTAGTGGAAGGTTCATCAGTTCTTTCGTTCTTAACTGCAATGTTATTATTAAGCAAGAGTGAGCATTATTGCCCATAAGTATAATAATGAAATAACAGTATAATAATATGAGAATAAATCAAAGACATCTGAATAAAAGCTCAA
This sequence comes from Panax japonicus, assembly GCA_020205505.1. NCBI lineage: Eukaryota > Viridiplantae > Streptophyta > Magnoliopsida > Apiales > Araliaceae > Panax > Panax japonicus. The sequence goes on along the minus strand of CM035094.1, from coordinate 31,147,884 downwards.
CTTTTGAATCCAGAATGAATAGTAAGAATCAAAAGAATTCTGAGGCTCATAAAACCTTGAACTATGTCCTAGGTTATCAAGGGTTATACTTGAAACCTTTAACAGTCATAAGACTATGGACCTTCTACTCGTACTTAGGGGGATCAGCCCTTAGTACCATACTGTGCACAATATCTTAACGCTAACGCATAAGTAAATCCCTTTGCAGGGTTGAACATCTCAGTTTGACATTCGAGTCCGCACCAAAGGAAGTTTGGTTTGGATAATTCAATAAGGGTTCTGAAATTTAAAACGTTCATCAACTAAGGACTAGTTGAATCAATAAAATTCACTAGTCTAATAAGGTTCAACAATAATGATATTCAATTCAAATAATAATCTCAAGAAGTATACAATAGAACAATTATTGTATAACTGAATCATGCTTTGAAAAGATAATAAATCTTTAATATAACAATTGAACTTGAATAATAGTAACGATAATTTACTCGAGGTAACTAATAACTTGAACAATAATGATAAGTAGGGTTAGGAAACTTGCCTCGTGCATAGGCTAAACGATTACTACTTCCGTTCACCGTAAATCCTACACACATACCATATGTATTCACGACATTCATTAGTTATATTTTCACTTAATTATTTAATATAAACTCCACTTTATTTAACAAATCATTACCCTTCAAATTTAATTACTTAATTAAATTAGAATATTTTCATTCTCTTACTATTATTACACTCGAATAAATTATTTCATAATAATTTCCATCGAATATTTATTTTATTCAATAAATATCTCAATTAAAATATTTACTTTATTTTATAAATATTTTAATAATAATTTTCATCGAATATTTATTTTAATCCATAAATATCTCAATTAAAATATTTAATTTATTTTATAAATATTTTAATAATAATTTTCATCGAATATTTATTTTATTCCATAATATCTCAATTAAAATATTTAATTTATTTTATAAATATTTTAATAATAATTTTCATCGAATATTTATTTTATTCCATAAATATCTCAATTAAAATATTTAATTTATTTTATAAATATTTTAATAATAATTTTCATCAAATATTTATTTTATTCCATAAATATCTCAATTAAAATATTTAATTTATTTTATAAATATTTTAATAATAATTCTCATCAAATATTTATTTTTTTATTTTTTATTTTTATTTTTAACCGTCGGGGCGGGGTAATTTAATTTGGTAACGCCCGCCGGGGGCGGGGTTACCCAGGCTCATTTTCTGCAGTTTCTGTAGTTCTGTAGTTCGCTAATATAATAAGGCCAAATTAGGCCAAAAATCAATCACATGTAAAATTATACATGAATATGGCCATAACTTCCAATTAATTATTTTTACATGAATTTAGACTTACTCAATCATTGTAATACATATATAATCATTACTTAACCCATCTAGGATGATTTTTAACAAGTTACAATACATAATTTGCAAAATCAACACATTTACTTCCACTGTTCTTGATGTTCTTGAAGGTTTTGAAAATAAAACATGAAAATTATCTCTACGGATTCGTTATAACACCGAATCCGTTTATTTAAACTTTGGTCTCTTCGTATCAACATGCATAATAATATACGAGTGTAAAATTTAAGGATAATATACGATCAATACATAAAATATTATGTATAAGGCCATAAGGCCAAAACCCATACTCTGTAATTTTGTAGAAATCATATACGATGTAATATTATGAAACTGATGATATGGAATCATGCAATATATATATAAAATACGATTTGATACATCTTAACCCATAAATATTACTCCTTTCTCAATCACATAGGCTTTACAGAAACTTTGAAAGCCATTTTCTTATAAAAACTTAATGGCGTAAAATAGAATTTGGGAAGGAGAATTTCCCAGGGTATAATTAATGGAAGATGAATTCCTTCTCAGATGACTCTCACAATCCTCTTAACAACTCTGACTTCTCAACTCTTTCTCTGTATTTCTCTCTGTTATGCTTTCTAGACTTAGGCAAATAATGAAGAAGAAATAAAAGAATATGTAAACTAAATAATGAACAACTGACGCGTTGGTGGTCAGTTACCCAGTCCTGGGTTAACTGGCCCCAAATCCCTTTAGTGCCATGTTTGCCTAGGTAGAATAAGTTTTAAAAACCATTTAATTTAATAAAACTTTATCACATAGTTAATTCATGTCACACCCACTTGCACAATAATCAAATATCTTATTTAATATAAATAAAATATAATAACTTCTCATAAATTCACATAGTCATATATTTAATTTTCTCATTAATTAATAATGTCAAATTATTAACTCTCTAATTAATAATTAATTTAATTAAAATAACATCATGCTTAATTAAATATTTCATTTAATTCAATAAACTCAATTAATTACATACTTGAATAATAATTATTCTCCACATTAATTTAATTAATGTAACACATATAATTAAATTAATCTACCACAATTGCATCAAATAATTATTTAATCCAATAATTAAATCATCAAAAAATATTTATTTAATTCAATAAATATTAAAATTAAATTACAAAAATCTCGTTCGTCACAACATTGATTGTTGAGGAAGGTGACTTGATGACCCTTGTCGCAGAGTTGGCTTATGTTTAGAAGATTGTGTTGTAAACCTTCCACCTAGGCTACTTTACTGAAGGACACTGCACCATTCCTAGCTGAGCCATATCCTTTTGTCTTGCCAGAGCCATTGTCTCCGAAGATGACTGAAGGACCCTCCATCTTTATATAGTTAGACAGAAGGGCTTTGTTCCCAGTCATGTGTCTTGAGCATCCACTGTCCAGATACCAGGTTGTGATCGTGGAGCTCTATTCCTGTGGTAATATTAAACTTTTATTTTGGTACCCATACTTGCATGGGTCCTACTTTGTTAGTACCCTTGGGAACCCAAATCTGCTTGATTTTGGGTCTCACATAAATAGGATTATGATAGCATATTTTAGCCTTATGATCAGCCTTATTACATACAAAGCATCTAATATAACGCATGCTTATGTGTGTGTGGATTATTCCTCTATTTGGACTTATATGGATTCTCAGCACTCCATCCTTTATATTGGTTCTCCTTTTTCCATGTGTCCTTGTGTTTCATGATTTGTGAGGAATGAAGCTTACCTCTACTGTTCATTTCCAGTTGGTTCGTGGAGCTGATTTTACTCGACTCTACGATCCTTCGAGGTTGAAAAGTAGTGATTAAGTTACTCTTCTCTTTTCTGAAACCTAGGCCAGAATGGGATCCTTTATTCCTTAGAATATGGATTGGATCAGAAGAACAGGGTTGGACTTGTTCTTTCTTCTGTGAGGATTTCACAAATTTAATGCTTCTACTAAAACTTGAAGCATTATTAGAGCTAGTTTCCTTTATCTTTTCCACATATGGTTCTGAGGTGGATTCCCCAAAGCCTAAACCTGTTCTGTCAGATGCACTTCTCTAACTTGAGATCAGGGAGTCCGTGGATGAAGAGGATTTATTCCATGTAGAGATTGTCCTTTCTAGTTCCTCAATTTTAGAGGTTAGACTTTACTCTCTTTGTGCATTAAGTTCATTGGTCTATTTTAAGAGCTTATTTTCAGCTTCAAACTTAGATATAGATTCAGTACTTAGAAGGGATGTTTTTAGTTCTTCCTGAACTTTCTCTTTCTCTTTCTCCATTTGAAGAAGAGAATAATCTTTGGACAAAACTCTGAACCATTTCATGTATTGATGCAGATCAGATGTTATGCCATGTAGTATAGTTCTTAAATCATCAATGTCTACATCAGGAGAGTTAAAGTCAAATACCTCATCTATACTTACTTCATAAATGTCAGAGCTCTTTATATCCTTTATATGTTTGGCCATCAGGCAAAGATTTGCCATTTGAGGATCTTCATCATCTCCAGATTCGGGAGTTGAGTCGTTGTCTGAGTCACTCCACGATCCTCCAGCCACTAGACCTTTATCTTTCTTCTGAGATCTTTTGTTGCCTTTGAATTCTTTCTTTAAATTTGATTTCTTCTCAGTTCTTCTCTAAGAGGTTTGTTGCAGTTTGCAATGAAATGGCCAGGCTTCTTGAAGTTGTAGCATAGGTCATTTATCTGCTTTTGGCTGCTGTAGTTTTTGACTTTCTTTGGTTTTCTTATTCTGCCTTGACGCGTGAACCTTCTGAGTCTTCTTACCAGCATTGGAAAGTCCTCATCATCATCTTCATCATAGTCACAGTCATTTTCAGTATTGGCTTTGGAGATGTTGTTAGTTGCTTTGAGAGCAACCCCTTTATCCTTCTTTCTTCCTTCAGATAGAGTTTCTGCTCGTTGAGTCAGCTGCAGTTCATACAAAAGAAGGTTGCTATATAACTGTTGAATAGTCATTTCATGGAAATTCTTTGATTCTCTGATGGCAGTGGTTTTTGTATCCCACTTTCTAGGTAAAGCTCTTATTAACTTTATGATTAGATCTTTATTTGGATAGATCTTTCCATAGGCTCGGAGAGAGTTGAGCAGTATATTGAATCTTTCGTAGGTGGAAGTGACATTTTCTCCTTGAACATGTGCAAACATTTCATATTGCTGAGTTAGGAGAGATTGCTTATTTTTTATGACTTCTTCTATTCCTTCATGCATGATGAGCAATGATTCCCATACTTCCTTTGCTGTTTTGTTATTGACCACATTCTCGAACAGATCATCTTCTAAGGATTGAAATAAAATGTTCTTGGCCTTTTTGTCAAGTTGGACAGCTTTCTTTTCGTTGTCAGCCCATTATTCTTTAACCCTTATTTGGATTCTGTTTGGGTCGTCTAAAGTTGGTGCAAGCTTTGTAGGAACATAGGGCGCATTTTAAACAGTTTCAAATAGATCTTCATCTATTGAATCCATATAGGCTTGCATACGAACTTTCCAGTTGGCGAATTTGTCTTTGTTGCACATAGGTGGCTTGCTGCCTCCTCCAGTTTTTTATTTGCTTATTAGATGTACCATTGGATCTACTTAAGCTTTGTAGGCTTTTTGATAAAACCTGCTCTAACACCAATTGTTACTTCCCAGAGGCACAATAGTTATCTAGAATGGGGGGTTGAATAGATATTTTAAATTCTTTTTAAAAATACTTGTTAGTTTTGATAATAACTTAAACATAGCAGAATTGTGAGTTGTTTGTTTCCCCTTTAAGGTATAACGAGTTAATGAGTGTTAAGCAGTTATAGCAGGAATATAAAAGACACAGTGTTTTTAAGTGGTTCAGAACACTTAAAGCTCCTAGTCCACTCTTCTACTCCTCGAGTAGGAAATCCACTAAGGATATCTTTACACTTTCTGAATCTCACAGATTCCATCAAGGCCAGCAGTCTTGGAACTTCTTAATTCACTCTTGAACTCTTCAAGTCCAGTAGACTTGGTACTTCATAGTTCAGTTAGAACTCTTCAAGTCCTTCTGAAATTGGAACTTCTTTACTTCACTTGATAGTAGTTCAGTTCTTGTGTGGTGCTACTCATTTGTTGTTAAGCTAATGTTCAAAAGAACTGAGTAACTGAGCAAGCTTTCTCTTTCAGATCATAGAGTTGAGCGTTGAGTGTTCTTCAGTGTTTTTGTTCAATGCTTACTTAGTCGTATCATCTGATGATGTTTTGCATATATGAGGTCTTTGAAATGTATCCGTTGAAGCATTAAATGCATTTGACATTTTTTAGCTTTGATGGAGACTTTTTTGCACAACTTTTGATTTGTAGTCTGGTTTGCTGACACAGCAGACTGCTGTCTCACCTAACACCTAAAAAGATGTTTTCTGCTGACCCGTAGTACTTTCCTTAGCTTCTTCAATACGTTTCTTTGTTACATACTAAGGATGATTGTTGTGTCATTGGAATTCCCGAGGACTTCAACGTTTATAACCCATTACATATTTGTTGCAACTTATTCTTTAATCAAATGGACAGGGCTCAATGCTTCTGACATAGACAGATGAAGCTCTACGATTCTGATCGTGGTGTCTTGCCACCTTGGTACTTGATTCGATTCAAGCAAACGAGAACACTACGATTTCTCTTAATGACTGGCACACTACGATCTTCACTTGCTTGGATTGCAGACTTTACGCTTCCGAGAGCATACTATGATCTCTGAGTTGGCTTGGCAGGCGTTAGGACCACTCTACGAATCTGGGAGAGGCCCTTTAAAGCAGACACACTAAGATTCTTGATGCTCTACGATTCTACCTTGGCATCTGCAATCTCTTGATCAGATTGATAGACAACAATTCTATTGAAGCCTATCTATTACATCTCAAGATATAGATCAACCTAACAGCTTTGATCTTTTCATCTATACATTCATTTACATAATGATAAACATTAATAGCTCAGATCAACTTAACAATTTTGATCTATCACTAAGTCCTCGTACATATATTCCTTGAAGGACTTTACATATAATCATGAATATTTACTTTCAACATCAAATTTAAATATGCAATCTCCCAACATATTCTATCAGATTTTTCCCTGTTAAGGAGTAAGGATAATTTGATCTACATTATCTTAATCATAATATTCTTTAATGTGCTAGTTGAGCTCGCCCTTTTCCTTTTTTTTCCATTTTTTTTCTCAGGAGGCGAGAATATAGCGGGAACTAGTCGGGGTGTGGAGTGATGTTTCAAGGCAGTTGTTTTAGCAGTCCTCACTATTTTGTAAAATAGTGTATCAATAACTGTAATAAGGACCTTTTTGAGTTTGGATATTGTCTAAAAGACAATATTTATATTTAAATTCACAGTATATGTGTTATAGTATTTTGCACGACAATTGTAATAATGAAGTTGTAGTTGTTTTCTATACCATGTATTTAGCGACTCGAAATGGGTTGTGTTGACCTATTTTGGGGGCGTCACACAATATATACGTCTCCTGTATATATATAATGTATTAAGATCTCGTTATTTTCAAGTGCATGATCCTCTTCAGGAGATAACTCATCCTTTTCGGGGGATAACTCTTCAAGAGTTTTATTTACAAGAAGTTTTTGTTCATAAGATTTTGGATAGATCAATAAATTTTTGTAGCTTGTTTAATGGGTATAGCCTCTTTATAGGCTACAAATTATTTTTCTTGTACTTTCTTCTATGGGAAATTTTATTTTTAACACCAATCATTCTTCTACGTTTAAGGTGTGACTTTGATTCAATTTGCTGCTGTATTAACTGATTGTCCTACAGGGACTTCAATTCATGCTATGGTATTAGCTGCTAGAATGAGAGATATCATTATTTCATTATTATCGTTGAATAATTCTGGTAATTAATTTGTAATTCATTGCAAATGAATAATCCTTTTGAACTTCTAGTTCATATTGATTTATATGAAGATCAAGATAAAATAACATTGAAACATTGCAATTAATCTCCTGTCGTTCTTCAGGCAACGATCTCACGTCGTGCTTCAGGCAACAATTTTTCCCCCCTAATGGTGGGAAGTGTGACGCCCCCAAAACAGGCATACATCACCCATCTTGGGTCGCCAAATACATGGTACAAAATTCAAATACAACTTAATTATACAACAGTCGTGTAAAATACGACAAAATATAATCTAAGAATTTTTAATAAGAATATTGTCATCTAGACAATATACAAACATCAAGTTTAACTGCAGTAGAAAAAGCAATCCATTAGAAAAGTCAAGTAGAGAATAAAATCTACTATCTTCTATGATTTAAAAGATTTTTCATCACTTTTATCGCTGAGACTCAGCTTAATAAATAAACCACATCATCCCTGCACTACGGCCAAGGATATTCATTAGTATCACAACCACAAATTATCCATGCACTACAAGCCAAGGATATTCATGTATTCATCAATGGTCATGATCATGCCAATAACTGTCCATCAATGCACTACGGTCCAATGAGGACTTTTACCACATCATTTGTAACATTACAGTCATGATTATACCGAACAATCCATGGTCATAATCATACCAAGTCCATTTATGCACTACACGCCACAGATGACTTTCAACATAATAAAAACATGAGGATGATGACAATGATATAAGAATTCAATAAAATAAGTTCAAGAATTAATTTATCCAGGAACCGATAACGTCCAAATTGTCAACATGATACTGCTTTGTGGAGTAAAATTCAAGAATGCTCAGAAGAATATTTCCATGAAAAGATACTGGATGAAGCGCAAATATCAAGGATATTCCACTAATTTCATGGAGTATAAAAGCCAAAACTTTAACCAACTACGTATAATAAAGAATGGAATAACAAAAGAATTCATCAGGCATGCGATAGACCGCACAGACCAGTTATTCTAACAGAATAATAAATAATGGAACTAGGTCATGCGTAAATGCACAGACAAGATATTCCAACTGAATAATAAAGAATGGAATAACAGAAGAATTCACCATGCATGCAATAGATAGCACGGATAGGTTATTTCAATAGAATAATAAATAATGGAACCAGGTCATGCGTAATACGCACAGACAGGATGTTCCAACAAAATAATAAAGAATGGAATAACAGAAGAATTTCACCATGTATGCGGTATTTCACATAGACAGGTTATTCTAACAGAATAATAAATAACGGAACCAGGTCATGCGTAATTTGTACAGACAGAATGTTCCAACATAATAATAAGGGATGGAATAATAATAGCTCTCTTCAAGAACACGAAAGAAATAATACCCCTTACCTTAGAAAAACTGGATACTGGAATAGTGAGGTAGCATACTTCTCTTCTTCTTTCTCTCTATAATAATTGCTCTAAAGCTTTTGTGAATTGGTTAGAAATGAAGGAATAATGAGCTTCTATTTATAGAAAAATATAGTTTCGATAATTGCACGTTTTGGGCTCGAAATATTACAGTATAATACCTTCCTCTTTTTCTTCATTTTTAATTTAGTCCTGCAAGTATTAACAAACATGAACCACCTCCCCTAATAGTAAATAATGTGAATTAATAGTTCATTCATGTGACTCAATAATATAATCATGTGAAAAAATTAATTACAGTATAGTACCTTCAACTATACCTCCGTTTTTAATTTAGTCATGCAAGTATTATCAATCTTGCACTAACTCCCATAATAGTACAAGAATGTGATTCAATAGTACACACATGTGAACAAATAGTTATATAAGCATGTGAATTAGTAGCAATTAATTACTCATTTATCCGATAAATTACCCAATTTATCAATATAACCTCAGACATCAATTATCATCGGAATAGATATTGATTTCCACTAACGCTACTAATCCCAACACAATGGAACTATCAAATTCATCTTTAATCAACACAACTTATTCATCATTAATATTATAACTCACAATATTTTACAACCAGATTGTTCCCAGGAAAGAGGGGGCTTTCCGATAAGGATTTCTCCTTATTGGCGCGCAATTAGGTGACCAAACCTCTCCTTGATAGAACTTCTAGACATTGTCAATATTGCAAATAATAATATGAATAACTTTGTCGTCTCAATTATTGATTTAATAATAATAAATATAATGCAGATGATACTGTAAAAATAATTGAATCAATAATATGAGAGATATGATACAGCAATTATTGTAGCAATAATTGAGTATAATTGAGTGACTTCTTACGTAAGCATCAATAATCAATACCATGTGCTACTATGCAACCACGCGTATTACTATACTTTTACTACCGGGTAGTTCAACAGTTTTAACGGTAACACTTTCGCCGTTATTTTTATAAAAAGATAATTCTGTCGTTTTCTAACTACGACAATACTTCCATTATGGGGTCCACCAATGATTGTGTCGTCGTACGAATATTTCCTGTTAAAATGAATATTTCGCGACCAATCGAATATTATATAACCACTTACTTACTTTGCAAAATTTATAAATATTACCCACAACTATAACATTATATCAAATCCACACCATAATATTCAAAAATATATTTTGAGAAAATTATTCTTTATTCATAAAAGTTGGGGTATTACAACCTCCCCTTCTTATGAAATTTTATCCTCGAAATTAAGGTACGTACCTGGTATATCAAAGAGGTGAGGATACCTTGATTTCATTTCAGATTCTAACTCCCAGGTCATTTCCTCAACATTGTAGTTTCTTCACAAAACTTTGACTTGAGGTATAACTTTCGAGCATAGAATATGATCCTTCTTATCCAAGATTTTAACAGGTAACTCTTCATACGTTAAATCTTCCTCTATCTTATCTGGTTCTAATTCAATAATGTGGTTTGGGTCTTTCACATATTTACGTAACATAGATATGTGAAAAAATGTTATGAACACGAGACATACTTGGCGGTAAGATGAGTCTATAGGCCACAGTTCCTGCTCAATCAAGGATTTAAAATGGGCCAATGAATCGAGGGTTGAGCTTTCCTCTCTTTCCAAATCTCATAACTCCCTTCCGTGGAGCAACACGTAACAACACATGATCTCCAATATCGAATTTCACGTCCTTTCGATGAAGATCAGCATAACTCTTTTGTCGATCTTGTGAGGTTTTTATACGTTGTCGGATCATTTGAATCGTTTTTATAGTCATACGTACCAACTCCGGTCCCAACAACGCTGCTTCACCCACCTCATCCCAGCATACTGAAGAACGACACTTTCTTCTATACAACGCCTCAAATGGAGCCATGTCAATACTTGCTTGATAACTGTTGTTGTAGGAAAACTACACCAATGGTAAAAACTTGTCCCAACTTCCTTTGAAGTCAAGTACACAGAGTCTTAATAAATCTTCAAGAGTTTGAATAGTCCTCTCCGACTGCCCGTTTGTCTGAGAATGATATGCCGAGCTAAATCGTAAATCCGTGCCCATAGCTTCTTACAAACTAACCCAAAATCTTGAAGTGAATCTTGGGTCTCAATCAGAAACTATGGATACCGGCATACCATACAGTCTTTCAATCTCGTTTATGTACATACGAGCAAGACGTTCAAGTGTATATGTTTCTCGTATAGGTAGGAAATGAGCAGACTTGGTCAATCTATCAACACCCAAATTGCATCTATGCCTTGAGAACCCTTGGATAGACCAGTAACGAAATCCATGGTAATGTGTTCCCACTTCCATTCTGTAATTTCAAGTGGTTGCAATGGACCTTTTGGTACTTGATGCTCCGCCTTGACTCGTTGACAAGTTAAACACCTTGAGATAAACTCCGCTATCTCTCTCTTAATATTGTTCCACCAAAATGTATGTCGAAGATCACGATATATTTTGGTACTCCGAGGATGGATTGCAAACGGTGTGTTGTGCGCCTCCATCATGATTTTATACTTTAAATCAGGGTTGTTAGGAACACAAAGTTTGGAGTTGACTCGAAGTATTCCTTCTTCATCGATTCTTGCTTCCGGCATAGCACCTTTTTGCACTTTCTTCCTCATACGCATCAGCTCCAGGTCTGTCGCTTGAGCAGCTTTAACTTTATCGATTAAAGTCGGTTCTACTCGTATATTCGCCATCATCACATGGGTCCCTGGAGTCTTTAACTCTATCTCCATCCTTTGTAAGTCATATAAAATGGGCCTTTGTGTTGACAATAATGCACGCGTACCCGCATATGATCTTCTACTCAATGCATCAGCTACTACATTCGCTTTTGCAAGATGGTATTGAATGGTATGATCATAATCTTTCAACAACTCAAGTCATTATCGTTGCCGCATGTTGAGTTCCTTTTGAGTGAAGAAATATTTGAGGCTTTTATGATCCGTATTAATCTCCATCTTCTCTCCATACAGGTAATGCCTCCAAATCTTAAGCGCAAAAACGACTGTTGTCAACTCTAGATCATGAGTAGGATAATTCCTCTCATATTCTTTGAGTTGTCGTGAGGCATAGGCTATGACTTTCCCATGTTGCATGAGAACACATCATAACCCTTTGCCTGAAGCATCACTGTAGATGACAAATCCCTCTGAGCCAGATAGTATTGTCAGAACAGGTGCTGAAATGAGTCTCCTCTTGAGTTCTTGAAAACTCTTCTCACATTCCTCGCTCCAACCGAGTTTTGTATCTTTTCGAGTCAGCTGAGTTAATGGAGTAGCAATTCGAGAAAACCCTTCTACGAATCTCCGATAATAACCAGCTAAGCCGAGAAAGCTACGTACTTCGTTCACTGATTTAGGTTGCTCCCAGCTTTGAATTGCTTCAATCTTTGTCGGGTCAACAGATATCCCATGATTTGATATCACGTGCCCAAGGAATGCAACTTCCTCAAGCCATAACTTGCATTTTTTCAACTTGGCATATAACTTGTTTTCACGAAGATTTTGGAGTATCAGCCTCAAGTGTTGCTCATGGTCTTCACGAGTTTTGGAGTATATGAGGATGTCATCAATAAAGACGACCACAAAGTGATCCAAATATTCCTTGAATACTCGGTTCATCATATCCATGAAGGCAGCATGAGCATTAGTCAATCCAAAAGACATGACTAAGAATTCATAATGCTCATACCAAGTTCTGAAAGCAGTCTTTGGAATGTCATCAGTTTTAATCTTCAACTGATGATATCCGGAACGAAGATCAATCTTTGAAAATAATTTGGCGCCTTACAACTGGTCAAACAGGTCATCAATGCGAGGTAATGGGTACCTATTTTTGATGGTGACATGATTCAACTCCCGATAATCAATACAAAGTCGCATACTTCCATCTTTCTTCTTTACGAATAGAACAGGAGCACCCCAAGGAGACGTACTAGGACAAATAAAACCGATGTCTAACAATTCCTACAATTGGGTCTTTAACTCCTGAAGTTCAATAGGACCAATTCGATATGGGGCTTTGGAAATGGGTTTTGTACCAGGTTCAAGGTCGATAAAAAAATTCAATTTCACGCTTTAGGGATAGGCCAGGAAGTTCTTCAGGGAATACGTCAAGAAATTTATTAACAATAGAAATATCTTTCAAATCTGACGTATTTTTATTTAAATCTGTGACATGAGCTAAGAAAGCTTGACATCCATTTTTCAATAAACCAATAGCTTTATGGCTTGAGATGACCGTGATTGATTTTAATGGTTTGGTCGCTTGAATTCGCATAATAGGTTGATTAAGAATATGAAAGCTAACAACCTTACGAAAATAATCAATTTTAGCATGATGAGTAGTTAACCAATCAATCCCTAGAATCACGTCAAATGCAAGTATTTTTAAAGAAATAAGATCGACAGGTAACGTGCGGTTACCGATTTGAATCAAACAAGACTTATAAACAGTGGATGTAATGAAGGTTTCTCCCAACGGAGTTTCAACCGATAAGTCAAAGTATAATTTCTCCGGAGTTAAATTTAAACGTTGAGCGCAAGTAGGAGAAATAAAAGAATGGGTAGAACTGGTATCAAATAATGTATAGATTTCGCTAGAATTTATGATAAGCTTACCCGTGATGACCTCGTTCGGGTTCCTTGCTTTCTGGGAGGTTACGATAAACGCTCTCCCTTGAACTACCGGCTTTGACTTTTCTGGGACGACCTTTGGTGCCTCCATCCCACCTGGACTTGTCTTTGGTGCACGATAGGGATAGGTGACCTTCTCTTCCATAATTATAACACGCTTTGGACTGCATCGCGCAGTTTAGACTGATATGTCCTTCCCCTCCGCATTTGAAGCATATGATTGGTGGTTATTCTCCTTCTTTAACAACGGGTGCTAGTGCTGACGTCTTTCCATCATTGTTGAATCTCCTTTTCTTGAAATGTCCATTTTTACTGTCTTGGCCATGATTACCACCCAAGTGGTTACCATTTCTGGCATGTTGATTCCCTCCACGTTTGTTGTCACCGCTTCGATGACTGCTATCACTGGTATTATCATTTTGCCGGCTACTTTCTCTTGGTTGAGTTGACGCGTTGTCGCGCTCCAATAACTAAGCCCTATTAACAACATCTGAATACAAACACGATTTATGAAAAATTAGATATTGACGTATCTCGGCTTTCAAACCTCTTTAAAACATCCGCGTCATTCTCTCCTCATTATCAACCAAGTGAGACGCAAACCGGGACAACTCGGCAAACTTAGCTTCGTACTGCGACACGGTCATATTATTCTGCTCTAACTTGATGAACTCTACCTCTTTCATGTGACGAATACTTTTAGGAAAGTACTTGTCATTGAATAGTTCTTGGAACTTCTCCCAAGACATCTTCAGTGCGGCAGGTTGTGTACGCTTTACCGATTTTCACCAATAATCTGCCTCTCCTCGCAACATAAAGGTGGCAAATGGAACCTTTTACTCCTCGGAGCATTCCAAAAAATCAAATATCTTGGTGATCTGCTTTATCCACGCTTCCGCCTTAAGTGGTTTTGGCTCTCTAATAAACTCCGGTGGTCCCAGCTCCTTGTACTGTTTAGCGGTGGCCGTCCGAGAGTTCCCAGTGTTTCCACCTACATTTTGGACAGGAGCCGCTCTCGCCTGATGTTGCATGAATTGCATAAATCCTTTGAGCATTCCATCGTTCATCATTTGGTCAGTGTTATTATTTGTATGAGGATTATCGCCTTCCTGATGCACATTATCCTGATTATTGATCCGTGGAGACTCAACGGTTTCCGATGCTCCATTGTTATTCTCAACATTCTCCGATGTCATTTTCAAATACTGCCACAAAACAAGGGTTGATTGACATGTCACGTATTATCCCTATATTCTGACCGACCAAATAAATATCAAATAAACTTAGGTAGGTCATACTAGCGAAGGAATTCCCCGTCTCTCCCCTCTTAGTTCTTGTCTCACATCTCAGCCAGGGATCATATCCCTAAGCTTTGATACCAACAGTGATGCCCCCAAAACAGGTATACATCACCCATCTTGGGTCGCCAAATACATGATACAAAATTCAAATACAACTTAATTATACAGCAGTCGTGTAAAATACGACAAAATATAATCTAAGAGTTTTTAATAAGAATATTGTCATCTAAATAATATACAAACTCAATGGAGTCCTCATTACATTTATTGTCACACTATTTAACAGAATAGTGAGGACTACTAATGTTATCATCTGGACCGTCACTCCGTTCTCCGACTAGTCCCGGCTACGTTCTCATTTCCTGAAGAGAACAGTGAAAGAAAGGGTGAGCTCAACTAGCCCAGTAAGAAATATTATGACTAAGATAATACAGAATAATTTATTGTTAGCCTTCAACAGTGTTAAACTGATAAAATATAACAAACATCAAGTTTAACTGCAGCGGAACAAGCAATCCATTAGAAGAGTCAAGTAGAGAATAAAATCTACTATCTTCTATGATTTAAAAGGTTTTTCATCACTTTTATCGCTGAGACTCAGCTTAATAAATAAACCACATCATCCCTGCACTACGGCCAAGGATATTCATTAATATCACGATCATAAATTATCCATGCACTACGGGCCAAGGATATTTGTGTACTCATCAATGGTCATGATCATGCCAACAACTGTCCATCAATGAACTACGGACTAATGAGGACTTTTACCACATCATTTGTAACATTACGGTCATGATTATACCGAATAATCCCTGGTCTTAATCATACCAAGTCCATCTATGCACTACAGGCCACAGATGACTTTCAATATAATATAAACATGAGGATGATGACAATGATATAAGAATTCAATAAAAAAAGTTCAAGAATTAACTTATCCAGGAACCGATAATGTCCAAATTGTCAATATGATACTGCTTTGTGGAGTAAAATTCAAGAATGCTCAGAAGAATATTTTCATGAAAAGATACTGGATGAAGCGCAAATATCAAGGATATTCCACTAATTTCATGGAGTATAAAAGCCAAAACTTTAACCAACTGAGTATAATAAAGAATGGAATAACAAAAGAATTCACCAAGCATGCGATAGACCACACAGACCTGTTATTCTAACAGAATAATAAATAATGGAACTAGGTCATGCGTAAACGCACAGACAGGATATTCTAATTGAATAATAAAGAATGGAATAACAGAAGAATTCACCATGCATGTGATAGACCGCACAGACAGGTTATTCCAATAGAATAATAAATAATGAAACCAGGTCATGTGTAATACGCACAGACAGGATGTTCTAATAAAATAATAAAGAATGGAATAACAGAAGAATTTCACCATGTATGCGGTATTTCACATAGACAAGTTATTCCAACAGAATAATAAATAACGGAACCAGGTTATGCGTAATTCGCACAGACAGGATGTTCCAACAGAATAATAAGGGATGGAATAACAATAGCTCTCTTCAAGAACACGAAAGAAATAATACCCCTTACCTTAGAAAAACTGGATACTGGAATAGTGAGGTAGCAGACTTCTCTTCTTCTTGCACTCTATAATAATTGTTCTAAAGCTTTTATGAATTGGTTAGAAATGAAGGAAGAATGAGCTTGTATTTATAGAAAAATATAGTTTCGATAATTGCACGTTTTGAGGCTCGAAATATTACAGTATAATACCTTCCTCTTTTTCTTCATTTTAAATTTTGTCCTGCAAGTATTAACAAACTTGAACCACCTCCCCTAATAATAAATAATGTGAATTAATAGTTCATTCATGTGAATCAATAATATAATCATATGAAAAAATTAATTACAGTATAGTACCTTCAACTATACCTCCGTTTTTAACTTAGTCATGCAAGTATTATCAATCTTGCACCAACTCCCCTAATAGTACAAGAATGTGATTCAATAGTACACACATGTGAATAAATAGTTATATAAGCATGTGAATTAGTAGCAATTAATTACTCGTTTATCCAATAAATTACCCAATTTATCAATATAACCCCCAGACATCAATTATCTTCGGAATAGATGTCGATTTCCACTAACACTAATAATCCCAACACAATGGAACTATCAAATTCATCTTTAATCAGCACAACTTATTCATCATTAATATTATAACTCGCAATATTTAACAACCAGGTCGTTCCCAGGAAAGAGGGGGCTTTCTGATAAGGATTTCTCCTTATTGGCCGCAATTAGGTGACCAAACCTCTCCTTGACAGAACTTCTAGACATTGTCAATATTGCAAATAATAATATGAATAACTTTGTCGTCTCAATTATTAATTTAATAATAATAAATATAATGCAGATGATACTGTGACAATAATTGAATCAATAATATGAGAGATATGATGCAGCAATTACTGTAGCAATAATTGAGTATAACTGAGTGACTTCTTACGTAAGCATCAATAATCAATACCATTTGCTACTATGCAACCTCGTGTATTACTGTACTTTTACTACCGGTTAGTTCAACAGTTTTAACGGTAACACTTTCGCCGTTATTTTTACAAAAAGATAATTCCGACGTTTTCTAACTACGACAATACTTCAGTTTTGGGGTCCACCAATGATTGTGCCGTCGTACGAATATTCCATGTAAAAACGAATATTCCCCGACCAATCGAATATTATATAACCACTTGCTTACTTTGTAAAATTTGTAAATATTACCCACAACTATAATATTATATCAAATCCACACCATAATATTCAAAAATATATTTCAAGAAAATTATTCTTTATTCATAAAAGTTGGGATCTTACAGGAAGATTGTTTCATTAAAATAACAATCCTCAAAATATACCTTAAAAATATCACTTATTGAGGTTATGATGTAGCATGTAAAATAGCATAACCGCAGGCATAAATTGTTAATTTTGATTTCATAATTAAAAGTCGAGCAATAATTTAAAATCTCTTACAAATTAATTTAGCTATACCATTTTAAGTATGTGCAACATGATGTTTGACATAAATTCCAATTAACATGCAATATTCATCAAAAACTTGAGATCTGAATTTTACCAGCATTATCTAAATAAATTTTCCTAGTTATATAATCAAGAAATTGTACTCGCAACATAATTATTTGAGCAAGAAGCATAGGAAATTCAATATTTCTAGTTAAAAGTAAACATGCATGTGATCATCTGGTTAATACATCAATTAAAACTATAAAATACTTGAATGAACCACACATTGTGGGTGTATTGGTTCAAATAGATCACCTTGAATTCTTTCTAAGAAATATGAACACTAAATAACAATAATTAAATGTGATATTTTGGTAATTAATTTACTTTGATATAATCAACAGGTAAAGGAATATTCTGGTTTTTTAGGGATGTTCATGAGAGTTTTCAATAATTTAATGCATCATTATTGATCCTAGATGATCATGCCAAATCATAAAAACATTTGGATCCGAACACTTCTGGTGTATTGCACACTTCTGGTGTATTACAACATTTGTTTCAATTATTCTCATTTTAGTGTAATATAACCCAGAAGAAAAAATATAAAATTTTTCTAATATGAGCTTCTGGCCTGATACTATTGAAGTAATATAAAGAAATTCTTCACTGCATTCGTTATTGGTTTCAATATAGTAACCATTAGAACATATATTCTTAAAGCTGAGCAAATTTCTGCTTGTCTCAGAAGAATATAAAGAATCATCAATACAAAGTTTTGTGCCCTTTGACAACATTTTAATCGCTCTTCCAGAGACTTTAATTAAGTTTGATGAATAATCGATCTTCCAGAGCCTTTAATTAAGTTTGATGAGCTTTTGGCCCATACATCTTTATATATATGCAAAAACATAAATTTCACTTTATTACTTGAAATATAAATAAAACATATAATAAAAATACTTATTATAATGTCATAATACAATAAAATAAAAATAATTAATTGGTATGAACATTTCTATCAAGATCATCAAGAAAATCATAGATATCAAAATTAGTTATATCCACTCCATTTGAAAAGTCAAAGTAATTCATGGGATCTTCAGGATCATTATGATCAATAAAGTTTATTTTAATTCCATTTCCTTTTTTTTATGGAGTCTTGGTATAAATCTACCAAATATTTAGTAGTACGATATGTACATTCCTTTTTTTATATTGATTGTTCTTTTAACGCCCACTACCACAACCACAACCATAATTTCCTCTATGATTATCAAATGAGGTTCCATTCACTTTAGGGAATGTAGTAGAATCAGTCGGGCGAGATTGTTGGTTTTTCAGCAAAAACTCATTATTTTGTACAACCACTAGAAGACATAATATCACTTCTGGGAACATAGTTTCTTTTATCGCTTCAAGGAAAATTTTGTGAACTTACGCTCACAATTTTGTTACTGCAGGAGCATATTCGAGACATGAAATAAAGTATATATTTTTTCTAACATGTCTTCATCGGTGTTTTTTTTCATAGAGATGATGGCGAATAAAAATAATTGATTTTGCATGATCCTGCAGGGATGCATGTTTGTCAATCTTAATTATATCTCCAAAGTTGTATCTATATGAATATCAGTATCAAGAGTTCATGAAAAGTAATTCTTTCTCGATATATATCAAGGACAACAAATTCAAATTCATAAGAGTTGACGGCTATATAAATATATAAATACGTAAGAAATTAAATAACTAAGTATAAATTTATAAGAAGACAATAAAAATATTTACCCTTCTCTAGTCACTTTCAAAGTGGGAGAATTGGAAGGTGGAATGATTATTTGTTTATACTAATGCTACTACATCACAAAAATAGTATACTTACGTAATTTGTATTCTCAGAAACTTCAGAGTTGTCCATTATCATGATTGTCTCACGCGTTTTTTTGTAAAATAAAATGTTTATATGTATATCAAATTTAATTGTAATGAAACAATACTTGCAGTGAGTTGAGAGAACCTTTTTTTCTTCTCAAAATTGAGTAGAGAATTGTGCTGATAACGTGTTATAAAAGATTATACTAAATATTAAGAACAATGATGATTAGTAGAAAAGAGGAAGCATTCTCATTGTCTTTTTTTATATCTCCTGCATTCTCTTGACAATGCATCTATTTATAAGCACATGTACATAAATACTTGGAAGTTTCAAAACTCATAGGTCACAGGAGTTTCAAAACTTAAAGGATATGAGAGTTACAAAGCTCAAAGATCATTACAATAAAGAAGGGTATGAATGTATCTAAACATCCACACACTATGTATAATTTTATAACAATTTTATTTTAATAGAACAATCAAACACAATTTTTTTTCATTTCATGAGAATTAATCATTTTATTTCAACCTTAATTTAAGCAATCTAAACATAACATAAGACAAGAGTGTTAAGTTATTAAATACTCCATCCATTCCTAAATAAATGACGTTGTAGGGAGTTCAAAATTTTTCAATATATTTGACGTTACCAAATTTCTAGAAAGCATTAATTATAATTTTTCTTCTATTGCCTCAAGTATTTTTCTATCTCATTTATCTAGACAACTATATAAAGTATATTTTTTCTTAATTAATGTAAGAATAATTATGATAATACATATACGTGGTAATACATGTACAAAATTGAAGTAATAAATAACTTTTTTAATAAGCGTGAAAACCTTCAAAAACCTGTCTAATTATTTAGGAATGGGGGAGTAGCAGTACTATGTTGTATTCTCCCCCTTTGCCTGTTCGTTTCTGTTGTTTTTAAACTGACGGGGACAGAGTGTAATCAGTAATGGTTGTAGTGATCGAAAGAACAACATGAATTCAGTTCCCAAACACCCTCTTTTCTGCTTCAAATGGCCATGGGATAATAATAATAATAATCTCCCTCAAAAACCCAAAAACCCTAATTCCTGCAACTTCGACACTCCATGGTTATTCAAATCTGTGCAGAATATTGGCTCTGCAGCTTCCAGTTTCGTCAAATCAATTTCAAAATCCCAACTCAAATTCGATGTCGAAGCCTCAAATTCCATGAAGAAAAAGAACAAGTTGAGTCCAGAAGAGCAAGGGGAGGCAGAGCAGAGAGCTTTTGCATATGCGTTGGCAAGTGGGAAAGAAGCAACGGTGATTGAATTTTACTCGCCCAAGTGCAGGCTGTGCAATTCTTTGCTTGATTTTGTGATGGAAGTAGAAAGTAGGAATTCCGATTGGCTCAATATTGTGATGGCTGATGCAGAGAATGATAAATGGTTGCCTGAGGTACACCTCAACACACACTCTCTCCTTAGTTGAAATTGATGTGATGAATTATGCCTACCTTAAGTTCTGATTATCTATTTATTTGATTTATGACTTTGTGTAATTTGTATTCACATAGTTTCTGTTTGAATGATCAAAGCAATGTTTTCAATAATTTGGAGAAGTGATTAGTATACAAGAGCAGCGTGGGTGTTTTCTGTTAGGAGGTGGCGATAACATTCTGTTTTATTGGGCAAGCAGAAAAATCGAGCCTTTTCTTGTGATAATTAAAATGTAGGAGACTAGGCCTTTGTTCATGTACTACGAGATTTAGACTCTATGCAGAAAAGGAAACTAAGTTTTGTTTGAGCTTCTCATTAAGAGTTTAAATAGTTAGTGGTGTAATGTTAGTCTCGTTCTAAGGTTCAAGCTGTAGAATTAGAGAATCTGTGTTTAGGTATGGCGGAGTTGTAGCATGTAGAAATGCCCAACTAGTTAGTGGCTTTGCAAGTGAAAATGGTTTATTGAATTTGTTGCAGTCAATAGTACTAATTCAAAAAATTAATGAGCCCAGTTCAGTATCGATATGCCTTTAATTTGTGTATATCTTAATTTGCTTAGTGCTACATATCAGTTTCTTCTAAATGTCAAGTTGTGCCCATAGCATATTGCTGTAAAGTCGATTAAGATTTGAGGAAGACATCCTTCAGATGTTTAAGTTATATAAACCAAGTATTATCGAGTCTCCTTTGATTAGTATTAGTTGTAGTACGTGCTCTGAAAGTAAAGTTTCTTTGGTTGCAAATGTGTGTTAAGGGGGTGGGGAGTTGTTGCTATATGCCATATAGTTCCCAAGTGCTGGATATTGTTTGTTTTGGTTAGCCCAAATGTACAAACCACTTGCTCTTTTTCTCATTTTTGAGTGGATTAAATCCAAGTCTGTTGCGGTTCTGGCATTCATTTAGCATTTTCTCTCACTCTTTCTTAGCGAGGAGCATATAGTCTGTGCAAAATCTTAACTAAATTCTGTATAGCATGATGCACTTGCTAATCTATATGCATTCCTTCCATGCAGATACTCCATTACGACATAAAGTACGTTCCATGCTTTGTACTGCTGGACAAGCATGGGAGGGCGCTTGCTAAGACAGGTGTCCCAAGCAGTCGATTGCATGTAGTAGCAGGTGTTTCTCATCTAGTCAAAATGAAGCGTCCATAGAAAGATAATTGATAGCTTTATTCGGCCCGGCAACAGAAAAACTATCTGCTTGCAAGTCCATGCAAGGTTTTGGTTAATGTTTGGCTTGGACCAAGTAGTAAACTTGGACAATCTACTCTTTTACATGTATTTTATTTATGAAGGCATTGGAAATGTGGTTCCTATTGTTATTTGAATAGCGCTGGTCTTATCAATTGGAAATCAGGGTCTTGCATAAATGTACACCTGAGTACACCTTATTATTATTATTATTATTATTATTGCTTTCGACATGCTGCTTTTAAGTGAATATTGAATATTCCTAACTGTATATAATTTCTCTCTAAATATAACAATAATACCTTTTTGTTTTTGAAAAATTAAGAACAGGTACCGGCATTCTCTACACAAGAAACCAAATATCATTATTATATACTATTCCAAATACTACTTCGGTCCCATAAAATGAATCAAATTTGAGCTTGATTATAATTAATTAGTGAAATGCTAAAATTCAAAATATGATTTAAATTTATTTTATTTTCTTAATAACATTAGTTTATAATATTAATTACTGTATTAATCAAAATTAATTAAATAAATTCAAGAGTTTTAAATTCTAGAATTCTACAAATTGATTAGAAAATCAACTGAGGGAGTAATTCTTTTAACAAAACAAGAGGTCCAGGAATCAAATTGATCTACTTGCAACCTTTTTGCAACCTTTTTCCATTACTTTATCGAAGAAATGTGCTAACATGACACCAGCATCTTCCGATAATGTGTTCATACTATCACAAGAAGACAGACTATATATGTTTAATTTGATAATCATTTGGATCTCAGCTTAATGTGTGTCTATAACACACACAACTATAGATTTACATCAGTACACTGCTAATCTGCCCAGCTAGAATGGATGTGAAGTTGTACAGAATTCATATGGCATTCAAATTACATTTAATGAAAGTTTGATCAATATACATTTGTACACACTTTAAAGCTATAAAACAATGACTCAATCAGTAAATGGTGAGTGAAAAGTCGGTAAATTTTCACTCATCACACTCTAGAAAGATGGCACAAGGTAAAACTATAAAACTAGGATACCTGCTTCATGTTCAGAAGTTCTTCAATAATGTTCCTTGCTTCACTGACAGGGTTTGGCTGAAAAACTTCTCGGGCCCAAATATTTAGTAATGGAAGCATCGGCATGTCCAGTTGCATCAAGCGTTTCTCTAACTGCTCAGTGGCATTTGAATCCATCAAACTACCAACAACAGTCTACAAAGACAAAGAAATAAGCATTTCATAAACACATTAAGGAATGAGAGAAAAAGAGCAAGCATTCAGAGTATTGTGCTCGAGGAAAAGGATTAGCACTAGGTTATAATCATCATTTATCAATTTTGTTTCTTGTTGCTGAGGGTTCCGCTGTATATATTTTTATGTCTTGTGAAGAACTTACCCAAAAAGTGGTGCCGAAGCAAGCATTCAGAATATGGAACTTGAGAAATTTCTCGTCTGAGCTGCTAATAATTTTATCTGCACCAACAGAAACTTCAAGGTCTTGCAACGTAGAATCAAAAGTCGATCCATAGTTTTTCACGACAACCCTCCCATGCTGGTGTAGAATTTTATCCACTCGGTCATGTTTTGAGCTTCTGGCATTGTTTAGCCAAGCCTGCTTTGATCTTCTTAAAGTTCTTTCAAGGACCTCAAATAAATTTACTTCATGCAGTTTTAGTAAGGTTGTAGCCCTCTCGTTAGTAGCCCAACAACAGCACGAGGATGATCCATCATCTACACAGGAAAAAGGAAAAGAAAAAAAAAAGAAAACTGGAAATAAGAGAAGAAAGTAAATATTTCAGTGCACAATTGGAAAAACCAGAATTGGCACAACTATATACATCATTAGGTATTGAACCACATTTAATACACATCAAACTCAAAATGAACAATCCTACATTACTCAAAAAACCTATACATGAACTTAATAACTATCAAGTTCATGACTAACGAAATTGCTGCTATAGCTCAGTTCAGCATAACATATTTAAAATGCCTATATATCCATATAGTAAATTGCTACTATAGCTCGGTTCAGCATAACATATTTAAAATGCCTATATATCCATAAAGTAAATTGCTACTATAGCTCAGTTCAGCATAACATATTTGCTACTTCAACTGCCGTAAAACATAGGCAGCACATGTTGGATGAAGTATTTGCTAATGTACATTAAATTGTAAATCTTTTTAATACAGTCCCTTCGCCCTTCACTTGAAAATCCATCATCTCATAATCTCTTATTTGTTAAATTTTTTTAAGTCAACAAGAAAGTTCAAAAAGCATTCATGTCCATCAATGTAAAAAACATGTGCTTTATATAAATATACATGCCTCGCTAATCTTCAATAGATAATTCTGTTTTGTATATTGAAGACTGTTCTAATCCAGCATTTTTTCAAGAGTTGTCAAGATCAAAATTCCATCTATGTGTGTGCGTGTGTGCGTGTAATACTATTGCAGAACCGGAAACTTTAGATTTCATACACCCAAACAAAAAAAAACAAAGGAAAAAGTATATGATCATGAATCAATTCAAAAAAGACAATGTAAGTATGTATAATATGATCCTTACTTTTTATATATACAAGTATAGAGAGAAAATCCTATAATTATTCAGTTTAATCTTAACCTAAAGCAAAGCAGCCGTCACCATCATAATCAAACTCGCTGTACTCTCTCATTCTAATCCCAAAGCCAACTTACTGCAGTGGCTCTTTCATATGCAACACCAGGACTCCAGGAGTAACTTCTCGACTGTTCCACAGTTTATCTACACGTCCACTTTGAGTTTTTTGCCTCTCAAGGAAAGAAACAAATCCAATTAACATGAAGTAAAATTCTACCTCAGCATCTCTGACCAAAAGAAGGGACCGCCTGAACTTCATAAATTTTTTACTACATTGCTGGACACAAATCCCTGGTTTATTTTTTTTGAAGAAAGTATGAAAAGCGGGGAGGGTACAACGATTCAACTTCCACACGAGGATGTAGATGGTTGTTATGAATTGATTCTTGTTGGCAAGGGAGCGGAGATAGGGAATATATATGATTCCGGGGATGGGGATAGGGATGGGGATGGAGATAGGTAATCCCCGCCTTCCCCGCTACACCTTGTTGCCATTCTTGACACCTATCAAGAAGAAGAAAAAGCTCTCGCATATTTGTTACTTAGTGACTCTTTACGACAAGCATTCTCTACATTACTTCTAATCCATCATAATTGGAAGAGATGCAAAACAAAAATCATACCCAGTACAAAACCAGCAAGTGGAACATTAACCAAAGGTGGGCTGGAGTAAGTTCTTGGGTGTGGATGCACAACCCCTCTATTCTTCTCCAGCACCAGGACATAAACAGCCACAACCTGTCAAAATTGCAAACTACTTCTCAAGTCATACAAAGCAACAATTTATAGAATAAGCAGCATCTGGGGTATACGCTATTCATTAGAAGAAAAAAAATAAATATTAAGTCTGATAAGAAAGAAGCTCAATAAACTTCTGCATTATGATATTTTTAGATCAAACACAATTTACCTTGCAATGCAACCGCAACAGCATATTGTCCAAGCATTGCCTTGTTTCAGATATCAAAGATATAGGACCAGTTTCAAGAGAGGCAACACTGTGTAAACCTAAAGCAGCTGATGTACTATCATGCTTGCCATCATATTGATCATTGACTACCATTACGGAGTTGATCTCAATGAAAGATGCAGGTGTCAGCATAAGTTCATTCTGCCCTCTGGGTAGAACAATGTTCAACAATTTGATTGGAAACATATTAATAAAGAGGAAAGTATATTGGAATAGATACAACAAATAAAGAATCAATATCTCCTAATGAATTAAAATATATTAGTGCCAAACTCCTTGCTGGCACTGAAGTACATTATTAATCTTTCGCAAAAACCTCAGCATTTATACCCACACATGGGTGTCTACTACATTGAGGGTTCAAGCCATGTTAGACTGTCATTCTCACCTCCTCGAAACTAAATACACAATCTGTATTCAATAGGCAAAAACCAGACCATTTAGCAGGGCTAATCATAGAATAAGGCGTCTATACCAATTACTAATCAAATATACAGATAAAAACTATAAGTTTTAATCTTCTAATTTGGAGTGGTCTTAAAATTACTCACTCAAGGCATCACATGCCTCTGTCTCTTCCATTTTTCATTAGAAGCCAAACTTGCATGCATACATAGCTTAATGCAACAAGTGTTATTGTAACACCATCCTACTATCCACTCACTTATATGAATGCAATGAACAAGTCCCGGTTTCTCCAATAAAGTTTCAAAAGAGTAGTATTTCAAGGTCGTTCATTGGCTTGGAGGATTAAGGTGTATAAGGAAATTAAAAAAAAGATAAATAAAAGAAAAAACAAGAAAAAGATATCAGCAACTACTCAACCAGTGGAGATACAAATTCAAATTTCCAGACAAAAAGGTAAAACTCGGGTCAACCATGTCGTAGTTCTCAACCATTTTTTTGGCACCGGGTATGGCTAAACCATCTGCAATGGGGGGAGCTAATGCAGAGGGAAGAAGCTTAGATCACATAGCTTTTTTTGCAGAAAGCTTGACCAGCACAGAACTCCCTAAAAGCAGAAAGTTTGAATATCACTATTCATAAGTTTATAAATTTTAAATTTTCAACCATAGCTTCACGGATTTCTATAAAAAAAGAGTACGTAGAAATTTTGATTATGTTTCTGGGCTGCTAGAGATGATGTGATGTAATTAACAGTAAACTGAAGCACCAACGTGCACTCGAAGCTTTTAAGAGATCATCGAATTATGAGGATTCAGGAAGTAGATACAGACGGTAATATTTACAGATGTTCAGGTTAAAAAAAATGAGTTTAAAGTGGTAAATATTAAGATAAAAAAGAGATTACCAACAGATATTTAGAACAAAACATACTCTAAAACAAGTATACGGTGAAAGGTAGCATTTACACCCGCTCCAACTCCAATAGGAAAAGCATGTTTACTCAGGCTGCCAAAAATCCTCACCTAATTAATTGCAAATATAACATAAGATCATGATACTTAAGTAAAAACCTGAGTAGTGTGCGAAAGATATGGGGTAAACTGAATATTACCATATGATGGTCCACTAAAACATGAATACAAACACTCTGCGTTACTTCCTTGAAGAAGTTTAGTAATTGACCATCAGTTGAACTCTTATGGCCAATATGTGCAGCAAGAGAACACTTGTCAGAATTGTGAAGAGCAACCACATGTCCATGCAAAGATATTAAATTTCCCTCTGGTAAAAGGCAATCAGAGTTTGAAGTTCCAGAAAATTGTATTGATTCAGTCATGCGCTGAGAGATGTTAGCCAATTCTTCAAATGAGGCAGGTGGCTTGACAAAACGTTGCTCCAATAACTTCAGATTAACCTCCAAGAAACTCACAGAATCAGCAGGGAGAAATAAATGCAAGTCTGTACAGAACTGGAGACATGCATCCGTGAATTTCATAAACGGAAGCTCAATTTGATGAGATTCTTCTGACGGGACTTCTTTAATTCTGAAAAATGAACCACTGATTGGAGGAGTAAGCGCTTGACCAATTTCTGGGAGTACCTCATCAGAGGAGAACGAAAAGCTCAACAGACTTGTTCTAGAAGTGATGACTATTTTACTACCGCTATCATCATTGGAGTATTTTGTAAAGCAATAAAGATCTTCCTTATGGTGCTTTATGATGTAATATCCACCAATTCTCGTCAACTGCAAAAGATGAAGATGAAATACAACTTCATTGATATTTGAGTAAAACTACTGTGCGTATTACTCATCCCTTTAGAAATTGGGTAAGAAATATGGAAAACATGCCACACCTCAAATTTGCAAAAGCTATCCAGCTCAAACTCCAGCAATACCTTACGTGCACCTGGTTTCAAGCAAGAACTAACCTTTGCATTAGCATTTTTGCAACGGAACAAGGTTTCTGAACTGGCCAAACAGTGACAATTAACACTTCTACGAGCAATAAAACATTGTATTTCAAGTGGATAACTCGAACCCAAACATATTTTCTCCCCATAAGTTTTCCTGTAAGTAGTAGAGCAATAATTAGAACTTCCACATAATCCACTTCCAGCATCACTAGAGCCAGAACTTAGAGTTGAAGTTGTTTCTTTATTAGTTTTACATCTCTTCGCCCTTTCCTCGTGACTTCCGGCATAATGTTCTGTTGAGTCTTTTTGATGATCTTCTGAAGTTGTTGCATATTCATCTCCATCCTTCTCAGAAAGAAACAGATCCCATGGTAGAATTATGGCCTCGGCAAATATGCTTGACCTGTTTGAAATAACTTGATCACCTTGAAGCTGCTATACATTTGAGATGCAATAATAAATAACCGATGAGATGGAACAGCTAACATCACAATTGTGTTACTTATGCTCGCGCTAGAACATACCTTTTGTAGCACAGGATATTTGTGTGTTATACGAAGCATGTGGAATCTTCCACTAAGCTCCTCAAAGCCTTTCCAATGCAAGCCAGGGCAAAAGGAACGATTTCTAGAATTTTCATCACTGAACTGGCAGTAAAGGAAAATAGCCAACTTTCTCTCTCTCACAAAAGGAACATTGTTAAATAGATTTCTGCATGAAAATGATTCAGTTGAGAGTGATTCCATATCATCTGCTTGGTCAGATATGCTTTCCATAACAACAGTGAAGTCGTATATCTGAAAAAGATGGATAAACTTAAAGTGACAGATAGGCAAAAATCTACAGCATACAAAGGTTCGCACCTTCAATCGTATCTCAAGAAGCTAAAACACAATATAAAGTAAAAACTTTAGAAAAGTAATTACCTTATATATGCTGTCGATGCTCCAAGTTGATGGAAGGTCTGGTATAACAATGTCAATGCTGCCAGTTGCATCAACCAACTGCAAACTTCCAGAAGATTGGAAACTCTAAAAAGTAAAGGATGAAATTAAATTTCCAGATTTATAATTTCACCAATATATCAAGAGTATGAACGAGCAGATTAACCCCGATAGACGATTTCGGATTGCATTTTGCTTACTCATTCATTTTTGCACTTAGAAGGTTTGGAATGTATTTGTTAATAAGGAAAATCATGGCCACTTCTAGGTCACCCGAATGCAAACAATAGTGTGTCAGCCATAGACTGTAGGGGGTTTTACTTTGCCAAATAATTTGAATTTTGATCAATTTTGTTTGATAAATTGAACCTACTGATATTTATAGTCCATCCTAAATTAAGTGAATGGGTCATTGGGTTTATAGTTTATCTGTTAGAATTTACCAAAATAAGTGATTTGTTAGATCCAACCCATTCTCTTTCTCTATACAGAGTTATAATTCAAAGTAGAGTAATAACAAAGCTCCTCCTTAAACTATTTACTGGTCAAACCCTTACCCGATTCTTGAATTGGGCTGAAGGGAGTATAACAACTTTCAAATATAAACAAACAGTCAAACATGCATTAAAATCACTTTTGATCCACACTTTTATTCTAGAAAAACATTCAAACACAGCTTAATATCTACAGAATCACTTTCCTTGTCCTCAAAAATAACTCTACTATAACTAAAGCAATGCCAAACTATTCTTAATCCTTCTAAGGTCTTCAAGCATACTAGTACAGCACTTGAGCACAAAATATACTACTTACCTGATCACTCATAAACAAATAACAAACAAATTAATGAAGGTTTCTTTATTCTATGAATATGCTCACATTTCACATAGAAATTTGAACTCCTCATTCAATTGTAATATTTCATATTTTTAGTGTCAACCAGTGAACATATATAGATTTATGATGTGCTTTACTTGCATTCATACTTGCTAAGTAAAAAATCATAGAACTGGTCAGACAAAGGCGTGAAGATGTTATATAGCAGAATTATACAAACAAAAGTAGATCCCTAACCTTTAGATTTCCCAGCAAAACAACATCAGTATCTTCACTTTGCAGAAACCTTTTAATCGGCTGATTATAAGATCTCCTCTCACACTTTAGAGGGCTATTTTGATTTCTGTAATCCATTATATCAGAATCAGTCTTCTTCTCTAATATCATTTTTATCCACGTCGACTCACAATGACTGATAAAAATAGATATGGGCACCACCTGAAGAAATGGAACTATAAGATGTTATAACTCATCATAACTTGGGAATATATGTACGGACATACGGTTCAAGAAGAAGAAGAAGAAGAAGAAGAAGTTTGTTATACCAACAAATTTCACACCAAAATCTCCTGGTCCAAACTTACCAGTTTCAAATGGCCATAATTTGGTTCAGATCCACAACCACATGAGTCATGCTTGCAGTATTCCGTGAATATTCCATGCTGCAAAATCTTTTCATCATTAAAGATGACAACAAAAAAGGCATTGCAAGTATATTACTCTGACCAAGAATAAAGGGACTAATTTACCCGAAACCGGAAGACTGATAAAGGTAAACAAGAACTACAATATTTCTGAGCCAATCCTTGCTTCTGGTAAAAACTTGTAACTGTCCACATCAGCTTAGCATAAAATATGTAAAGCTAAAAAGGAACAAAAGGGACTGAAAGTATAAAAAAACTTCATGCCAAATCATAAATTCATTGAGACCCGGAGGAAGTAGTTACATGTTTTGATCCTAAAATATCTTTCTCAGATAAAATCCCAGAAAACTTTTTCTTCAAACATGAGACAACAAATAATACCCTGAAACAAAAGCATGTACCGAAATAGTCAATCAGGATTGCCAAAAGAAATGGAAAATACAGCATCTTTGTATATTTTTATTACCACAATCTTGCAGAAAATGGCAAAGAGTCAATGAACTTCCCCAAAAGGCTTTGAGACTGTGAATGGATACGGCACCTGTAGCATAAACAGTAGTAAATCAACACCGGTGGATGAACTCATATAAATAACAAAGATTCAGTTCGTAAGTCCTAACCCAGTTTCCATAGGGGAGAATGATTTCACATGAATGCTGGTTTTAACGCAAGCACCAAGTATAAGAATTTTTGTCCAAGAAAACTTAGGATTCACAAAATGTACATTTCTCACAGATACCTACAAAGAAGCAATCCATTAGAAAAAAGTTATATCACACAAACTCTAAAAGAGCATTTAAACAGCCATACTGCTCACACATTCTAACATGCCTAAAATTACATTTACAAGAGGTAACT
Source organism: Panax japonicus (assembly GCA_020205505.1). NCBI lineage: Eukaryota > Viridiplantae > Streptophyta > Magnoliopsida > Apiales > Araliaceae > Panax > Panax japonicus. The sequence goes on along the minus strand of CM035094.1, from coordinate 31,116,347 downwards.
GTAGGAAATGAAATTACAAAAGTTATTTTTACATACAATAGCACCAATTCTCAGACTATGCGTCAGATTGAGTTGCTGATCTGTCAGTAATAACATCACTTTCCGATCCAGCTCAACAACCATGCCCTGCATGTAAATTCCTGTAACCACACCACTATACAGACTACATTCACCCTTTCCTACAATATCAGTCTTCTGGAATGACAAACACTGATTGTGTAACCTAGGAATACGCAACAAAGCTTTCTCAGTGGTTACATACATTAACTGGGACTCTTCTTTCCCAATGAAAACCAACTTCTTCTTCAAACCTGATAGAGAAACAAAATTCCCCACCAGCTTAGAAATTACAGGATGCCAACACGACGCAACCCCGCAAAAGTAAACAATTACAGATTTTGTAAAACCATGACCATTCTGTCCTTCACATATATCATGCAATGCCTTAACTGAGTCTCTGGAACTACACAATTTACACTCACAAACTAAAATTTGCGAGAGGAATCCACAAAGTAAGCTTGACCCATTATTACTCTCAACCCCAGTACTACAGGGAACAATCGTGACAGCGCTAACCGACTCTAACACACCGTAAACAAAATAAGGAGCATTACAATTGTCCGTTTTATCAATAAAAGAAGCTGGAATCAAAGGAAATGACTCTGGATGTGAAGAACAGGGAATCCGTGCACTTGAAGAATCTTGAAAACCCCACTTAATAATTTCCAAAAAGCCACCTCCAGATTTTAAAGGAATGAAATTCCAAGCGAGAATACGAATCTTCTTACCTAGAATTCGGGGATGGAGGTCAAGAATATCACAGCAAATGGAGGCGGAACCATCCGAGAAGGAAAAGCAGCTTGTTTTAGGACAGAGAAAAGCTGAATTTGAATTTGAAGTTGTAGTTGAAGGGTGGTGGTTAGTGTGGTTAGGGAGATTTAGGGTTCCTATGAGGACTGTGGGTTGGTTTAAGGGTTTTAGGGTTTTAGAGCTGGTGGGATCAGAGGATGTATTCTGGTTTTCATCGGATGGTCGGGGTTTTGGATTTGGGTTTGAAGGCGAGAGAGCAGTAAAACTGAGAGATGATGCGCCGGTGAGCGGACGACATCGTTGAATGAGTTTAGAAATTGTAAGGATTTCCACAGTATGTTCTTCCATTGTAGATCAAAACTAAACGAAACAGATCAATCTCATATATATACCATTCCTTATGTAAAACAATGTCAGAATATGTATACAGAGACGGAGGCGGTGATGAGGAAGAGATACAATACTAGTGTTGTAATCTGCGCGGGAATGAGAATGAGGTTCAACTTTTTTCCTTTTTTTTTCTTTCTTATTGTTTTAAAAATTTATTAATTTGGTTTCTTATACACTGTTTCTGAGTTTGGTCCGAAAAAAATAAACAAATAATAAAAACTTAATTTATAATAGACTTTTTTTTATTAAAAAAAACTTGTAGGAGGTGTATTTAATTATAATTTTTAAAGACTTTTTTTAAGTGACAGACTTTTGTAGAATTTATGAAATTTTAATAATTTTCACAGACTTTAAAGACTTTTTTAAAATGACTTTTATAGACTACATGAAATAAGTAACAGACTTTTATAAACTTTTTATCAAGACTGTGATAGACTTTTGTATACTTCTAATATACTCCATCCGTCCCAAATTAATTGCTCAGTTTTAATTTTTTAAAGTCAAATTGACCATTTTTAAAACTAATCTTTTTACTATTTTTGCTAAAATATAGGTGAAAAGATTATAACCAAAAGAAAGTATATACAATTTATTATTAATCCTAATTTTTGTAATTTTAGAAATATATTTATATATGCTTAATTATTAATTCTAAAAATAGTCAATTTGACTTAAAAAGTCAAAACTGAACAGTTAATTTGGGACGGAGGGAGTATCTTATAATTTATATTAATTGTTAATTAGCCCATGTGTACAACATCTCCCTCTTTTTTCATGAACAAGAGTAAATCTCATTATATTATTGTGGCATGAGATTTTATATATGTTGAAAGTGTTCACATTATTCTACTCATTTCATGATACATCTAGATACTCGGATACCAATAAAATTTTAGAAACTACATACACAATACAAAAATTAAGCTCACTTTTCATTGAGTTATATATACTTTATGCATATGCGCAGTGGCAAAGCCAATAATTTTTGTCAGTGGGGTCGAAATTATTACTGAGTTACAAATAATTTGACGGGGGTTCGGGGGCGCCCCCGAACCATTTTTTTAAATACTTTATACTTATATATACACTATATTGACTCATACTATACTTTTTTAATCACAACTTTTCATAAGTAAGTAATTCATTATTTATTTTTAAAAATAATATAAATTAGATTATTATTTAGTTTAAAATATTATAAAGAGATACATATATTAAGATGATACGAGTCCTATGTGATTAAAATTTGATTGACAAAGTTATAAATTTTCAATTTGACCTCGTATAAGTGGGATCAATTTATATATAATACTTAAAAAATTTAAAATTTACCTTACATTATAAAACAATTTTTTTCTCAGTGGGGCTATTGATCCCATACAACTACATGTGGCTTCGCCACTGCATATGCGTACGCTTTTTAGTAGGAATTCCAAACTCTATTTTTCACAAAATAATATGACAATGAAATACATATATATTTGTCATGCATGAATGCATATATATATTTGTCATGCAGGAATAGAACCACATGTTACATTATTTCACTATAATTCACCAAAGACACTTGAAGACGAATATGGAGGATGTCTCAAAAATTAACAGTAATTTTCTTAGTTTAAAATGGCAGAAAACTAAAAAAAATATACACATCATATATTTTCTATTTTCATATATTATATATACATAATATTTGCAACTAATATGAGAGTTTCATGATTTTATCTCATTTTTGTTGAACAAATCTCTTCCTTCTTTCTATTGGAAGCTTTCGAACGGCTGTTTTTTCCCTCACCAATTCAGATTAGGTCTAGTTATTTGTTTACTTATTAATATATCTTGTTAATTCTCTTATTATAATAAATCCAATTATTTTTATGGCCCAAATTTTATCAAATTATTTATCCATCACATATTAATATTTATTAGCCCATATAAAATAAATAACTAATTTGGTCCAATAAAAGAAAAAGTCCAATTAATAACTAGTTTTATCCACTTTTGTGTTTACTTGGAAGTCTTTAGAAATCTTTAGAGATAAGGTAAGACTTTGGATATGGGTTGATAGTTATAATTTTCTTTTAAAGTCTGTCAAAGTTTACCATTTGATAGAAATCTTTAAAATTTATGACTTTTTGAATACCAAAATACTTTTATAAACTTTATAAAAATCTTAATTCAATACCACCTAACTTTTAAAGACATTAAAAAAGTTGTAATTGAATACTACTAAACTTTTATAAACTCTTTAAATGTCTTGATTGAATACAACTAAACTTTTAAAATATTTAAAAGTCTTTAAAAATTTTAATTGAATACACCCCCAAATTTATAATCTAGACTTGGGGACATAAACAAAAGAAAAACTGCGTGCACGCCCATGAGTTCCGGATACAAATATCATTATTCATTTTGTTAGCCTACTAAGAGTTTTCGATCATGTCGTCAAATTTAACGAATTTACATACATATTTGAATGCTAATTTTTTTCAAATACAAGTGTCAATTTATTATTTTTTTTCAGTTGCAGTACCAACATGTAAGTCAGATTTCAGTACAGACACCAAAAGTTGATTTATCGGCATATATTTATAATGCACGTTCATTGTTGCCAATGCTTTATACTTTGAAGGAACCTGGGCCAATGGATTTAAGTTTGATCCTTTGTATAACATAACCGGCAGTCCAGCACCTTCAACCACTTGAATGGCAACAGAATTTCATGACCAACCCCTGTCAAAATTCCGTATAAAGGGAACTCATGTACTAATCAATCACTCCAATTTGCCGACGGATTGCTAGAAATGATCCATCATTATTTGTTAAGGTCCTCAACACTAATATACAACAATTAGAAAGTATTTAAAAAAATAAAACATACACAACATAATTACAAAAATAACACGACATAATATTAAGTTGCTAAAATTAGGGATCATTATCTCCCTACAATTAGGGATCATTATCTCCCAACACATCAGTTATCAACTTTCATAATTCCAACTAACCGCACCTAAATTCAAGCAACTGAACAAAACATGCAAATTTGATATCAGAAAAATAGATCAACGACGTATCTACCGGAGAAGACGAAATCTCTTGTCGCGACGAAACTCTGAGATCGGAAAAGAACATAAAAGATCGACAACAACTTCAAGATCTGTAACTAGAAACTTACTGCACTGATTGTTGATCGTACTACACTAATTGTTGATTTGTTACAAAACACCATGACTGAGGTATTTGAGTTTCCAATTTATATGCATAGTGTTACCCCGTGTTTACTTCGTATTCATCTATTGGTTACCTTTCTCAAAATGTTCGCTCTTTAAATGGTCACAAAGTCAGAATAATGAATGTTTTGAATGCAAACTGCATTTGAAAATATGTTTTATATTCTGGTTACTAAATACATATAAATTGGTTACTGTTTATTATTGATTTGGTTACTGTATAATGTTTATTTGCTTGCTTTATAATTTTAAAGTTTATTCTACTGATGTTTTTTATATTAATGATTACTTATTAAATACATTGGCTACCTTCCTGCAACTGTTGGTTACTGTCTAATCTGAATTTGGTTAGTATATAATGTTAACTTGGTTACTGTGTAAAATTACAATGGTTACTACATAATATTACCCCAGTTCATGTTCTGGTTACTAACATTATGTAGTTTGGATATTGTCTAACATTGAGTTGGTTACTTTACAGACCATAAGCTAACAGTAACCAAAAACATACTAAAAGATTGCTTCATCTGATATACTGGTCGGTGGAATATCGCTTATAATCTGAAATTTGATTGACAATGTTGTTGTGTGTAATACAGTTGAATGATTGACAATGCAAAATGCATTTGAAAATATATTTTATATTTTGGTTACTAAATACATATAAATTGGTTACTATTTTTTATTGATTTGGTTGTTGTGTAATGTGACGCCCCCAAAATAGGTATACAACACCCATTCTGAGTCGTCAAATACATGGTACAGAAAGCAAACTATAACTTCAATAATACAATTGTCGTGCAAAATACGACAACACATACTGTGAGTTTAAATACAAATATTATCATCTAGACAATATCCACACTCAAATAAGTCCTCATTACAATTATTCAAACACTATTTTTCAGAAATAGTGAGGACTGCTAAAACATCTTTCTAGAACCATCACTCCATACCCCGACTAGATCCTGTTATGTTCTCACCTCCTGAGAAGAAAAATGGAACAAAAAGGAAAAGGGTGAACTCAACTAGCCCAGTAAAGAATATTATGACTAAGATAATATACAACAATTTATCATTAGTCTTCAACAAGAAAAAATCTGATAAAATATAATAGACAACAAGTTTTAGACCAACAACTGCAGCGGAAACAACAATCCATTAGAAGAGTCAAGTAGAGAAAGAATTCTACTATCTTCTAAGATTTAAAAGTCCATCATCAATATTTTATCCCTGTAACAACAATCAATATACATTTTCAATCAAATATTCATCTTTGCACTACAGGCCAAAGATATTCATTTGTATCACCAGTTGGTCATGTTCATCTCAACACTTGTTCATCTTTGCATTACGGACCAAAGATATTCATTAGGTAATCATTCATATTTGCACTACAGGCCAAAGATATTCAGTAATATCATCATTTAGGACTGAGGATGATGAAAAATATTTTAAAGGAACGAATCCAGTGAAACAAAATAACAAATCACTACAAAAAATAAGGTCATTGCCGACGGCATGTGCCGTCGCCAATGATCCTATTGTCGTCGGCACTGAGGTCATTGGCGACGGCATTGTCCGTCGCCCTTCCCGTCGCCGTATGGGTCGTCTCCCCGATCTCCCGTCGCTCGCCGTCGGCAAGTGTGTCATTGGCGACGGGGGTCATTGCCGACGGCGTGCCGTCGCCAAAGAGTCATTGCCGACGGCATAGCCGTCACCAATGGTCCCGTCACCAATGACCCACCCACTTTAAAAAAAATAATAATAAAATTGCAAAATTCCCCTGTTCATTTACATATACATTGTACCTGTTATAAACTAAGAAAAATAAATAATGACAATATACGCATATCAATAACAATCATATCTTTTACTATCAACAATTAATATAATTAGATACCAAACTCAAATCTATACAACTCAAAAGCTAAATACATACATGAAAGTCAAAATATAAATATAAACAACTACTGCCCAAGATCAGGAATCTCTGTCCCATCGCCAGTCCCATCCTCCATAGTCTGATCCGCATCAGCTCGGAAATCATCACCATCTCCTCCACGAGCATCACATGTGCCGCCATCTCCACCTCCACGAGTCTAATCAACAAGACCCTACAAAATTAAAATATTAATAATGGAGTCCCCAAAATAGATCATATTTATATTATTTTAGTTTGTGTTCTACAAGTGTGGTTTAGTTTCGCAGGTATGTTTCGCAAACTAGGCGATAACTCGGTCTCCGTATGTCGGAATCGAGTACCGTCAGTTGTAACGCGTGTCTAATACCTACGCGGTGCTGTGTGTGTGTTTGTGTGGCGTTCGGACGGACGATGCGGGTTTCGGGCTCTTTTTCGGTTTTTTGGCTAAGTGTGGTTCAGTTTCGCAAACTAGGCGATAACTCGGTCTCCGTATGTCGGAATCGAGTACCGTCAGTTGTAACGCGTGTCTAATACCTACGCGGTGCTGTGTGTGTGTTTGCGTGGCGTTCGGACGGACGATGCGGGTTTCGGGCTCTTTTTCGGCTTTTTGGCTAAGTGTGGTTCAGTTTCGCAAACTAGGCGATAACTCGGTCTCCGTATGTCGGAATCGAGTACCATCAGTTGTAACGCGTGTCTAATACCTACGCGGTGCTGTGTGTGTGTTTGCGTGGCGTTCGGACGGACGATGCGGGTTTCGGGCTCTTTTTCGGCTTTTTGGCTAAGTGTGGTTCAGTTTCGCAAACTAGGCGATAACTCGGTCTCCGTATGTCGGAATCGAGTACCGTCAGTTGTAACGCGTGTCTAATACCTACGCGGTGCTGTGTGTGTGTTTGCGTGGCGTTCGGACGGACGATGCAGGTTTCGGGCTCTTTTTTCGGCTTTTTGGCTAAGTGTGGTTCAGTTTCGCAAACTAGGCGATAACTCGGTCTCCGTATGTCGGAATCGAGTACCGTCAGTTGTAACGCGTGTCTAATACCTACGCGGTGCTGTGTGTGTGTTTGCGTGGCGTTCGGACGGACGATGCGGGTTTCGGGCTCTTTTTCGGCTTTTTGGCTAAGTGTGGTTCAGTTTCGCAAACTAGGCGATAACTCGGTCTCCGTATGTCGGAATCGAGTACCGTCAGTTGTAACGCGTGTCTAATACCTACGCGGTGCTGTGTGTGTGTTTGCGTGGCGTTCGGACGGACGATGCGGGTTTCGGGCTCTTTTTTGGCTTTTTGGCTAACTGTGGTTCAGTTTCGCAAACTAGGCGATAACTCGGTCTCCGTATGTCGGAATCGAGTACCGTCAGTTGTAACGCGTGTCTAATACCTACGCGGTGCTGTGTGTGTGTTTGCGTGGCGTTCGGACGGACGATGCGGGTTTCGGGCTCTTTTTCGGCTTTTTGGCTAAGTGTGGTTCAGTTTCGCAAACTAGGCGATAACTCGGTCTCCGTATGTCGGAATCGAGTACCGTCAGCTGTTCACAGTATCTACTTGTACCACAAATATCACACGACCTCTTATCTTTATTGACATCACCGTAATACAATATACAGTCATTCTCACAAGCATCAATCTTCTCATACCCTAGATTGAGCCTTTTGACCATTTTCTTCACATCATAGTACGACTTCGGTAACTTATTGCCTGCAGGTAAACACTCCTTCACAATGCTTAACAGTTCATTAAAACCTCTCTCGCTACAGTCATGCTCATTCTTGAAGTGTAAAAACTTAGTCACAACAGATAAGACGGTGTGTTTTTCGTGCCCGTCATACAGTGGTGTCGCTGCTTCATGCAATAACTCATAGAAACCCTTAGCCCCATCATTCGGCTCTTGCTCGACGCTACTGCCATCCCTATCTGTATTCCACTGAACGTACGAACCAGCAGCTTCGACTATCATGTTAGTACAGTCAAAGTTTTCGTCACCTCTGGATTCCGGTTCTGATTCATGTTCATCCAACCAGGTTTCCCCATGATAGATCCATGTCGTATAACCCTGCTTGAACCCATACGCAAATAAGTCGCACATGACATCACTCCTTTCCTTCCACACTTCATTCACACACCTCTTACAAGGACATCTGATCTCACCGCCGCTGACTTGCTCAAACGCGAAGTTGAGAAACTGTTCAACCCCACTACGATACTCAGAGCTAAGCCCACTCCTATCAGTGGCTACCCTACGTTCCATCCAACTTCGATCAACAGACATCTCGGACAACTGTCTGCTATATATATGGAAAGTTAGACAAACACAATCAAGTCTCCAAGTTAATGTATATGCAAGCTTATGAGTTTCCTAACTTCATCTCCCACTCTAACGGGTCAGGCTTCTATCCCATTCCCGGATGTGTCGCCTCACTGATGCCAACAACTTAAACACATCTTTACATTTTTCAGAATTTTCGGCAGCACCTCCCCATGGTCTTCAAGTACACGAAATAGACTAACAAATCGTAGTCTAAATATGCACCCGAAGAACATCAAGAGATATATACTGACCGAAAATTCAAAAAATATAAAGACGTGCTCAAGTCGTTAACACCGACCTAAGTGAGATCGAAACATACAAGAACAGTCCCAAAACAGGGACTATTTGAGATTCACTCCTACTAAGTGAATCTCAAACGGGTTTCTAAGCTTCCTAAACTATATGAAAATATGCACGTGTCAAGAAATTGAAGTATCCACTAAATAGTAATGATAAATTAAGAAGATTATGTCATTTTATAATTGTAAAAAATTGACAATGTCAACTATAAACGAATGTGTTCCAACATATTTTACTCTTACTCATATTTTCTTAGCAACGTACTCGATCAAAAACACTTGACAACTATAAACAAATGTTTTAAATTTTTGCAATGCATTATGTTTTCAATGCCAATCTGTTTTGGTGTTTTTAATGCCAACTAGTTTTTGAAAACGAACTAAGCCCCAAATTGTTGGTCGAGACAAATACAGAGCTCAAGTACATAATTATATAATGCAACCTCTATATATTGATCCCAGGTCTACAGTATACACTGAACCTAGGTTAATAACTACACTGAACCACTATTTCATGGCTTTAGTACAATTATTAAATAAAGTAAATAGAAAAGGAAAACTTTGAGCAAAACTTTCAAATGGGAAAAATCATATACCAGTTTACATACACTAAATGATGAATAAACTAAACTACTTCAAGTTTTATACCCTAATTAAACTAGTAATAAGAATTGAATAAAAACCATAAATATGAATCAACAAGCTGCTATACAAACTGAAAAGTATTGCATTATATGAATATCACCCACATCAAGTTCATCTATTCAACCCACTTAAACAACCCCCAATGTGAAATCAAAGTTACCACTGATAGAATTCTATGTATATGAGCAATAAATCATGTGCAGTGGCTATTAAGAGAAGAAACATTACCTTTACTCTTAATTTGATAGCTGAAGAAGAACAGTGGCCGGCCGACTAGTTGAAGAAGAACAGCGAGTCGCCGTCGGTGAATAGTGGCGAGGAAAGAGGGAGAAGAAACCGACGCAGGCGAGGGAGGAAAGGGACGAATACACTGGGCATTGAAATAATGGAGTCTTCAATTGAGAGGAAAACGACCAAATTGAGAGAGAAAGGAGAAAACGCAGAACACAGAGGGAAAATGAAAAAGAAGACGTTGCCGTCGCGAACCAGGGTTATAAAAAACATTACTCATTCTCGACGGCGATTACCGTCGACCAAGTCCCGTCGCCATTAATTCATTCGCGACGGCTGTGCCGTCGCCAATGAGTTTTATGTCCGTCGCTAATAAGTTTTCCCTCCACCGCCAAAGTTTTGCACCTATTTTTCCTGGGGAAAAAATGTATTAGCGACGGTATTCATTAGCGACGGCAGTGCCGTCGGCATTGACAGTATTAACGACGGTTTCCGTGCCGTCGCCAAAGACCCCATCGCCAATGACCAATTTCCTTGTAGTGAATATTAGAGATTCGTATTACAGTTTATCCAAGATCAATAATACTCTATAACAACCAATTTCGAAGCAAAATTCAAGAATAATTATCAAAACATGGATACAATCAAAGTTAGTAACCATAATAGACATCTTGGACAAAAAGGAGAAAATTTCATTTTTTAGTGAATAGTGCCGTATTCGTGAATAGTGTTGTATACGTGAATAGTGCCGTATACGTGAATAATAACCCCAACACAAAAAGTTCTAAATTTGATAAAAAGTTCAAACCAATATTTTGGCATAATGATATTGAAAGAATAACATCATTAGGAAGAAAATAACATCCCTTACATCAAAAAGACAGTACTTCTGACTAGAATACTGGATATAATGCTGAAGGAACTTGCACCGTATAACAACACTCAAAGTATCAAAATACTCACAAGAATACGCTCGATAATATAGAGAGAGAAAGAGAGAAAACTTATTTCTGGTGTGATTTTCAATTCTAACTTAGCCCTCTATTTATAGGAAAATGTTAGCACGCCGAAGCAGACTTGACCTGCAACCTGATGGATTTACCTGCTACTATTCCCACCCACCATATTTGAATAAAAATTCCAGCACATTTCTCACCAACCAAAAGTGGGGCCCACCAATTCTAGAATTTTCCACCAAAATGATAAATTTCGAAACTTCAACAATTTCTGAACCAGTCACCTCTTAAAATTCATAACAAATCATACATTCATTTTTAACGGTTCAAAATTTGTGGACATATACCCAACTTATATATGTATGACATATCCAAAAATCACAACGATCCAACGGTCGGATTAAAAATTATAACTCACGCAATATATCTTAAAAACACTGGTTTACTTTTTAATACCTCCATTCCGACAAAAATACTGATAAAATACCTCAACATTAACTCCTTCATTTTTAACCACAATAAATATATCCAACATTTATATCAACATAAAATAAATATTTTCTTATCATATGAATCAATAATTAATTATTCATAAATAATTTTACAAAATCACATTTATGACAACCAGGCCGTTCCCAGGAAAGAGGGGGCTTTCCAATAAGGATTTCTCCTTACTAGCGCACAATTAGGTGACCAAACCTCTTTTTGACAGAACTTTCTAGACATTGCCAATAATGTTATCTAATAATATTATTCAAATAATATGAATTATTGATCTGATAATGAGAAATACTGTGCAGTGATAATTATTGAAACAACATTAATATAAAATATCAACGCAACAATTATTGAATCAATAAAATAAAATATTGAACAATAACTATTGTAACAATTATTGAGTAGTGCCTTCTTACATAAGGATCAATAATTCATCAATACTGTGCAATACCGTGTGCTACTGTGCAACCACGCGTATTACTGTATTTTAACCACCAAGTATTCCAATAGTGTTAACGGTAACAATTACGCCGTTATTTATAAAACTCAAACTTTGTCATTTTTTTCATCCGACAGTTATCCGTTATGGGGCCCACAAATGGCTACGCCATCGTACGAATATTCCCCAACAGAAAGAATATTCCTCGACCTAACGAATATTCCCCGACACAATGAATATTTTATAACCACTTGCTTATTTTGCAAAATTTGCACATTTCACCCATAACCAAAGTATTATATCAAATTAACTCCATATTATTTCAAGATAATAAATAGAGAAAATTCAATTTTATTTATAATAAGTTGGGGTCTTACATATAATGTTTATTTGCTTGCTTTATAATTTTAAAATTTATTCTACTGATGTTTTTTATATTGATGATTACTTATTAAATACATTGGCTACCTTCCTGCAACTGTTGGTTACTGTCTAATCTGGATTTTGTTAGTATATAATGTTGACTTTGTTATTGTGTAAAATTACAATGGTTACTGCATAATATTACCCCAGTTCATGTTCTGGTTACTAACATTATGTAGTTTGGTTACTGTCTAACCTTGAGTTGGTTACTTTACAGACCATAAGTTAACAGTAATAAAAAATATACTAAAAGGTTGGTTACTGTCTAATATGTATTTAGATAATGTAAGGTATTTATTTTGTTACTGTATAATGTTATTGTGTTTTATAATTGTTTCTTTTAATCTGATTATATATATTGGTTGCTGAATACTATTTAATTGGTTATTGTATAATATTTATTTGATTGTTGAATAATATTAATGTACATGTGTACTGATGTTTTTTGCAGTTATGAAAAGATCTGATTCAGTGGCAATTTAGTAATTTTATTCAAGTTTGGAGTGTTGGATTTTGGCGTTTTCGGAGCCTAATTTCATTGGAAACGGGTCAACGATTAAAAGTCACGAGCTCTGCTCGTGAACTGCATGGTTTTTTTGGTCAAATTCCATCATTTAGGCCTTCAAAATTGCATGTAAAAATTTGGTTTATGTTCTCGTTACTAAGATTATGTAGTTTGGTTACTGTCTAATATTGATTTGGTTACTTTACAATGTTTATTCAGTTATCAGACAATGGAGATGATTCCGGTTGTGCTTTATTTCAACGGAACATAAACAAAGAGTGTGTAAATATATAATTGTTTATTGTTAGTAACCATTAACCACATGATTGATAACTTTTTTGATGGTGTACAGTAACTAAAATTGTTATTGATTAATATTTTGATTTTTGATTCCATCATGAGTTGTCAATATAAAGTAAACATATACATTAAACAATTGGTAACTGTTCTGAAATATTTTTATGTAAATTGGTTACCCATCTAAAATAAAATGGTTACCTCTATATTCATATTTAGTTACCAACTGGACCACCAACTGGACCATTTCCAAATAACTTTTATAACTATATAATTTAAAAATATCCATGAGCTAGATAAATGGAAACCCTCACATGTACATTAAGCACTTGATAACTGTTCTAATATAAGTTTTTAATTAATTGATTACTAACAAAAACTAAAATGGTTACCCTTATATGCAGGTTTGGATACCAACTGTACCTCTCAAATTATTTTTATTTTAATATGAGATTTATAAGTGACCATCATATATATAAATGAGAACTCTTAATGGGAGTTTCTTATTCTATCATGATAACGGGGTATAAATAAAACATATACATTTAACATTTTATAACAGTCCAGATGTGACGCCCCCAAAATTAGGTATACATCATCCATCTTGAGTCGCCAGATACATGGTACAGAATTTAAATACAACTTAATAATACAACTGTCGTGTACAATACGACAAAATATAAACTGTGAGTTTGAATACAAATATTGTCTACTAGAGAGTATACAAATTCAAAAGGAGTCCTCATTACAATTATTATCACACTATTTCACAGAATACTGAGAACTACTAATGCACCATCTAGGACCATCACTCTGTTCCCTGACTAGTCCCAGCTACGTTCTCATTTCCTAAAGAGAACAATAAAAGAAAGGGTGAGCTCAACTAGCCCAGTAAGAAATATTATGACTAAGATAATGCCGAATAATTTATCGTTAGCCTTCAATAGTGTTAAACTGATAAAATATAATAACTATCAATTTTAACTACAGCGGAACAAGCAATCCATTAGAAGAGTCAAGTAGGGAATAAAATCTACTATCTTCTATGATTTAAAATCACTTTTATCGCTGGGACTCAGCTTAATAAATAATCCACATCATTGAATCACCCCTGCACTACGGCCAAGGATAATCTTTAGTATCACGACCACGAATTATCCATGCACAACGTCTAAAGATAATCATATTTTCATCAACGGTCCTGATCATGCCATAAAACAATTCATCTTTGCACCCTTGGCCGATGAGAATCCATAGGCATAATAATACCAAAAACTGTCCATCAATGCATTACGGGCCAATGAGGATTTTTTCCACAACATTTGTAACATTACGGTCATGATTATACCGAATAATCCCTGGTCATAATCATACCAAGTCCATCTATGCACTACATGCCACAGATGACTTACAACATAATATAAACATGAGGATGATGACAATGATATAAGAATTCAATAAAACAAGTTCAAGAATTAATTTATCCAGGAACTAATAAAGTCCAAATTGTCAACATGATACTTCTTGTAGAGTAAAATTCAAGAATGCTCAGAAGAATATTTTCATGAAAAGATACTGGATAAAGCGCAAATATCAAGGATATTCCACTAATTTCATGGAGTATAGAAACTAAAACTTTAACCAACTGAGTATAATAGAATATATGAAACTGCAAATGGATTTTCACCCGCAATGCAGTAATCCACGTATACAGATCATTTCCATAATTTAATAAGGAATGAATACAAAGGATTATTCACCATGCATGTGGTAATCTACATAGACAAGTTATTCCAACAGAATAATAAAGAATGGAATAACAGAAGGATTCACCATGCGTGCGATAGACTGCACAGACAGGTTATTCCCAACAGAATAATAAATAATGGAACCAGGTCCGGCGTAAAATGCACAGACAGGATATTCTGACAGAATAATAAATATTGTAACCAGGTCCGGTGTAAACGCACAGACAGGATATTCCGACATAATAATAAAGAACGGAATAATAAATAATGGAACCAGGTCAGGTGAAATTCGCACCGAAAGGATATTCCGACAGAATAATAAAAAATAGAATAATAGAAGAATTTCACCATGTATGCAGTACTTCGCATAAAAAGGTTATTCCAACATAATAATAAAGAATGGAATAATAGAAGAATTTTACCATGTATGTGGTACTTCGCATAGACAGGTTATTCCAACATAATAATAAAAAATGGAATAAAAGAAGTCCTCTTCATGAATACAAAAGAACAATGCCCCTTACAGGTACAACAAATAATATCCCTTACCTTTGAAAGAAGAGTATTCCGACTGGTAAGACGAGAATATACTCGAAGAAAATTTGTACTACGCTAAAAGCTTTTTTAAACTCAAAAAAAATACGCTCAAGATTATAGAAGAAGAACTCTCTCTATAGTTTCTCTCTCTAGAGTTTCAGTGAATTCGTAAGAAATAATGAATGAATGAGCTTCTATTTATAGAAGAATGGACTGCATAGTAACTAACTCATGAACGATTCATATTGATTTACTTTAATCTGACGGTCCATATTTAAAGCAAAATCTTTTAAATAAAATATAATATATTCTATTTATAATCTAATAAAACGAATAACTTTATAAAAGATTTTACTATGCAAATACTATACAAGTACTATGCAAATACTATACATGCACTATGCAAATACTATGCATAATAAAATAGAATATATTCTAATTATTGTCTAATAAAACAGATAACTTTATAAAAGTATTCTGTTTTATATAAACAGATTTTACTATGCAAAATACTATGCAAACACTATACAATACTATGCATAATAAAATATAATATATTCTATTTATAGAATAACTTTATAAAAGTATTCTGTTTTATTACATTAATAATACCAATAAAATAAAACTGAGTGACTTATCACATAAATATCAATAATCAATACCGTGTGCTACTATGCAACCACGCGTATTACTGTACTTTTAACACCGGGTGTTTCAAATGTTAACGATAAAACTTCCGCTGTTATTTTCATAAAGTATTTTTTCATTTTCTCAATCCGACAATAATTCTATTATGGGGTCCACTAATGATTGTGCCGTCATACGAATATTTTCTGTTAAAACGAATATTCCCCGACCAATCGAATATTATACAACAACTTGCATACTTTTGCAAAATTTATAAATACTACCCACAACTATAACACTATCTCAAATCCACACCATAATATTAAAAAAAAAAAATTCGAGAAAATTAAATCTTTATTCATAAAATCTGGGGTCTCACAATCTCCCCTCCTTATGAAATTTCGCCCTCGAAATTTACGTACGTACCTGGTATGTCGAACAGGTGAGGATACCTTGACTTCACTTCAAATTCTAACTCTTGAGGTATAACCTTTGAGCGTCGAATATGATCTTTCTTATCCAAGATGTTAACACGTATCTCCTCATACGTTAAATCTTTTGTTATCTCATTCGGTTCTAAATTAATAATGTGGTTCGAGTCGTCCACATATTTACGCAACATCGATACAGAAAAAAACGTTATGAACACGCAACATACTTGGCGGTAAAACGAGTCTATAGGCCACAATTCATACTCGATCGAGGATTTCAAATGGGCCAATTAAATCAAGGGCTGAGATTTCCTCTTTTCATCGTTCTTGCTTCTAGAATAACGCCCTCTTGAACCTTCTTCTTCACATTCATCAGCTCCGGGTGTGTAGCTTGAGTGACTTTAACTTTATCGATTAAAGTCGATTCTACTCGTATATTCGTTATCTTCACTTGGGTTCCTAGAGTCTTTAACTCTATCTTCATCATTTGTAAGTCGTACGAAATGGGCCTTTGTGTTAACAACATCGCACTCGTAAACGCATATGATCTTCTACTTAACGCGTCAGCTACCACGTTCACTTTCCCACGATGGTAGTGAATGGTACGATCGTAATCTTCAACAGCTCGAGCCAACGTCTTTGGCACATTACACATTCGTTTTAGGTGAAGAAAATATTTGAGGGTTTTAGAAATGGGTTTCGAACTGGGGTCAATACAAAATTCGATTTCACGCTCTAGGGGTAGGCTAAGAAGTCTTTAAGAATACGTTAGGAAATTTATTAACAATAGAAATATCATTCAAAACTGTGACCCTCATCCAAGACTTGGATAACACATGTAATGAAGGTTTCTCCTAACGGAGTTTCAACCGATAAGTCAAAGTCTAACTTCTCCGAAGTCAAATTTAAATGTTGAGCGCAAGCAAGAGAGATAAAAGAATGGGTAGAACCGATATTTAATAAGGTATAGACTTCGCAAGAATTTATAATTAACTAACTCGTGCTAACTTCGTTCGGGTTACTCGCTTTTTGAGATGTCACGAAAAACGCTCTTATCGACTTTGTTTTGTTTGTATCTGCCTTTGGTGCCACCGTTTCAGCTGAACTTGACTTCACTATACGACAAAATTGAGCTAAATGACCTTCTTTTCTTGAAATTTCAACTTCTATTATCTTGACCATGATTACCACCGAAGTGGTTACCATTCTTGGCATGATAATTTCCCCCACGATGGTTATCATTGTTCCAATGGCCGTTGCCACTGGTATGATTATTATCGTGTTGTTGGTTTTTACCTTTTGGTTGAGCTGATTCAACGGTCTCATGTGCTTCATTGCTTATCTCAGCATTTTCATATGCCATTTTCAAACACTGTCACAAAACAAAGGTTAATTGATATGTAACATATTATCCCTATATTCTGACCGACCAATTAAATACCAAATAAATTTAGGTAGGTCATACTAGCGAAGAAATTCTTCATCTTTCTTCTCCTAGTTCTATTCTCACATCCTAACTAGGGATCATATCCCTAAGCTCTGATACCAACTGTGACGCCCCCAAAATTAGGTATACATCACCCATCTTGAGTCGCCAGATACATGGTACAGAATTTAAATACAACTTAATAATACAACTGTCGTGTACAATACGACAAAACATAAACTGTGAGTTTGAATACAGATATTTTCTACTAGAGAGTATACAAACTCAAAAGGAGTCCTCATTACAATTATTATCACACTATTTCACAGAATAGTGAGGACTACTAATGCACCATCTAGGACCATCACTCTGTTCCCTGATTAGTCCCAGCTACGTTCTCATTTCCTAAAGAGAACAATAAAAGAAAGGGTGAGCTCAACTAGCTCAGTAAGAAATATTATGACTAAGATAATGCAGAATAATTTATCGTTAGCCTTCAATAGTGTTAAACTGATAAAATATAATAACTATCAAGTTTAACTGCAGCGGAACAAGCAATCCATTAGAAGAGTCAAGTAGGGAATAAAATCTACTATCTTCTATGATTTAAAAGGTTTATCATCACTTTTATCGCTAGGACTCAGCTTAATAAATAATCCACATCATTGAATCACCCCTGCACTACGGCCAAGGATATTCTTTAGTATCACGACCACGAATGATCCATGCAGTACGTCTAAAGATAATCATGTTTTCATCAACGGTCCTGATCATGCCATAAAATAATTCATCTTTGCACCCTTGGTCGAAGAGAATCCATAGCCATAATCATACCAAAAACTGTCCATCAATGCACTACGGGCCAATGATGACTTTTTCCACATCATTTGTAATATTACGGTCATGATTATACTTAATAATCTCTGGTCATAATCATACCAAGTACATATATGCACTACAGGCTTAATATGACTTTTAACATAATATAAACACGAGAATGATGACAATTATATAAGAATTCAATAAAACAAGTTCAAGAATTAATTTATCCAGGAACTAATAACGTCCAAATTGTCAACATGATACTTCTTGTAGAGTAATTTCAAGAATTCTCAGAAGAATATTTCCATGAAAAGATACTGAATGAAGCGCAAATATCAAGGATATTCCACTAATTTCATTGAGTATAGAAACTAAAACTTTAACCAACTGAGTATAATATAATATATGAAACTGCAAATGGATTTTTCACCCGCCAGGTAGTAATCCACGTATACAGATCATTTCCACAATTTAATAAGGAATGAATACAAAGGATCATTCACCATGCATGTGGTAATTCACATAGACAGGTTATTCCAACAGAATAATAAAGAATGGAATAACAGAAGGATTCACCATGCGTGCGATAGACTGCACAGACAGGTTATTCCCAACATAATAATAAATAATGAAACCAGGTACGGCGTAAAATGTACAGACAGGATATTCTGACAGAATAATAAATATTGGAACCAGGTCTGGCGTAAACGCACAGACAGGATATTCCGACAAAATAATAAAGAACGAAATAATAAATAATGGAACCAGGTCAGGCGAAATTCGCACCGACAGGATATTCCGACGGAATAATAGAAGAATTTCACCATGTATGCGGTACTTCGCATAAACAGGTTATTCCAACATAATAATAAAGAATGAAATAATAGAAGAATTTCACCATGTATGCGGTACTTCGCATAAACATGTTATTCTAACATAATAATAAAGAATGGAATAATAGAAGAATTTCACCATGTATGTGGTACTTCGCATAGACAGGTTATTCCAACATATTAATAAAGAATGGAATAACAGAAGTCCTCTTCATGAATACAAAAGAATAATACCCTTACAGGTACAACAAATAATATCCCTTACCTTTGAAAGAAGAGTATTCCGACTGGTAGGACGAGGATATACTCGAAAAAAACTTGTACTACGCTAAAAGCTTTCTTAAACTCTAAAAAAATACGCTCAAGATTATAGAAGAACTCTCTCTATAGTTTCTCTCTCTAGAGTTTCAGTGAATTCGTAAGAAATAATGAATGAATGAGCTTCTATTTATAGAAGAATGGACTGCATAGTAACTAATTCATGAACGGTCCAGATTGATTTATTTTAATCTACGGTCCATATTTAAAGCAAAATCTTTTAAATAAAATATAATATATTCTATTTATAATCTAATAAAACGAATAACTTTATAAAAGATTTTACTATGAAAACACTATGCAGGCACTATGCAAATACTATGCAGGCATTATGCAAATACTATGCAGGCACTATGCAAACACTATGCATAATAAAATATAATATATTCTAATTATTGTCTAATAAAATAGATAACTTTCTAAAAGTATTCTGTTTTATATAAAAAGATTTTACTATGCAAATACTATGCAACACTATGCATAATAAAATATAATATATTCTATTTATAGAATAACTTTATAAAAGTATTCTATTTTATTACATTAATAATACCAATAAAACAAAATTAAGTGACTTATCACATAAGCATCAATAATCAATACCGTGTGCTACTATGCAACCACGTGTATTACTGTACTTTTAACATTGGGTGTTTCAACAGTTAACGGGAAAACTTTCGCCGTTATTTTCATAAAATATTTGTGTCATTTTCTCAATCCGACAATAATTTTGTTGCGGGGTCCACCAATGATTGTGCCGTCGTACGAATATTTCCTGTTAAAACGAATATTCCCCGACCAATCGAATATTATACAACAACTTGCATACTTTGCAAAATTTATAAATACTACCCACAACTATAACACTATCTCAAATCCACACCATAATATTAAAAAATATTTCGAGAAAATTAAATCTTTATTCATAAAATCTGGGGTCTCACACCTGATACAAATTTATAATTATCTGGTTACTAACAAAAACAAAAATGGTTACTATATATGTAGGTTTGGATACCAACTTAACATTTTAACTGAAATAACCGATGTATATTGTCCTGAATCAATTTTATATAAATTTGGTTACTCACAAAAAATAAAAGGGTTACCTCTATATGCAAATTTAAATACCAATTGTACAATTTCCAGATAATTTTTATGAGTATGTAATTTATAATTATACATCAACTAGATAAATAAGACACTCTCACATGTACATTTAACACTTGATGTTTGTCCTGATACAACCTTGTAACTATCTGGTTACTAATAACAGTAATCATAATGTAACATAATAAAACAGTAACCACATAATTATATGATAGTAACCAGGACAGTTTTTAATGATAACCAAAACAGAAACATTATGTAATGAAATCCAGTTTAGGCAATCCATGTATACTAAACAATTACATATTAACCAGAATAAAAAATAAAAGTAACCAAAATCCCACATTGAGGGCACAATAATAGTAGCAAAACCATAAGATAACAGTAACCAAAACATAATAAAGAAGTAACCAAATAGTTATATGAAAGTAACCATAACATGTTTTAATAATGATAACCAAAACAGAAACAACCTGTATATCCAACCCAGTTTAGGCAACACATGTATACTCTGACATGTACATTTAACACTTGAATTATGTCCTGATACAAGCTTGTAAATATCTGGTTACTACCAATAAATACAATGGTTACAATTCTATGCATGTTTGGTTACCAACTGCACCTTTCAAACAATGTATCAGACACAACTTTGAAGTAGCAAATACGGACCAACAAACAAAGTCAAATCACTAGTAATATAATCAAATTTGTAATCTCCTTTACAAAAGTTCCAATAAACATTATAGACTCACCCGAACTAACAAACAATGTCAAATGGTTATGGATATTCAACAAAAACCAAAGTATGAAACACAATTCAGAAGGACAGTACAACGACAACCATAACTAATCAAAATCTGGTACAAATCTTCGTGAAAATTCTCTGAAGTTGTGAAAAAGCCAACTGCGGAGGCGCATCTCGTCTGGAAGGAAATCTCTAGTTCCTTTGAGAGGATTAACGTCAATTTTCTGTCAGAGTTGAGAGACAGTGGTGTTGCGGCGGTAGCGGAGAAGGAAGACGACGATTGGCTTCGAGAGGAGAGAGAGTAGAAAAGGCAGGGAGAGAGAAAAGTAGTAAGGGCGAAGAGAGACCGAACGAGAAGGGAGTCTTTCAGGAAAATGAAAACTAATTTGCCATATGTCAGTTCATTAATATTAATCCCTTAAATTAAGAACTCTTGGATGTATGATTTTTGTAATTACTTTTAAAAATGTACTAATATATGTAATTAACCCTATTTGTTAATATCGATTTTGAGCTCAAGAAGACTACACTTGATGAGAGAATGAAGGAATTGGGCCTGACGCGGCAACTCAGAACTAGAATTGTAGCTCAACCTCATGAAGATGAAGTTTATATGGACGACATAAATGTGGATGACATATTATAAGGTTTGAAGTTTATTGAATGGCTTAATTATTAGGAGTAACATACTTATATTACATGTCAAGGACATGCTTATATTTTAGAATTTAGGGATGAAGGGAGTTGCAAATAAGTATACCTGGTACAAAAATATTATGAAAAAGGATCACTTGATAAAAAATAGTATATTAATACATATAGCTTTTTTCTAGAATAATAAGAGGGACACTTGCTGGCCCGAGCATTACGTGCTAGTTCTCAAGCTCTACAACTAACCAACAGTAGAACTCACATACATTCACTGCATCCTGCAACATCAAATAATTTGACCCCCGAGAGTCTGCATTCAATCTGTTCTAACCGGAAAGGATTTCCCCAACGTTGAAGTGACAGTATCAGAGCCGGGGGCTGTTATTAAGTTGCCGCTATCAGACATGTAGAAGTAGTTGTAGTTAATTCTAGTGACCAAATCAGCCAAATGAGGAAACTGCCCCACATTCAGCTTAAAAGATAGGACCTGAATAGCCAAGATAAGACAGATTTAGGATTCTGTATGTAATACACACACACACAAACACACACACACACACACACACACACACATATATATATATATATATATATATATATATATATATATATATATATATATATATATATATATACGGAAAGCTTCAAGAGCATAATTCTTAAATAGCATAATTTTATCAAAACGACGTAGTTTTAGAGGGACGCGGTGGCATTTTTGTAAATACGCGGTGGCATGGTATTTACAAAAATGTCACCGCGTCCCTCCAAAACTACGTCGTTTTGATAAAATTATGCTATTTAAGGCATTATGCTATTTAAGAATTATGCTCTTGAAGCTTCCCGTATATATATATATATATATATATAGAGTCCGGATCAGGTCCGGACTCCCGGATTTTAACAAAATCCGGACATTTTTTTTTTGAAACAACTAAAAAAAAAAAAAATTTTATGGAATTGGAATTTTTACATTATACAGTATTTTGGGCGTGATTTGGATGCCTATAACAAAACATGTCTGTACAGTCTGGGCAGACTGTACATACATTGGTTGGTGTAGGTATTAAAAACACACCCAAAACACTGTATTATTGAAAAATTTCAGTTCCATAAATATTTTTTTTTAGTTGTTCTACAAAAAAAAAAATAAAAAAATAAAAAATTGGGTCCGGATTTTCTCCCGTCCGGGAGGTCCGGACCTGATCCATTTCATATATATATATATATATATATATATATATATATATATATATATATGCACACATGGGATGTAAGGAAATGCACGTAGTACTTGTATTTTCAGCGTATGCATGATATTGATTCAATATCAAGAACTAATGTGAATAGATGATCAACACAAGTTTGGATAGAAGACTACTCTGAGGAGGAAGGCTATGCAATCATCGAACTGTTTCTCTATTCGGTCCACTTCCATTTCACATCTAGCTTTGATGGCAGAAACTGCTCCGCCACTGCTTAGTGTCTGCTGAATGGAATAGAAGTCCAGGGCCAATCCAAGGATAGTGTTGATGCGGCTGGCAATGAGTGCCCACTGGAAGCAAAAGAGAACCCCAGTTTTACAAAGATTACCAACTTCTAAGAAGATTTAAGTGCTGCACAAGCGGCTTGCAAAAGCAAAGAAGACAGCAGCAGTTACTAACCAGCTTGTCTGGAACAACAAAGCACTGGCGCTGAATTGACAATAAGTAGGCCTCGTGTACTTCGATCACTTCATCCAAAGATCCAGCTGCTTCCATACCTTCGCAGAGTTCACACCATGCACTATGATATACCTGCTTATCAAATTTTGATCAGAAATCTAACGGCTGGAACTAGTTTCACTCGTAGAAAATCAGTGTAAAAGGTACTTATGTGAAACTACAGTCGAAAGCAGCAAGCATTCAACTTAATTATCTAAGGATTTCAAATCTAAAGCAGCTTAGGTAAAGGGGGCAGGGAGGGAAAAATAGGGGGAGGAGTACGAGGACGTGAGGAGATAATGAAAGGAAACGAATATTCCGTATTAAGTTACTGAGCTTCTCGTTGTTAATAATTTCATAAAGTTACCCTCATGATTTCTGTCCCCAACTTGGTTATTTGATTTGATTTTCTTTTGGACACTTGGCACCACTTTCTATTTTGTTAATTTTTGAAAAGTAATATATCTTGTGCAAAGCAACTGAACTACATGCAACTAACCAGAACGGGTCAAACTTTGTCAGAACAAACATACAACACTAACCTGTAAATGCTGAAAAAGATAAACCCAACATATACACTAATATTTGAGCCATATTACATGGCTTAAATATAAATTACTACCCTAAACTATTAGCCTTTTTCCACTTCGATGATTGACCTTTTAATTTTTTCAATCAAATCATTAAACTATTAATTTTTTCCACTTCGATCCAATTTAAGTTGCCACATCATAAATTGATGATGTGGTCAGCTGACTAGACAAACTAATGCTTATGTGTAATTAAAAAAATTATTATTTTAATAACCAACAAGCCTAATCAATTAATACATTCAAAAAAAATAATTAAACTTAACTCAAACTTATTTAATAAAAAGAACAAACATTAATAACAAACATAAATGCAGAAATAAAATAAAAAGAAATAAAAAATAAGATCAAATGTCCCGTGCTTCATATTCCTCTTCTTCTTCTGAAAAAATTCCCAAATCATAACCCTAAACTTCAAACACCACACAATCAGTGATAGCCATCAACCCCATCTCAAGTGCCATTCTCCAACTTTCTTCTACCCCTCCCAAAAACAATTCATCTAAAACGACGACGCCGCGTCCCCATCTCCGAAATCACCTCCGATTTGCCGTTGAACCACCGCCTCTCTCTACAAATCTGAAAATGTCTGCTTCATCATCACCAAAATCCTCATTGTCGACCTCCTCTCTTCTCGCCTCCACCCCTCCGCCGTCGCCGGCGTTATTCTCCTCAACACGCACTCTCTCTCCTCCACCTCCACCTCCACCTCCACCGAAACCTTTATTATTCGAGTTTTCCCCTTTTCCTATTCCTTACTCTTGCAAATATGTATACAATGGGCCAATGGGAGTTCTATCTATCATAGGAAAGAATTTTGAACAAGGAAAGGAAATGGCCGCTGAAGGTGAAGGGTCGTCAAAAAAGCAAAGACAACCAAATTTGATACATATAGAAAAGATGCCTTCCTGCCTCATTCCCCACTCTTGCATACGCCATCCTGCCTCATTCCCCATTCTTGCATACAAATTGCTGAGAGATTTGGGTATTCGGTAAAAAGCGAAATCTGAAGTGAGAGAGAGGATGGATTTAGTTATATTTTATTTATTGTTTTGTTTTATTATTAATTTACTATTTTGCCCTTATTACTTGTATATAATGATAAAATTTTTTTGAAAAATGACTCAATTTTAACACATAAGCACTAACATGCCATGTATTCAAGCCACGTCAGCAATTTCTGACGTGGCAGACCCAATTAAATGGAAGTGGAAAAAATTAATAGTTCAATCATCTAATTGACAAAATTGAAAGGTGAATAACCGAAGTGGAATATGGTCTATAGTTTAAGTTAGTAATTTATATTTAAGCCTTAATTAATATGAAAAAAAACAGCTCAATATGGTAAAAACAAGTATATGAAAGGAGACTGTGGCTGTCTTGTGACCCTTAATTAACAAAAGAGACTCATTATAGTGCAGGTTCAGGCATGAAGACACACATTAGTTCAAGAGAACAGAGTCTAAAGACGATATAATATAACAGGGCTCCCATCATTTTGCTTTTAGGGATATGCCACGTCTGACCGACAGCTGAACTTAACATAGTTGTAATCAAATTTCATAGATAATATTAAGAAGCCAAGAACACCTTAACCCCCATATATATATATATATATATATATATATATATATATAATAGCAGTTGAGAAAGACATTACTCTGTCCATCACATATTGGTGAAAGGCATCCACAAAATGAAGGAGCTTTTGCTCCACTAGCCAGTGATGCTTGCGATTGAGTGTTGCAGTGCCTCTATCCTGGAAAGGGCAAACCAATTAAATAATGTAATTTCTCAAAAATAAAAATTACATTTGGTAAGAATAATGACAATGGTTAATTTTCAAAATTGTAGCTTTCCATGTAATATAAAGATAATCCTCTATAAAGCTGCTCGTTATTTAATAGCAGTGCTATTACGAATCAGCATATTTAAGCTCTCAATGCTCTTCCTCGCGTGTCACCTCATATATGGCTCATGAAAGACCAAACTATAGATGGACTATAAGACGGGAAGAAAGAATCATGCAGAGAGACTTGAACCCCATAACCACACAGAACTGTAGAAGTCATGCATGTTAGCTTACTTAGTAGCTCCAAAGCTTGAGCTATTAGGGAATGGGTCAAACATTTATAGGCCTAAACATACACAAGGAAGATTTGGGAAGAATATAATATATGAATCACCTTCCACATCCACCTTCGAGCTTTATCAAGGACAAATTTCGCACGCTTGACCTTCAACAAGAAACTCATCACCTGCATGAAGGACATTTATAAATTTAATTACAAAGTAGGAACATAATAATGGCAATTAGAAAACATCATCGCAAAGTAAGATACCTGGTTATACTTCTTAATTGCCTCAGTATTAGCAATAAGTTCAAGTGGCCATGGTACCTATCATGTTTAATAATGACAACTAAATAAGTAATGTAAAGAGAATAGACATGTATAAAAATACACAGCACTTTTAAGCAATATAAAGAGTAGACATTAATTAAATAAGAAAACAAAGGAGATACTAAGCCATAAAATAGACCTTGTATGTGAACTTCAGTGAATCAAGACCGTCAATACCGAAGTTCTGCCCTTGACTTTTACGAGGAGTTGAGATTAGTATAGATGTATTTAGTTGCTCATCAACGCTCGAACCATGATGTTTTGTGATAGAAACAACTAATGCATCTGGTGCACTTAGTAGTATACCATCAGCAGAGTTTCTAATTGATTCCTGAGTCAAATAAACATTAACCTTAGCATCATCGGAAGATAAATTGAAACAAAAGGGAAACCTAGGGAAATTAACAAGGAACCCATGATCCAATAAAATTCATATGAATTTTTACTAGAACTAAAGGGCAATACACTTGATTTTTTTTATTGTACTTTGTCTTCACACTCAGTTTTCCAACATAAATGCAAAGCATAGGGGTCTACAGCAAAGAGAGAAAAAAAGGAAAAGAAAGTGTAAAATAACATAAGACCATTACAAATTTCATTAATTTGAATAAGTTTAATAGTACAGCTCAACATCAATTGTTTTATAAGAATACATATCTGTAGTTGTGGAAATATCAGTGCAGCTTAATAAGATGCGATAACCCATTTAGTGCAAATATCCTGATAGTTCAACTTCATAAGCTGAGCAAATCCCACGCACATTCAAATTTTGATAGTATCTACAATAACATTTTGGTTTTGTTAAGGCCTTATTAACAAAGATGGTGGCTACACTTCAGCTATAAATTACCTAAAAGTCTTTAACCATATTCAACTAGTGTTAGGATACCAAAGTCATAGCAAATTTCTTTTAAAAATACAGAAAAATGCAGAGAATCGAACAAAGAGAAGAAGGGGCAACAAATATAGATATTTTAACAAAAGAAAACTGCTGATCCTAATAAAACTGATTTGATATTTTATGTAATTTAACCTAATTAATAACTACTATGAATGTATAATGCTGTAACAAATAACAAGTATACAGTCACCCTTCAAAATGCAGAATAAAAACATATAACATTTAAAAGCAAAGATCTTTCTATGTTATCGTTTACATCCAACAAAAAAGAATATCAAGTAAAATAAAATAAAAGTTGCTCCTTTAAGAAGAAAATGAGCATTTGCTCTTTCTAAGAGGAAATGTGAACCAAACTGATCTTTTCAATGTTCTGATTTGATTTGGACTATTTATTACCAAACCTGGGTGGACAGCATGTACCTATAGAATCAAACTTTTATTGGAATGAGTTTATTTCCCTCGATCTCATTTTAGTTTCCCCTTATATTATGGTGTGTGCAACAGCTTTTAAAACATGAAAAATTTTATATTCCTCAAAATCTCCGTCACACGCACCAAAATTACGAAACAACTAAAATAGGGCAGGGAAGTTCAAACCAATATGTCATTCAACATAAAGAACCAAGTATGAAGTTCTCAAAGTACAACTGGTTAAATGGGAACAGATTTCATGTCCATAATGCTAAGTGGGACTTTTACATGTAGATATCATTTTTCTTAATAGACTAAAACAAGATATGGCCCTCCAAATGGATCAGTAGAATGAAAAGTCCACACAGGAATCAGGATAGCACAGAAAGTAGGAATATGGCATTCAGTTGAGTTGCAGATCGCACCTGTAATACCGTGTTCAACTCAAAATCATCATCCCAGGATTCTCCTTTGTCCAACTTGTCGAAAATTACTGTTAAGAAGTGCTGCAGCAGATCACCTAGATATCACAGTAGCAAATCTTTTAGAAATAACTGAGAACCAAGTATCAATGACAAAGTAAATAAGCTCAACATTGTTATTTGTGGAATATACCAGAACCCAACAAGTATATAGCATGCAATACTCCTAGTTCATCCATCAATCTCCAGTCATACAGTAACTTGGACAATATATGACTGCCAATCTTATCCACCTGCAGTACCTCTTATTTTAGGATATAGTAATGCAAATATATCTACATTCACAAGATATATAATAAATGATATAGATAACTAGAGTTCTCAAAAAGTGTATGCCTGCTTCTTTATGTAAACAGCTAGGCATTCCTGCATAATAACCACGGGAAGAGGAGTAGCTTTTGGTTCGGCACTTTGAATCCAGCCAAGGACTCTTGAAAGAAGAGTGCTGTTTCTCTGGAAAGGTAAAACCTCTGACATATGAAGATCTTCCTGCATCAGGATTAGAAAGAAGTTTCAGAAATCTAAGAACGCTATATATGCTATAGATACAACAGCTATGGGAGCATAGTATGGTACCTGAAAGGACGGCAGAAGAGTTGGAAACGGAAAAAGCTCTTCTAATATTTTTGTCTCTTCCTGTGAGCGAAGATATTCAGACTTACCGAAGTGAAAACCGAAAGCGTAATTTGTTCCTTTAAAGGATGAGACTGGTGTGCTATTTCCTCCAAAGATTGCCTTTCTTAATCCCTCATCATTTAATGGGGGAAGACCAAAATTTCTGGATACATTTAATGCGTTCCAAGAACCTTTGTTCTCGTGAAGAAACCTTTGGCATACAGTGAGAGCGGGATTCTCTGGACAAAATGGTCCCCTAAGAAGCTGTTCATCCATAGAACCTGCAGCAATACCCTCTCTCTTCACATTAGTAGAATTGCTGGCATCTTTATGCACATTTTTGATATCATTCCCTCTTTTCCATGGAAATGTCTCAACCAAGAACTTCTCAAAGCATGTTACACCTGACAAGCTCTGACCATTCTCTTCTGGTTTATGTTTTTCCGCAGAAGATTGAAACAAGGAAACAATTGTGTCATCCTGCCAAATGTACTCAGAAACATGATCACCTTGGCCAATAAGAGCTGCTAATGATACACAAAATACTTCTGACAAGGTTAAATGAGTTGTGCTCTGCCCAATCTCATGATTACCGCCAGATATCGCTGAAAATGTCTTAGGAGAATATTGAATCAGCTGCAACGACTTTCCAGCAGAAATAATTTCCTTGGCTATATCCTTGATGAACAAAGGACAGGCTTGAAGGTCTCTCTCAACCCGCTCTTTTCCTTTTGCAGAAACAGAGACAGAGATGGATTGTTTCCCTCTCATATCCTTCTGATCATCCACAAAAGGCAGAAGATCAGCGGGATAAACCCCATCTAATTTCTGATATTGTACTGGTCTCAACAGATAGCTCTTCTCCCAGAACTCGGCTTCATCTATTGCAATTTCTTTGTTGGCATAAAAAAACATCTGCCAAGAGCGTAAAGATGAAATTACTGTCTAAAGAATGGACAGAAATAATTACATGGGAAGTAATCACTTCATTTACAAAAACTTGCCAAAAAGAAATTATGATGATCCCAGTCATACATATATAGAAATTTTTAATAGCAAACACTACGCCAGTTTTACAAAATTAAGCTTCAATAGTTTTTGAGATATTAAATAGATATCAAAAGCATAAAATACCTCCTCAAAGGGATCGTTGAGAATACCCTCGAAAAGCCACGAATCAAGACCCTGAATACATGGCAATAGACTCCCAACAAATATATAAAGAAGCATTTTATATGCATCCTCCTGAAAAAGAGCATCAAATTAGTTTTACATCTCGTGGACCGAAACAAACAAATAAATTTGAGTACAAGTAGAATGTAACCAAGAAAGTCTCACAACCTGACCCCCTTCCACAAGACAAACTGCATTCAGCTTTTTATATAGATAGTTAAGAATATGAACAGATATGTCAGCAGCGGGGACAGGAGGATCAAGGTTAAAATATACTTCAGGGATGGCTTCAAGCACTATTTGCAATAAATACTCAGCTCCTGTACAGAGACTAATAAAAACAGATACAATCAGAGATAACCATGATATGAAGAAAGCACACAAATACAAGGAACAGTTTTCAAACTTAATGTGCAAATAAGTTCAGTAAATAATGTCATGTCATGTTTTCGCTGAGATACTAAGTATACAACACAAAACCCCCAAAACAATACATATCCTTCCAAATGTTTTGGCAGCATAAAAGGGTTTGATATTGAAACATGCCAGTGTGCATCGGACAAATATAAATTTACTACAAAAGAAGGGTGGACAACTGAAGAAGCGGTAAAAGCATCCTTGTTACAGAGGAATAGAAGAGTCATACATATCAAAAACACCAAAGAATGAGCCGTACACATGAAAAACGCCAAACAATGAGTCGTGCACATGAAAAACACCAAACAATCTTCTTTTGACAACACCAATATGAAAGAACCTTCAGACAGCAAAAAAGGAAAATAGCAAAATATATGGAAAGAAGCAAGTTATTATCTCTGATTATCTCTCCCGTTTTTCACATCAAATTCAACTAAAGTATCACAAACTAACAGCACTAACCTTGATAAAGAACTCGCCAATCCCAAGAGGGTTGGAACAGTTCCACCCTCAGAATTGTTTATCCTTATTTCCTCTTTCAAAGCAATATTCCTTAACCTCTGCCAGAAAAACAAGTCAGTCTAAAAGAATGGTATGTACAGTAACCATATTAATAAGTAATGAAAACAATAATGTAGCTAATAATACATAGCCTAAGCACATACTCTAAGCCAAGCGGACACAAAGCATGTAAATGCTCTCAAAGTAGGTTGCGGTGATTTAACATATATCTCCACCTTGTTGACTACAATCTCTACCATTCTTAAACATGTTGCAGAATAAGTAAATTGACCCAGAATGGCATGAAGACTTGTGTGAGAGAGGTGAGTTACAAAAATCCCATAATTAGTACAATAACTCTGTTCATTCTTGCCCCAATAGAATATAGAACTGGAGAAACCTTGTAGTATATGTAAGACGCCTCGTACCTGAAAGCAAAAGATATAACATCAAAATAATAATAATAAGAAGCAAATCATTGATAAGTTGTTGCTTATAACAGTATTAATGTTTGTGAGTGGAAGCATATAGGCAGAAGATACCCAATAATTGGACTGACAAAAAATATTAACAAAACAAACATACCAATTCAATTTCATTGGTCCTCAAAGAGGATATTGGTGCTGCAAAATGTAAGCCACCAGAGAAGGAGCTATGGATCTTATTAACAAGGCTATCAGAAACTTTCATTTTCGTCCGTTGGCTGAATAAAAAGCTAAAAGAGCAAAGGTTAACGAATTTTCCAAAACAGAAACAAACACAAACTAAATAATTAAGAGAAGTAGAAAAAGGAAAGTGAAAATGCAGAACAAATAAAACACCTACAGACGGAGTCAAGTCCAACAATGTCTCTTTGCACCCACAATACATCAAATATAACAGAAATCTAATAACATTTACTTAAATTCCAATACCAATAATAATGCTTATTACTTTTCATTTTTCATCACCTCCCTCTTTTCCCGTTCAAAACTAACCTTACTGTATGAGAAAACATCTAGATTAACATAACTATTTGCTGAATTCTACACTTCTGCTCAAATCCCAACTACTAAAAACCTCATAAAATCTACACTATCCTTTAGAAAGGTAAAATAAATCACCTAATTTCCGCGCGTGTTATGAAATGTTTTAAGCAAAATTCACCCATTTTGTAAAGAAAAAGAAACAATCAAAGAAATTACAGAATCCAGAGCAATTAGAGAGGCAATTACCTGGCAATAATCGACGAAAATATTCAAGCTCGCTGATAATTTTTCTACAAGTGGAAAACTGAGTCTGATCAAGGAGAAGTTGGGTGATCGCAGGTTGAGAGCATAGTAGAAATTGAATTCACAAAGTTGTGAACCATATTCAGACGGACCCAAAAGAGTACAGAATCCAAACAATGCAAGATGTGAATTTTTGTTGGAGAGAGAAGGGAAGTAAAATTGAGGAGGGAAACGAAGAAGACTGACTGTAACTTAGAAATTAGAAAAGAGACCGGACTAAAAATTAAATTCGACCTCTTCTCCGAATATAAATCAGTCAAATATGACCTGATTTTAAAATTTGATAATTAACTTTTTTAAATTATAATTTTTTTATTAATATTCGAATTATATTAGTTGAAAAGAATTAAAATTATTCGTGTTCGATTTGAAATCGTACTCGTTTCGGTAGTTAAATGAGTCTCGATCAAATTTTATTTTATACTTGATAAATTTTGTCAAATAAATTTGAGCAACTCAATACTCATATCGACTCAGTTTACATCCTTATTCATAACTGATTCGAATAATTCATGTATATTTTTAAACTGATTCTATACTTGTTGTGGACTAGTCGAAATAGCCTCCAATTTTCTATACAATGCATATGAGAGTGGTAAAGATATATGATTTAAAGAGACACTTAACTCGTTCGATTATTGTTATAATTATTTTTAACATAATAATTGCCTTAAATAAAAATATAGCATATTCTTGTCATTCCCAAAATATGAACAAAATATAATTTGCACACATAAAAATTAAAAATAAAAAAAATAAATTTTTTTTTAAATGTATTATTAATGGTCTCACTATATTATAGACTAAATCAAACCTAAAGCTTGATTAATTAATTAGATCAGGCTTGGTCTAATCCAAGTAAGAAAAATATATAAAAATAAGCAGTCCAGATTGCGACTGGCACTGCCACTACCGTTTAGAATGGATAACCTAAACACAAGAATTCTGAAATTGGAGGAATGTTTTCTTATTGAATTTAACAGCAACTAGTGGCTTTATAAGCCTTACAAAGAAAATATAACAATAAAAATGCACCCCCTGTTTTCCTTTAACTAATACGTGGACCATGGGCTAGACTAAATCAAACCTAAAGCATTTCCCTTATTAATAGGGATTATTAACAATATGAACATAGAACAAAACCTAACAAACTTGACAGCAAAGCAACAAGTTTCCAACAATTCCCCCCTTAAACTACTTGCACTTGTGCAATCAGTTTATATCAGGCATAGGACACATTCGCAGCAACTTTCGCAGCTTCACATACACCTCCGGTTTCAACGACTTGGTCATAATGTCTGCGATTTGATTCTGAGAATTGCAGTAAGCCAACTCCAAACTCCCATATCTAGTCAGTTCACGAAAAAAGTGAAAACGAACATCAATATGTTTGCTCTTGCCATGAAGCATTAGATTTCTCGAAAGCTTTATGGTTGAACTATTATCACAGTATACAATGGTACTTCCAAGTTGAGTACAACCAAGTATCTCAAGAATCCTTCGCATCCAGACTACTTGACACACACAGTGCACAACTACAATGAATTTCGCTTCTGTCGTAGACAAGGAAACCACGGGTTGTTTTTTAGAGGACCATGAAACTACACATGTTCTTAACATTAAAACATATCCTAACGTACTTCTCAGATCATCCAAGTCACCTGCAAAAACGTTGTCCGTGTATGCCTCAAGTTTCTCATTTCCATTCCAATTATACCGGATGCCAAATTAGTGGTATCATTGAGATATCTAAGCACCCTTTTGACTGCATGCATATGTAACTTAGTTTGGTTACTCACGAATCTACTAATTAAGCTCAACATATACATAAGATCAGGTCGAGTTCCTACCAAGTACATCAAACATCCAACGATTTACTTATACATTGTAGCATCGACCTTCATTCCATCTTCACCTTTCATCAGCTTACACCCGGGAACAATAGGATTCTTTGAAGAATTACAGTCCATCGTGTTAAACCTCTGTAACACTTATCTTGCATATTTTCTTTGGCGAATATAAGTTCCTTCTTCTCTTTGAATTACTTTAACCCCAAGAAAATAATGCATTTTACTAAGATCTCTCTTATCAAACTCCTTTTCCATAAAGTTCTTAAACTCTTTGAACATCTTTTCATCACTACCAATAAAAATTAAATCATCAACGTAAAGGCTAGCAATGAGAATATTACATCCCCCACTCTGCTTCACAAACAAGGTGTGTTCATAAGGACATCTCTCAAATCCTTTGTTGATGAAATAAGCTTCGATGCGGCTATACCAAGTTCGAGGGGCCTACTTGAGGTAGTACAAGACTTTCTACAATCCATTCACCTTTGTTTTTTCGCCTTTTATTACATAGCCTTGAGGTTGCTTAACAAAAATCGTTTCACTTAGTTCTCCATGCAAGAAAACATTTTTTTTACATACAACTGATATACTTTCCATCCTTTTTGAGAAGCAAGAGTAATTACCATGCAGATAGTATCCCATATAGCCACTGGTGCAAAAAATTTAGTGTAGTCAACTCCCTTCTTCTGAGAATACCCCTTCGCTACAAGACTAACCTTCTTGTGACGCCCCCAAAATTAGGTATACATCACCCATTCTGAGTCGCCAGATACATAGTACAAAATTCAGATACAACTTCATTTATACAACAGTTGAGCTGTCGTATAGAATACGACCACAGTTAACTGTGAGTTTTAATACAAATGTATGTAACTCTCATGGTGCCTCGACCACAACCTTACAATGGTACTTTACATAAAAGTATAGTCGAAGACTGTTTTAGAAATTAAAATCTTTGGGAAGTGCTCAAGGATAATAAAACTTTTCAACCATAGTTGCAGCGGAACGAGTAATCCATTAGAAGAGTCAAATAGACCATCAGGTCTATTAACTTCTCAATGTTAAAAGTCCACCAATAATGATTTATTCCTGTAACATCACTCAACAATTCCTGTCCACAATCATATGAACAACTCGTAATCATAATTGTGATTCTAAATTCCTCTTCGCACCCAGGACGAAGATAATTCTCATCACCTATTTTCACCTGAAACATCAAAAATTATGGTTATACCAAATCATAATTCCTGCTCATAATCATACTAATAAATTCATCTTTGCACTACGGCCAAAGATATTCATTAACAATTCATCTTTACACTACAAGCCAAAGACATACAACTGTATTTTGGAAGATCCAAGTAGAGTATGATATCTACTATCTTCTACGAATTAAAAGTGTATAACCAATATTTTATCGCTGAGACTCAGCTTAATAAATAATCCACATCATCGAATTATCCATGCACTACGGCCAAGGATATTCGTTAGTATCACATCCATGAATTATCCATGTACTACGACCAAGGATATTCATTATTATCACATCCATGAATTAATATTTCATCGCTGAGACTCAGCTCAATAAATAATCCACATCACCGAATCACCCCTGCACTACGGCCAATAATTTTCGTTAGTATCATATCCATGAATTATCCATGCACTACGGCTAAGGATATTCATTATTATCACATCCATGAATTAATATTTCATCGCTGAGACTTAGCTCAATAATTAATCCACATCATTGAATCATCCCTGCACTACAGGCTAATGATATTCTTTAGTATCACGACCACGAATTATCTATGCACTACAGGCCAAAGATAATCGTGTTTTCAT
Source organism: Panax japonicus (assembly GCA_020205505.1). Classification (NCBI taxonomy): domain Eukaryota; kingdom Viridiplantae; phylum Streptophyta; class Magnoliopsida; order Apiales; family Araliaceae; genus Panax; species Panax japonicus. The sequence continues at coordinate 31,079,991 of CM035094.1, read as the reverse complement.
CAACGGTCCTGATTATGCCATAAAACAATTCATCTTTGCACCCTTGGCCGAAGAGAATCCATAGCCATAATCATACCAAAAACTGTCCATCAATGCACTATGGACCAATGATGACTTTTTTCACATTATTTGTAACATTACAATCATGATTACACCGAATAATTCCTAGTCATAATCATACCAAGTCTATCTATGCACTACAGGCCACAGATGACTTTCATCATAATATAAGAATGAGAATAATGACAATGATATAAAGAATCAATCAAATGAGATAAAGGATAAATATTAAACATTTGTAATACAATTTATCCAGCGTTCAAAAATAACCAAATCAGTCCCAAAAATATTACTTTTCTGGAATTTAGCAGAATATAGTCTTATAGTAAACATATATTTTTCTCGGAATTTTTAAAATTCATTTACTATTTTTCAAAAATCAATTTCTAATTAATTCTTTAAGAAATTAGCTACCTCAAGTTTAACTCCTGAAATTCCCAAATCTTGGCAAGATCTTACACATGTTAACGTGAGCTTCTAGTTTAAATTTCATGGTCATCAGAGTTATAGAACTCCGATTATAGCATTTTTCGTCGGAAAAACCTAAATATTGAAATAGTCATAACTTGCTCATTTTAAGTCGGAATGAGCTCATTTTTGGACAGGAGGTACTTTACACCATATACTTTTACTAGCTGGGTCCCGTGCCTCCGGCACTGTATGGATAGTGAGATTTATCTCAAACTTAGAACGGTCCAGATGATTTATTAAGTGAGCGGGAAATTCAAAATCATTATTAGATAGATTAGATGGATAGATGTATTTTATTAGGTAGATGTATGGACGGTCGGATTTATCTCAAAATTTGGACGGCCCAGATGATTTATTGAGTGAGCGGGAAATTCAAAATCATTTGTATTTTATTAGATAGATGTCCCAAAAGGCTTGGAATTTTTCTCACAAATTAAGTGGCCGAAAATGCCCTTTTAAAAATATTTGCAGTAGTTTTTTCCCATTTTTCACTTTTTCGTGCTTTGCTAAAATCAGTCCACACGAAAATTTACAACATTGTTTCTAGTGATTCCACTTGGATAAGTTAGAAAACTCATAGATCTAACTCTAGAACTTGACCACACTCAAAAATTCGAAATATAATAGGAGATATGGTCAATTGAATTTCATGTTCCATTTTCACCAAAATCTGATTTTTAACCCTTTGTGATTTCTAAGAAACTTTCATGTTTTCACATAATAACCAACATAACTCATCATAACACTTACTAATACTACATATACCCATGATTTTCATTAGTCCAATGCTTTTATTATGACTTTCATCATAATCCATGTAAACAGATCATTTCCACAATTAAATAAGGAATGAATACCAATGATCATTCACCATGCATGTGGTAATCCACATAGACAGGTTATTCCAACAGAATAATAAAAAATAGAATAACAGAAGAATTCACCAGGCATGCGATAGACCACACAGACAGGTTATTCCAACAGAATAATAAATAATGAAACCAGGTCTGGCATAAACGCACAGACATGATATTCCGACAGAATAATAAATAATGGAACCAGGTCCGGCGTAAACGCACAGACAAATTATTCTGACAGAATAATAAATGATGGAACCAGGTCCGGCGTAAACGCACAGACAAGATATTCCGACAGAATAATAAATAACGGAATAATAGAAGAATTTCATCATGTATGCGGTACTTCACATAAACAGGTTATTCCAACATAATAATAAAGAATGAAATAATAGAAGAATTTCACCATGTATGCGGTACTTCGCATAAACAGGTTATTCCAACAGAATAATAAGAGATGGAATAACAATAGCTCTCTTTATGAATACGAAAGAAATAATACCCCTTACTATAATAATAATATCCCTTACCATAATAATAATATCCCTTAACATAATAATAATATCACTTACCATAGAAAAACTGGATACTGGAATAGTGAGGTAACAGACTTCTCTTCTTCTTTCTTTCTATAATAATTGCTCTAAAGCTTTTGTGAATTGGTGAGAAATGAAGGAAGAATGAGCTTCTATTTATAGAAAAATATAGTTTCGATAATTGCACGTTTTGGGGCTCGAAATATTACAGTATAATACCTTCCTCTTTTCTTTTATTTTTAATTTAGTCCTGCAAGTATGATCAAACTTGCACCACCTCCCCTAATAGTAAATAATGTGAGTCAATAGTTCAATCATGTGATTTAATAGTTATAATCATGTGAAAATACGAATTACAGTATAGTACCTTCAACTATACCTCCATTTTTAACTTAGTCATGCAAGTATTATCAATCTTGCACCAACTCCCCTAATAGTATAAGAATGTGAATCAATAGTACACACATGTGAATAAATAGTTATAAGCATGTGAATTAATAGCAATTAATTGCTCATTTACCAGATTAATTACCCGATATATCAATATAACCCCCAGACATCAATTATCATCGGAATAGATGTCGATTTTCACATATCACCCTTAACTTTTAACCTTTTATCAATTTAACCATTTACTAAATAGGATAATTATAAGAAAATTGAATACATTCATTTCATAAAATTCGGGGTCTCACAATCACCCCTCCTTATGAAATTTCGCCCTCGAAATTTACGTACGTACCTGATATTCGAAGAGATGAGAATACCTTGCTTTCTTTTCGGATTGTACCTTTCCGGTTATTTGCTCTGTATCATATTTTCCCATTGCTCATCTCCTGTATTTCAGATATCATTCTAGAATATATCTTCAAAACAAAGGTCAATTGACATATCACAAATTGTCAATTTATCAAGTAAAAAATTTTCAGCTTAGGTAAGTCACACACTAGCGAAGTATATTACTCGTCTCTCCCCTCCTAGTTCTAGACTCATATCTCCGCCATCAACCATATCCCTAAGCTCTGATACCAAATGTGACGCCTCCAAAATTAGGTATACATCACCCATTCTGAGTCGCCAGATACATAGTACAAAATTCATATACAACTTCATTTATACAACTGTTGAGCTGTCGTATAGAATACGACCACAGTTAACTGTGAGTTTTAATACAAATGTATATAACTCTCATGGTGCCTCGACCACAACCTTACAATGATACTTTACATAAAAGTATAGTCGAAGACTGTTTTAGAAATTAAAATCTTTGGAAAGTGCTCAAGGAAACCTTCGTACATGGGAGGCCATGCTTCTAGGTTATAATAGATATCATATGGCTACAAAATTATCCTTGGTTGACCCAATAGACCCCAAAGAAAAACGAGAAGATTACTATCATCTTTTTTCCAATGGTGAGTCTTCTCTTGACATATAACTATCTCCACTGTCTCCAAGTGAATATTATATTTCAAATAAACTCCAAGATCATACAGGTAGTGCCCGTAGATATACTCAGCAAGTGGATGCGCATAACCCTGTCTATTATTTTGTATTGCTATTATATTAGCATATGACAATCATAAGAATCTTTTCAAGCACATCGGAATAAGTAAAAGATCCCCTTAATTGATATATTCATATTCATACATACATTGTTCGTAGAGTTAGTTTGGTTGTAAGCAGTTAAATCATACATAGCAGTTATATCAGTTAATAGACATAATGTAAATGACATAAGGTAAAAGACACAAGGCGTTTTAAGTGGTTCAGAGACTCAAGCTCCTAATCCACTCTTCTGCTTTCAACTAGCAAGATTTCCACTAAGGAAGGGCAGCACCCTGAATCACTAAGATTCCTTCAAGGCCAGCAGCCTTGGGACTTCAGTTCACTAAGAACTCTTTAAGGCTAGCAGCCTTGGAACTCCTCTAGTTCCATAGGAACTCTTCAAGCCCAGCAGGCTTGGAACTTCATTTAGTCCCTCCGGACAAGGACCCCTCAGGCCCTGGCTTCTGTTGAGTTATTTATTTGTTTGTTTGTTGGAGTTGGTGCTGAGCTTCTAAGATGTCTTCATGCGCTGAACATCTTTTGTACTTAGCAGCTTGGCATGATCATCATAGAAGTGCAGTTCAGTGTTGCATGATGCTCAGCTTCTTCAGTTACTTAACCTCCTCTGATGATCCCTTGATGACTGCCTTGAAGATCATTTTTCTTGATACATGATGGCTGTACATGACGAGTTTCTAAGATGACTGTAAGCTCTTCTGATAGGTAATTAGAAACTTTCTCATGCCTGCCACCATGATGACGTTTGTGATCTCCTTTCTTGATACTTGATGCCTTCTCATGATGGACTTGCTAAGATGATTGTGAGCTCTTCTTTTTGGTACTTAGAGTCTTCCCATGATGGACACGAAGATGATATGACGCTCTTCTTTCTCTCGGCAGTTCAGAATACTCTTCATGTAGTAGAACTCTCACTTCTATATTGTAGAACTCTCACTTCTACTTCTTTGTTTGTATGTCTCTGAGTGTTCTTGGTGGATCGTAGAGTGAGCCTTTGGACTCACTATCTTACGTGGTTTAGAACAGTCCACCGTTACTCCAAACTCGGTAACTCCAGCAACCTTCGATCTTTGAAGCTCTAGTAGATTTATACTCCTTCCCAATCCTTCCGTTGGAAAGTAGCCCTTGAAAGCTATTCAAATGTCTTCACAGATCCCGAGTTGACAGAGGTAGACTGCTGATGTGACAAGTCATACTTTCTCTGACATTACAGTCTACTATTTCACCTACCCATCAGAGATGTCACTTTAATGCCTTGGGCAGGTCGAAGACTTTATTTCCTCCTTCTGATTTCTCGATCAGAGGTTTTCATTTTTCGTCGATGCTCTCAATAAGCTCTTGACCGAATATTACCCTTCAGATTGAACCGTTGCCAATGCTTCAGTCTTTAGCTATTCGAACTCAACGATTCTGATGCATGTCTTGAAGGACCTGATCGTAGTGTCATGTTGACTGGTAGAGACAACACTACGATCTTGAAGAGTGTTTATTGGATCTTCAATGTAGAACACCTCTTCCTTTTCTTGTGCAGTACTTCAACACTTTTGTTTGCCTCAACAGTTCTCAAATACTGATGACTTGACTTCTTTGTTCTGGCCCCTTCTGAATAGCAAGACACTTCAGATTTGTGGCGTGTCCAGCTCGCTTTCTCCTTGTGATCTCCCGTTCACTTATCATCAATGGACTGACCCAATGCTTAATCACTTTAGCCTTATTTTTTAGAAGCTTTCCACTATCTCTGTATGCAATTCATCAGTTCTTTCTTTGTTTGGAAAACACTACGATCTTGGTAGCTTCCAAGATCATTGTCCTCTGTCTACTTGACAGCTACTGCACTTGCTGACTTTCTTCAGTCAGTTATTGATGTCTTCTTCTGATCAACTTGTGGAAGACTTCATCTTGAATGGCTTCTTCAACTCAATATTGATACTGATTGGGTTGATGCTTAGATCTTCTGTTAGCATACATGTCATTCGTTGAGTGCTCTCTGGTTCCCTTCAGGTGGGATGTATCTTTGCAGTGCCAACCAGAGGCTTTGTTCCTTTGGATATTCTGGGAATGCTCATTAGTTGAGAATCATATTTGCTCTACGATTCAGCCTATGCATTATGAGCACAACTGTTGAGGTCGTAGTTCTGCACTCTACGATTTAGCTTCGGCTGTGCTGACCCTACGACTCCTAGATCAGATCTTGACACTCTACGATTTCTGCCTCGTGTTTGTTGTCTTCATCTGATCTTGCTCGACTACGATCTCTGCATGTAATCAATAAACTCTACGTCTCCGAGTGTAGTCTACATTTCTGACTTGGCTTTGACAGATGTTCGGTCGGCTCATAGGCAGGTTGTCTCTACGATTCTGAACATGACTTCCTCAGCAGACTTCGGTCATGAGGAAGTTTTACTCGACACATTATGATCCTTCATCGTTTCTCCTGACAGTCTAAGAACTCCGAGATCTACTATCTTGCAGACTACGATTCTGCCTCGACAGCTCTCGAGTTTTCCTTAACTCTCCTGGCAGACCCCAATTTCTGGTGCAGTGCTTGACGATCAGACAAGCCTATCTATTACATCATAAGATCAACCTAATATGCTTGATATTTCTATGTTTATAGTCCCTATACATCATTTCTTTTTAAGGACTTTACAAAGCTATTTTTCTTATGTAGGATCAACCTAACATACTTGATCAATTCATTCTAAGTCCTTGTACACATGTTTTTATTATCTATCAAAGGACTTTACAGCTTTTCGTAATGCAAACATACTTGTATATTCATTCATATATATCATAATGAAATCATATATAATTAGGAATAACATTCACATGCTTATTCCTGACAATCTCCCCCTATTTAATTATGACAAAAACAATAAGTGCATATGCGTGTTATGAATGAATCTCATATACAGTGAGCAGCTGTATTTCTAAAATAGATAATTATGAATGTCATTTATAATGATGTGGAATTTAATTCACCGATATTTTACATCCTGGATCCAGAACATACCTAACTAGTTAGAGATGTACCTCTTTGGCTCCATGTATGTTTCCAGGATGTCTGTTGATCAGCTATTCATCTGTTTGTTCTTCTTGCTCTTGCTCCCCCTTGGATGATGATCTTCTGTCTTTGCTTTGCTCTCTTTCAGCTTCTTTCTGAACATGCCCCCCTCAGACTCTGCGATCATGTTATCATCATCTTCTGGCTCCCCCTTAGATGATGATTCTTTTTCTGCAGCTGATGTCTTTTTCTTTGACTTCTTCTCTCCTTTCCTTCTGCTCTTCTTTGAGTGCCTCTTGCTCTTGCTCTTTCTATGCCTCTTTTTCTCCCCGTTTTTCATTAATCATTTGGGAGAGCTGCTCCATGTTGGACATAAGCTGCTCCATCAGGTAGGAGGAATTAGCAACTTCAAACTTGAGTTCCTGTTGGCCTAGCTCAAGTTGCACTGAGAAAGACTTGCTTCATGTCGTCAATCTTGTTAGAGAGGGCTTGAATCTGCTCTTCATTGGCCTTCTGTGCTCGTAGAGCATCTGCCTTCTGATCATTCATGACTTTTAGATAGATGTTACCCCTCTCTTTGAGTTTGAGAGATACATCAGCCATAGTAGCTTGAAGCTTGTTCTGGAGTGAAATATCTCCTAATGTTGTCAGCTTCTGTGACTCTTCAGTGAATAGAGATATTTTCTCACTCAGTTCATCATAGTTTTTCATCAGCTCCTTCTCCACAGATATTTGATTATCTGGTTGAGCAGCCTCCTGTCGAGCATTAGATTGAACTCTATGTTCTGCATTCTTGGACAAATTTTCAAAGGTGTTGAGAATCTGAAGAATCGTTGAGTTCCAATCGTTGGTTGAGGATGAAGGAATGTCTGTCAGTAGTGCTTGAGCAGATGGAGACTTCTGGTTTTGAACTTGAACACCATCACTAGTAGAGTGAACAAACTCTACGATCATCTCCTTGGTCATAATCCTTTTCCCTTGGGAGTCCACTCTACGATTGTGGGGAATATAGTGATTTCCAGCATGGCGATAGACTTTGAAGTGGGGCTTGTTTGTGATCATCTTTGTAGCAAAACTCTTTACCCTTGGGAAGTTTTGTGCCACCAGCTCCATGCTTGGAAAATGAGAGTAGCACCAGCTGAAGTAGCTTTCATCTCTTTCAGTATGAGCCTTTAGCCATGGCATCCATTAGAAGAACCATCTCATTAGCAAGTCATCAGGATTATAGAGAATGGTCGTACAATCTAGCTCCATGTTATTCCAGTTTTTAGCTATATCAAAGGTAGTCATTCTTACCACCTTGAGCTGCTCATCTCCATAGTTCACCCATCTTTCGGGAGGTTCCTCTGGTAGTTCATTTGAAACTTCCACCACTATTCTTCTGTTAAATCTTGCGGGAGAGAGAACTGGATAATCTTCTTGTTCTTCTGATTCTTGTGGTGCAGAACCAAAATTTTTTTCCATCTCTTCTCTTTCGGAACCTGAACCAATCTCATCATTTCCATCAATGAATCCTTTTTACTGCATTTCATTTCCAGAACCTTCTTCAGCAAGATTTTCCTCTGATTCATCTTCTTCACCACTGGTTCCATCTTCAACACTTTCATCCTTTGATATAAACTCATCATCACTTAGTTCAATGATAGTATTGGAGTGATCACTGCTCCTTTTAGAGGCAAATTTGGCTTGTAGTCTGTAGCTCTTCCTTCTTCTTGGAGGTTCAGTTTTGGGAAAGTCAGACTCTTCTTCTTCTTCAGACTCAAACTCCTCTGGTTTAACAGACGAACTTCCTTGGGGTTCAGGATTGGCAGGGGCAGACCCTTCTTCATTGGACTCATCACTTTTTGAGCCATCATGGTGACTTTCAGAATTGGAAGGGGCATATTTTTCTTCTCTTGAACCAGCATTGTCTGACCCATTATCTGGGCTTGTTGGGGAAGTTGCTTTTGGGGATTGAATTGGGTTATCTTGATTCTTTTCTTCATTAGTAGATATTGCATTTTCATTTATTAATCCAGCTTCACCTTTACTACTAGATTTGGTCTGTGGGGACTCAACCTTGACATCTGTCTCTTTTTCTTATGCTGACTCTACGTCCTCCTCTTCATCAGATGTACAATTTTAGGAAGCTAAGGTTGGCCTATTTTTCACCTTAGCTTTCTTTCTTAACGGCTCTTGAAGCAGCCTGTTGCTTCTTCGCTTTGTGGTCTCAGCAGACATGACTTTTTCTTCTTTATCCTTGTCTTTAGAGGAGAGACTTCTTGATGGGGCCTTGGTTTTATTCACACCTCTGGATTTCTTTCTAGCTGGTGTGATTACTGCAGGTACAGAGTTATCAGACTCAGAGCTTTCTGCCTCTTTGTCTTCCTCTTCTTTGCAGAAGCCCTGCTGCTGCTCCCAGTTGTCAGAAAGGGTTCCGGAGTTTATGGAGGCATTTGAGTAGAACTCTTTAACCAGGTCAACGTATACTCGAGTGCTAGCCTCAAGGCATTCTGAGAATTCAGCTTTCTTTATAAGTTCGAGAATGTCTCTGAACTTCTTTTCGGATTTCTCAAACGACTTGGTTCTGAGCTGAATGCTAGTGATTACTCGACAGTTTTCCATTTGAGTAGTTCAAAGAATGAGGGTATTTGATTCAGAGAGGTTTATAAGAGATGGCTGATTGTGATTTGATAAGGCTCTAGAGTGTTAACCTATTTTGGCTCTTGAGAGGATTTTAGGGTTTGAAAATGGGAGGGAAAAAGGTTCGATAGCTTCTGATTACTATTTGCAGATTTAAATTTGTCTTTATGGAAGTTCCTTCTAACTCTACATAACTAGTGATGTGTCAACTGACCATTGGTTGCACGATGCCCAGTAATGAGCTGTAACTCCCCATAACTTTTTAGTTAGATATTTCCTTTTAGAAGTGTAGATGTTTAATCGACGTGGCTTTGACCGTTGACCTTTTGATTCGTATAGTAGCATGGTAAGGCAGCTATGGACTCTATGTTTTTCTTTGTTGACTCAACGATCAACTTTGAGAGATGCTGCAGTGGATGGCTTTGACTTTTATCCTCATTTTGATGCAGCATAGCTAGATCACTGATATATTCGAACTTATCTCCTCATTTTGAATGGTTAGGCAATTGTCCCATTTTCCAAGCTCCTTGTGAACTGGAGTACCCTTTGGTAGGACTACGATCGTTGAGTTGTCTTCTACGATCGCTGAGGTTGCACTGCGATCGTGGAGTTCTCTTCAACCTCGATTCTACGATCGTTGACTGACTTGGTCCTTGAGATGAACTTTACTAAGTATTCCTTCTGGGTTAAGGTAGCTCAGGAAGGGCCAACCTCTTAGAGTGGGCTAAGGGTCAGGTTTGTCCTTGAGGCGTTTTCCAGATGACATACTTTAGAAGTGATTTGCAATGATATATTATTTTACCTTTTCCGGTGGGGAGGTCCTCTATCAACTTTGGACAATCACATTTGCTGTAATCGTGGTGTCCTCCTGCTTCTACACTATGATTAGATGTTTGAGCGTAGGCACTCCACGATTTTGAGTTGGGTGGCTAATAGGTTATCAGTAGTACGTTTTGAGACATTCCTACTGACTATGGATCTTTATTTGGTTCATCAGCCACAAAGTTTTGGGACTCTGTAGCTGGTACATTTCTTTATAGTATAACTCAGTGCTGTTGTTTCTCAACAGATCACTGCTCCCCATGGTTGGTGCTGTCTTTTCAGATAGATGTGATTCCCTTTACTTTAGGTTCATTTGAAGGCAGCATCACATATTGATGAGTGGGATTCGTACCCGCGATTTAGTCCTTTTTGTTGCTTAGGTTGTTGCCTGTTTTCAAATCTTTTATGTAGTTTTTCTATATTTATTTTAGTTCTGGAAGTTTCAAATGATCTACAGGCTGGTCTTGAAAATTGTGCAATTTTTTGGTTATTTTCCTTTGCTGGCGCCCCAGCGCCATGTTCAAGTTTGGGGGAGAATTTTTGCTAGTATTTTATTAATATATGAATTGTGTTATGACTATCATATTTCTATTATTGTGTTAAGTTGGTATTTGGGCTCGATATCCCCAGACTCTTGTTTAAATTATTATCTATCTATTGTGTTATTATCGTTAATGTCTTTTGGTTTTGGATGCATGCTTTAATTTATCTTGGATGCATGTCTTTGCTTAGTAGTATTTTATGTTTCTTTTATTATATGCTTTTAGTTGTATATCTTTTGTTTGGGAATATCTTGACTAAGTCAGGTATTGTCTTACCTAAAGCCTATTTGTTTTGGGTCTTTCACTAATTTAATTGGTATACTCTTGCCATGTGATATGGCTTTGCCCTGTGATGATAAGGGCACTCAATAGTTTAAATTTTGCCTTATTATATTTTGACTTTCCCTAGCCTTGTTTCGGTAATTGTCCATATGTTGGGTGAGTGTAGTTAGCGTTAAGTGTTGTTTTTTTGGCCTTCGGCGGAATGTCCTGCATTTATATATCTTTTTCCTTGGTTTGTGGCAATAGTTATGCGGTTTTGGGGTCTGTGTTTGTTAACTCGAGACCATCTTGGATCCATCCATTTAGCGAGCACTGGCCTATTGTCTCTCTAGTAGTTTTCCATAGGTGATTGTCATATTCCGCGTTGATAATAGTGTACTCTAGTTTATGCTCTGTAATTTCAAGTTCTTAAAGGTTTAGATGCTTTAGCATTCTCGGCTCTATTGTTTTGAAAAAAAAAAGAAAAAAAAAGAAGAAATATATATATATATATATATATATTTCTATTTGTGTCCTACGGTGGGTTGAGATGGAGCGTGAAAAAGCACTCGCCCATAAACGTAGGCTCGTAAAATCTATTTTGGACTTATGTTGTTTACATAGCCTTTGTGCTTGAGTTATTAGATTCTTAGGGGTGTTTTACACCTAGTGCCCTAAAGTCTTCTGGCTTGGGAGTCATTGATCAAAAGCTTGCTAATGAGTACTCTGTTTTGCCTCAAAGTAATCAAGTTCTGTCTAACTTAAATTTTTCTTAGCTATTCTAGAACTTTCGAGCCTTTCATGTTTCTGCGTTTTATCTTTATCTCTTGTTATGTGCGTGAGTTGCTTGGGTGCTTATTGGTTAACACAGTCGACAGTATGATCTTCATTTGGGTTAAGGCTAGTTTAGATATGTGGTCTGCACACACACATTGAGTGGATCAAATACAATCTTTTGTTTTTGTTTTAGACCCGTGGCCCTAAATCACATTCGTGTTGCCTTGTTCTTATGAAATTGTGTATAGTTGTCCAATAGTTTGCTTGAGGGCAAGCAAGCGCTTAACTTTGGGGGTATATGATGAGTGGGATTTGTACCCGCGATTTAGTCCTTTTGTTGCTTAGGTTGTTGCCTGTTTTCAAATCTTTTATGTAGTTTTTCTATATTTATTTTAGTTCTTGAATTTTCAAATGATCTACAGGCTGGTCTTGCAAATTGTGCAGTTTCTTGGTTATTTTCCTTTGCTGGCGCCCCAGCGCCAGGATTCGCGCCCCAGCGCCATTGCTAGGCAAAGCTTTTGACCTTTTGCGCTTTGCTTGGCTTGTATGTCGCGCCCCAGCGCCACTGCCAGGGCAAAGCTTCTGTCCTTTTGTGTGACGCCCCCAGAATTAGGTATACATCACCCATCTTGAGTCGCCAGATACATGGTACAGAATTCAAATACAACTTACTAATACCACTGTCGTGTACAATACGACAAAATATAATTGTGAGTTTGAATACAATTATTGTCTACTAGAGATCATACAAACTCAAAAGGAGTCCTCAATACAATTATTGTCACACACTACTACAAAACAGTAAATAGACAACGCGGAAAAAACGTTGTGGTTTCTGTCAGAAAAACGTAGTGGTTAAGGGTGTTGTCTATTTGACACTCTTACACAACGTTTTTAAAACGTTGTAGTTAAGCACAATACACAACGTTTTTTAGAAAAAAAACGTTGTAGATTTGTCTTCCAAAAATTAAAAGATGCTTAAAAACGTTGTAGAAGGTATGATTCCACAACGTTTTTTGGATAAAAATGTTGTTGTTTAGTATATCAGACAACGTTTTTTAAATGTTGTAGATAAAAAAAGAAAAGAAAAAAAAGAATGTGGTTCACAAAAAATGTGACCTGGTACTGTAAAAAAAAGGATACCAAATCTGACCAATAACTGATGTATGGTAAGATAACTGTAAAACACAAGAATACCAAATCTGATCCCATAAATATTTGTAACATTGTAACCAAATTTATATATCCAAATAAACATAATTCTTATGATAACATTGTAACATTGTAAAACACAAGATAACTGCTACTGCTCCCATAATTCCTAACCACATTTATATATCCAAATAACAACACAAAATAACTGCTACTTTCTTATGATAATATTGTAACATTGTAGCAAGCTGTCGTAGATGTGCAGCTTTCTTGGCCTCCATTTCTGCTACACTCGGATGCTCCTTCACTATTTTTTAGCTCAACACCTGATATCACTAATAAATTTTAAAATCGTATTTGTCTAGTAAAGATTGGTCTTGGTGACATCAATGTCACAAACTCACTTCAAGCTATATATAGGAATGTCACATCACAAACTAATGTTATTCTACTGATGCAATGAAGAATTACAGAAGTTAAAACTGGCAATAAGCAAACTAGGTTCTTTAGAGATAAGAATTGCAAGTTGCAACCTCTAGAAATATATTGGTATAAGTTGGAAAAGTTAGTTCCAATATTATGCAGTCTATTACATTATAAGAATCTACAAGGTTCAATAATAGAAAGGATACCTAAGTAAAGGCAAGTACACAACTTCTGCAGCATGATTTCTTCATACAACAAATAGATAAGTAGAAGCAAACCTCATAAATATCTTCCCTCAACCGTGTACTAGACAAATTTACAGCCCCAAGAACAACATGTGGTTGATGGTCTGTCATGAACTAACAACATTTAAGGCGAGTGATAGAATTTAGCTAGTTATAAATAATAATTTTGTTCTAAGGTCTGCCAAACTGGCATTAAAGCAAAAGTCTGTCAAAATGGTAAAGTTAGAATACCTGTTGTCGTTGGCGACGGTGTACGGCAGTCACTGCTCTGAGTATAATGTAGATTGACACAATAATCCATGTGTTGAGTCCTGGGCACAAGTCTCCACATGTCACAATGCAAGCATGAACATCGTCAGATTCAAAGTACACCTGAAGAAAACATACAACAGATTTGTGAATGTCAAGTAAGAGAGCCTCACCCTTCCAAGTTTCAACAGTAAGCAACAAAAAATTTACCTTTTGACGGGGTCCGGCACGACGAAAAATGCGTCCCTCTTGGACTATCCTTGTGGATGAAAATCTACAAAAGAAGGAATGATTATATAAAAGCATAAAATCAAGTGAAGTTCCAGGTACTATTTCTATAGACTGTAATGGCCCATACACCCAGCTAGTACATAGAAAATCAGAGGGAATCCAAGCTGGCATTGGAATTGGACAAGCTATCAACTAATCAAATTAATTCACGAGAATGAGCACAGACACATGCACAATAAGCTATATGTACAATTAATTTTATGTGTGCTTCTGCAGCTATATTTCTGTACAATTTGTTCTGTCAGGACAAGAAGCTATATGCTTCTTCATGATATTTTTTTTTTTTTTTTATTTCTAGTTTTCATTGTCCAGGTCCTTGGTCATTTCATATTGCCAGTGTTCCTTCGGGGACTTGGTCCTCGTCTGAAGGATCCATTGGTTGAGATTTAGGTTTACTCATCATTCGAGAATATCCATAACCGAGAGAACTTCCACTAGTTTCACATAGCTGCACACACATATTACACATTAACATGTAGTTAGTAGCCCTCACAAAACCTATACATAATTCATGGTAAAGAAGTAAAGAACCATCCAATTCATGACTTAGTAAAGAACCATCCAGTCATTTCTAAATAAATCGCCAAGATTAAGTACCTCAGTGAGCTCGGATAGGTGGCGGGATCTAAACTCATTGATCGTTGCGGCTATCTCTGACATTGGCAGTTTAGCCTATGAGATCAAACAAGAAAATATAAGGACATACCCAAAAGATGTCCCAAAGAATAAATTTGGTGATATAGACTTGCTGTTACAAACAGGTCAGTCATACTAGTGTTCATGAACAGCTTCAAACATATAATTCAAATATCATTACAGCTGGTGGATTCACATGAGAAGATCCAACAGCCTTTCATTTTCTGAAACATAGTTATATGCTCAACCCCGTAAAAGTGATACTATTGTCTATAATGCCTGTATAGTACCAAGTGCAAGACTTTTGCGGCAGAGACAAGCATTTCAGGTTTACACATTAAATACATAGGAATTGAACAGGATGCTAAAATACATACTGGACCTGACATATTGTCATGCAACTTAACCAGAAAACACAGGCTGCAAGTATGTAAATAATTTGTAAAATTATAACTTGATCATTTCAAGATAAAACCAATGAAAACTAGAAGATCAATGACGTGCAAAGGATATTCAACTGTATCATTTAGATTCAGGTAAGAGATAGAAAAATAGAGAGAGATCTGAGGGAATGTATACTATGATTGAGACCTTGAGGAAAATTAGCATCATCATGCAAAAAGTTTCATAAAACGCCTATGATGTTTTATTCAACTCCACATGATAACAAGAGGTGGCGTGTTGATAGCATCTAAACGAATAAAAAGTCTTCTGCATTTGCTACGTAATTTGTTATCATCTGACTGCATACCACCACTTACCAATTCCATCAAGGACTTAAAGACCACTCATCACATAAATATAATTCTACAGTAACAAATTCAACATGATACTACTCTTACTTGTGCAAGAACATCAGCTGCTAACTGTAGGCTCGGTTCCAAGGTCTCTGGAACAACCTGCACAGATTTCAACTCAAATCAAGGTCTACATATAGGTACTGAATATTCTGACTAAATAGAAAACATTACATGAATAAATGTATATGAGCAATGGTCAAACTGTTCTGCATAACACATTCAATATGATGAACTCAAACAACATAATCATAATTGATATATATACAAGTAATAACTTGCAAAGATAAATTTTGAATAGTATATACAAGAATGAGCACAGACACATGCACATGAACAAATTAATTGGCCCTCGGCACGGCTCATCAAATTCAAAATTGAATAGTAGCTTAGCCTGAAAGTACTGACCAGTGGAGCTGGTCTACCCAATATCATGTCCTTCAATGTAAGCAACAAAGTAAAACAAAAACATCAGAATAACAATTAGTCAATTAATAATGAAGCTTCGCCAATGTATAATACTACCAACTAGTAAGGATCTACCTATTTGCAGCCTAAAATGGTTGTAATCAAAGCTAAATTCACTCTAGAGAAGGTGGGAGTAAAGCTGCAATAATTTGCAGTATACAGTTAGATAAATCCTAGAAGAGACTACCAGTATAGCTGGTCAAGTAATATGAATTAGCCCATCACATACACCAAAAGCACACAGAACAACACATATAAGATGATTTTTTTTTAAAAAAAGTAGTCCACGGCAGGTGTTACACAATGGCAACAACCAATAAATATGTTTAGCCTAAGTTTACGACACTGAGGTTCTGCAGAATTTCTTGGATTAAGCAGCATACCTTGGCATTCCTTTGTCCCAAAATACTCTGCATCAAGATTTGCAATGCTTTCATACAAAGTGTTGAAGCTCCCAATCGAACCAGAATAGCTCCCTCATTCTTGGGTCAGCTTCATTACCCTTTAAAAAAATCAAAAACACCAATTTCAAAGAAAACCCAATATTTATCCACAGCCACCCACTACTAAGTAATTTGGGGAACACATTTTTATCAAAACAGAAGAAAAATACAACACACAAATGGGTATAGAGAGATAAAAATAAAACGGGTGTTATAAGTTTGTACTGCTTCTGCATCTTTAGTAGCTGCTCTTCCCATCAAAACATAAAAGAAAACATATATCAAATTGCCAATTTTATTGGATTCAAACTATATACAGCTATATATAAATACATATGTCTATATGTATATGAAGAAAATATGAGAGGAGATAGTGAATTGAACCTTGAAGGCAGAGCATGCAACATAACCAAGGCGCTGAGCCTCTCTGTAGAAGAAATCTTATCAAACCAAACACGAACTGAACCAAACATGTTCTTCCCAAGTTTAGATCTTCACGGGCATCTTTTCCCAAATGATTCTTCCTTTTTGCTTTCTTAGACAAAGCCTTCGACTCAGTCCCAAAATTTTCTGATTCATAGATTTCATTTTTTTCTTCAATTTGATAATCTCTAATGGAGCCACTGAACCTTCACCCAAGGAAGCCAACTCAACATCAGATACTTCATCTTTCTCTTTGATTCTCTTCCTCTTTTTCCCCTCAACAGCATTAGGGCTTTGAACTTTGCCATTTTCGTTGATGGCTCCTCCTCGGCGGGGGAGGAGGCCGGAGTATCGGTGCTGACGGAAGGAGATGAGGGAGAATCGCAGAGAGAGCGTCAGCCATAGCAAAAACCCTAGCTAGAATTTTGTGTCTGATCACCGAACCCGACCAGACCATACCAGTAGTCAAAGGCATTTTCTGATCTTCTCTAACTCGAATTGAACTCCGACTGAAACATCGTATGCGCCTCCTCAGCTGATGGCATAGTGGTAGCTGAAGTTTGGATCGTAGGAGAGTAGGAGAGAAAGTACAGAGATAGAAGAAACTTGATTTGCTTTAATTTTAAATTTTCAATTCCGTGTCTTTTTTTTCAGCTCCGTGTTTTTCTTCATAGATAACGTTTTAAAAAAAACGTTATCTAATTAAAACCAAAAAAATTCCTTTTTAAATAGATAACGTTTTTGCATATATATCTACAATGTTTTTTAAAAAAACGTTGTAGAAAAAAATACCACAACGTTTTTATAAAAAACGTTGTCTATTAAGTGTTGTCTATTAGGTACTTTGTACTGGTGACACTATTTAACAGAATAGTGAGGACTACTAATACTATTCTCTGGTCCATCACTCCGTTCCCCGACTCGTCCCAGCTATATTCTCATTTCCTAAAGAGAACAGTGAAAGAAAGGGTGAGCTCAACTAGCCCAGTAAGAAATATTATGACTAAGATAATGCAGAATAAATTATCATTAGCCTTCAACAGTGTTAAACTGATAAAATATAATAAACATCAAGTTTAACTGCAGCAGAATCATCAATCCATTAAAAGAGTCAAGTAGAAAATAAAATCTACTATCTTTTATGATTTAAAAGGTTTTTCATCACTGCTATAGTTGAGACTCAGCTTAATAAATATTCCACATCATCGAATCACCCCTGCACTACGGCCAAGGATATTCTTTAGTATCACGACCACAATTATTCATGCACTACGGGCCAAGAATATTTGTGTATTCATTAATGGTCATGATCATGCCAACAACTGTCCATCAATGCACTACGGGCCAATGATGATTTTTTTAATTTTTACAATATTTGTAATATTACGGTCATGATTACACCGAATAATCCCTGGTCATAATCATACCAAGTCCATCTATGCACTACAGGCCACAGATGACTTTCAACAAAATATAAACATGAGAATGATGACAATGATATAAGAATTCAATAAAACAAGTTCAAGAATTATTTTATCCAGAAATTATTATCGTCCAAATTATCAACATGAGACTGTTTTGTAGAGTAAAATTCAAGAATGATCAGAAGAATATTCCTATGAAAGGATACTGGATGAAGCACAAATATCAAGGATATTCCACTAATTTCATGGAGTATAGAAGTCAGAATTTTAATTAACTGAGTAATACCGAATACAATAACAAAAGATATCACCATGCATGCGATAGAGACCGCACAAACAGGTTATTCCGGCAGAATAATAATAACGGAACCAGGTCAGGTGAAATTCACACCAACAGGATGTTCCAACAGAATAATAAATGCGGAATAGTAAATGATGGAACCAGGTCCAGCGTATAACACAGACAGGATATTCCGACAGAAATGTAAAGACGGAATAGTAAATGGAACCAGGTCCGGCGTATAGCACAGACAGGATATTCCGACAGAAATATAAAGACATAATAGTAAATGGATGTCACCAAGTATAGGGTATTCCGCGTATACAGGTTATTCCAACAGAATAATAATAAATGGAATAACATAAGGATTTCACCAAGTATAGGGTATACCGCGTATACAGGTCATGTATAGGGTATGCCACTTTTACAGGTTATTCCAACAGAATAACAAAGAATGGAATAACATAAGTTCTCTTCAAGAAGAAAGAATAACACCCCTTACCTTATTAGGAGATTGAATACTGCAGTAGTGTAGTAACCGAATACTCTTCTTCTTTCTCTCTTACTCTCTCTATACTTTCTCTCTCTATAGCTTGAACGAATTCGTGAAAAATAATGAAGCCCTAGGCCTCTATTTATAGAAGATTTATTACTATTTACGAAAGTATTTACAATTTACGAAGGTAATTACTATTTACGAAGGTAATTACTATTTATGAAGGTAATTACTATTTACGAAGGTAATTATTATTTACGAAGGTAATTACTATTTACGAAGGTAATTACTATTTATGAAAGAGACTCTTAGATGATGACATATGGCCCCCCATAAATAATTAAACTAACCACAAACGTCTAATAATAGACTCTTTATATACATCAAGGATTGAATAAAAATTACCAGAAATCATTTTATTTTTAATCAACACATATTTAATCTTTCAACAATTATTAATCATTTATAACTTGTCGTCTCAATTATTGTTTAAATAATATAACATATTATACAGATGATACTGTGACAATAATTGAATCAATAATATAAGAGATATGATGCAGCAATTACTGTAGCAATAATTGAGTATAGCTGAGTGACTTCTCACGTAAGCATCAATAATCAATACCGTGTGCTACTATGCAGCAACGCGTATTACTGTACTTTTACTACCGAGTAGTTCAACAGTTTTAACGGTAACACCTCCACCGTTATTTTATAGAAAGATAATTTTGTCGTTTTCTAACTACGACAATACTTCCGTTGTGGGGTCCACCAATGATTGTGCCGTCGTACGAATATTCCCCGACGAAAAGAATATTCCCCGACCAAACGAATATTTTATAACAACTTGCGTACTTTGCAAAATTTATAAATATTATCCACAACTATTATATCAAATTTATTCCATAATATTCAAAAATAATAATTATAAAAATTCATCTTTATTTATAAAAACTGGGGTCTTACATTTTGCACTTTGCTTGGCATGTATGTCGCACCCCAGTGCCATGGCCAGCATCAACTTCACGCCCCGACGCCATCTATGGCGCCCCAACGCCATCTTTCGCTCCCCGGCGCCATTGACTTCGTTAATGCTCGCGTCGCAGCGCGAGCTCCGGTTACTATATAGTACCTTGTATTTAAGACCTAGATCAATGGGAGGACACTATAAATACTTAGCGAAGCTGTCGCTTTTGAAAGAGGGGAATATCAGATAGATATCAGAAGGAATTTCGTGCATCTTTGATTAGTTTCTTTTCTGTCTTTTTATCTTTCTAGAAGAGAAAGAAGCTTGTAAAGGGAATGAGAGTTATTGTACCAACATTCAGAGTCTGCTTGTGAAGATTAGATTTGGCGGAAGAACACTTCTTCATATAGGGGTTTTCTTATTCCAAATCTCCTAATCCTTGGATTTATCTGATAATGTGTAGTGTATTAAAAATGTGTGTTAGTACCATAGTTATGAACTAACTTCATTTTTAGGATTGCAATGTAACCTTTTGTTTAGCTTAATCAACTTTCTCTCTTATTTTATAGAATGAATCATTTTAGAATGGGTTGTTGTATTTTGAACTTACTGCCTGATTGCTTTATAAAGAAATTAGTATTGATAGTGATGGACATTGATGTATGGATATTACTGCCTATCTTTAAATACAACAACACTTGTTATGACCATGACATTGGAATGTGGGCTTAATGTGCTAATAGGATAGACATATTCTTATTTGCCTTGTGTGACCTTGGGGATGAGCTTAATAACCTTGACCTAGTTAGCATCACCAATAGACATGTTGTGTTCTAGCTGGTTAGGGATATGCATTTGTCCTTCGACAGAGGCTTTTGCCTATATTTATCCTCGATTTGCCATTCCTTGATTCGTTTGTATCTTGGATAGTTAGGAGATTAGGTGAAGCCTTAGGGGATTTGTAATCCTATCTTAACTTCCTAGCAAAACTATTTCTCTTAATTAGATTTTTTTTATTGAAATAACTTAACCAACCATTTCTTTCACTCGTTTAGATAAGATTTGTAATAACTTTATCTTAGTATTTGTTTTCTGTTAAGACTTCGTCCTCGTGGGTTCGACACTCTACTTACATATATTACTTGTGGACCGCGTATACTTGCGCGTGTTTATCGATTGCTAAATCAACTAACAAGTTTTTGGCGCCGTTGCCGGAGACTTAGAATTAATTGTTTACATTATTAAAACTAAGCCATAACGATCTTACTTTAAACCAAATTTTCTGTTTAATTTCTCTTTTCAGGTAGTCCTCATTGTTTATGCCACCTCAGAAGGGATGAAATACAATTCCTCTCGATCCCGAGGTTGAAAGAACATTCAGACGACTGCGGAGAGAAAAACCCGAAGACATACCTGCCCCTATCATTATGGCTGAGGAACTTCAGAAATCTCTGAGGGAGTACGCTATGCCTCGTATTGACAATCTCCAGGCGAGCATTCAAAGTCCCGCCATCCAAGCCAATAATTTTGAGATCAAGTCGGGCACCATTCAAATGTGCACCAACATTCAGTTTGGGGGACTGCTGAATGACGACCCCAATGATCACCTGATAAATTTTGTGGAGATCTGTGATACATTTAAATGTAACGGAGTGTCTGATGATGCCTTCAGACTCCGGTTGTTTTCATTTACGTTAAGGGACAAAGCCAAGAGCTGACTTCATTCACTTCCGTCTGGCTCAATCACTACATGGGCCGACTTGGCACCGAAATTTGTGGCAAAATTCTTTCCGCCTGCCAAAACAGCTAGGCTCAGGCATGACTTCACGTCCTTTGTTCAGTTTGAATCCAAATCCTTGTATGACTCGTGGGAGCGGTTTAAGGATCTGCTGAGGAAATACCCACACCATGGTCTGCCAGAGTGGCTTCCCATTCAGACCTTTTACAATGGGTTGTCCGGATCTACTCGTTCGAGTATTGATGCCACATTTGGAGGGGCATTCATGGCCAAACATCACACAGCCGGATATGAGCTGGTGGAGACAATGGCGGCCAATAATTACCAATGGCCAAATGATAAGCAAGCCCCAAGAAGAGCAGCGGGGGTTTATGAAGTAGACTCTTTCACTTCGTTAGCGGCTCAGGTAGCAGCGCTAACGAAAAGGCTAGACACCATAGGACCTTCAGCGGTTCACAATGTCCAGAGTGTCGTGGTTCAATATGAATTATGTCAAGGGAGCCACCCAACTGATCAGTGTGCTATAAGCGCTGAGTCAGTTTAATTTGTTTCCAACTACGGGTGGCAGTAAAATACCAGTCTTCCCACTCATTACCACCCGGGTTTAAGAAATCATCCAAACTTCTCATGGGACAACAACAACAAAAACAGTTCCAACCCCAACCCACCTCAACCTTAATCTACCAGGCAGAATTTTGCTAACATTCCAGGATTCCAACCTCAGAATCAGTTCAACCCACATCCACAGAGCACTCAGCACCAGTTTCACCATCCTCCACCTCAACAGGAAAGGAAGCCATGTTTAGAAGATCTTCTGTCTAGGTACATAGCCCAGAACGAAACCAGAAGTACAATCAAGAGGCCTCCATTAGGAATCTTGAGGTGCAGATGGGACAGTTGGCTACTGCTTTAAACAGTCGCCCACCAGGCGTATTGCCTAGTGACACTGATGTCAACCCGAAACGGGATGGCAAGGAGCAGTGTAAAGCAGTAACCCTCAGAAGTGGGAGAACCACTAAAGTGCAAAGTGGAGAGGGTATTCCTGGGGAAGATGAGGTAGTGCCCAAAGAGGAACCTCCTGTGAAGGAGAGTGCTGAGACAAGTGGGGGTGAAGAAAGTGGTCAAGATAGACCTCCAACACCATCTCCTCCAACGACTTTGGTCAATCAGCCTCTCCCTCAGTTGTCTTTACCCTAGCGGGTGCAGAAACAGAAACTGGATAAGCAGTTTTCCAAATTCTTGGAGGTGTTTAAAAGACTGCACATAAATATCCCATTTGCAGAGGCATTAGAGGGAAAGCCTAGTTACGTCAAGTTCATGAAGGACATTCTATCCAAGAAACGAAAATGGGGGACTATGAGACGGTGACACTGACAGAAGAGTGTAGTGCCATCCTTCAAAACAAGCTTCGATCGAAGCTAAAAGATTCGGGAAGTTTTACAATCCCGTGCACCATTGGGAACCAGTTTATTGGGAAGGCTCTATGTGATTTAGGGGCCAACATCAACTTGATGCCCCTCTCCATTTATAAAAAGCTGGGCCTAAATGAAGTCAAGCCGACAAGTGTCACCCTTCAATTGGCTGACAGATCTCTGACATACCCGAAGGGAATTGTGGAGGATGTGCTAGTGAAGGTTGACAAGTTCATATTTCCGACGGATTTCATAGTCCTTGATTTTGAGGAGGATAGGGAGGTCCCGATAATATTGGGAAGGCCGTTCTTGGCAACTGGGAGGACCCTTATCGACGTCCAAAAAGGGAAGTTGACAATGAGAGTTAACGATCAAGAAGTGACGTTCAATGTTTTCCGATTAATGTAGTATTCTAATACACTTGAGGATTGCTTCCAGATTAATATTATTGATAGTTCAGTGAAGGGGGTTTTTTTAGAAACTTACATTCCAGATCCTCTGGAAGCTACTTTAATTGGGGCTAGTAATATAGAAGAGCCCTCCCATGTGGAATGTGCTAAGTGGCTCGATGAACCTCAAGGATCGAAGCAATTCCATCGACAGTTCGAGTCTCTGAATGATAATGAGGCATCTAATTCCAAAGCTCAGCCGTCTATCATCGAGCCTCCTGTCCTTGAGCTTAAACCTTTGCCTGCTCACCTGAGGTATGCTTATTTAGGTAATTCATCTTCCTTACCTGTGATAATTTCTGCTTCTTTAACCAAATGTAAGGAAGAAAAGTTGCTGCTTGTGCTCAAGAAGTACAAAACGACCTTAGGATGGTAGATCGGTCATATAAAAGGGATCAACCCAACTCTCTGCATGCACAAAATTCTTCTGAAGGAAGGCTCAAAGTTGTCTATAGAGCATCAGAAGCGACTAAATCCCATTATGAAAGAGGTCGTCCGAAAGGAGATCATTAAGCTGTTAGATGCGGGCATTATCGACCCCATCTCCGATAGCCCGTGGGTTAGTCCAATCCAATGCGTACCAAAGAAGGGAGGAATGACAGTTGTGTCCAATGAGAACAACGAACTGATCCCCACCAGGACGGTGACTGGGTGGAGAGTGTGCATGGATTACAGGAAACTTAACAAATCAACGTGTAAGGATCACTTTCCCCTTCCTTTCATTGATCAAATGCTTGATCAGTTGGCAGGGCACGAATACTATTGTTTGCTTGATGGGTTCTCGAGGTACAATCAGATTTCAATTGCTCCTGAAGATCAGGAAAAGACGACATTCACATGTCCTTATGGGACCTTTGCCTTCCGGAAAATGTCTTTCGGGCTATGTAATGCTCCCGCAACATTCCAGCGGTGTATGATGTCAATCTTTTCTGACATGGTTGAAAAGACCTTGGAGGTCTTCATGTACGACTTCTCAGTTTTTGGGAGCTCGTTTGACAACTGCTTGACAAATTTAACTGCCATTCTCCATCGATGTGTTGAAACCAACCTGGTGCTAAATTGGGAGAAGTGTCACTTTATGGTCGAAGAGGGCATTATTTTGGGTCATCGGGTTTCAGTTGGCGGAATTGAGGTTGATAAGGCAAAGATAGATGTGATCAATAACCTTCCACCGCCCACCTCAGTAAAAGGGGTAAGGAGTTTCCTTGGACACGCCGGATTCTACAGAAGGTTTATTCAGGATTTCTCGTGCATCACCAAACCATTGTGCACTCTTCTGGAAAAGGATCAGCCTTATCAGTTCGATGCTGCCTGCCTAAGCGCTTTTGAGTTATTAAAGAAAAGGCTTGTCTCGGCACCTATTGTAGTAGCTCCAGACTGAGCCTATCTTTTTGAGCTAATGTGCGACGCCAGTGACTTTGCTGTAGGGGAAGTGTTGGGCCAAAGAATGGAGAAGGTCTTTCACACCATTTATTATGCCAGCAAGACATTGACTGATGCTCAGTTAAATTACACCATTATTGAGAAGGAGCTGCTGGCGGTGGTTTATGCTTTTGACAAGTTCCGTTCCTACCTCATTGGAACGAAGGTGATTGTATACACTGATCACTCGACCATCAAGTATTTAATATAAAATAAGGATGTTAAGCCGAGATTGATAAGGTGGGTTCTGCTTCTTTAGGAGTTTGATTTGGAAATCCGAGATAAGAAAGGGACAGAAAACCAGGTTGCCAATCACTTGTCAAGATTGGAAAATACCACGCCTTCGAAAGACGCTGAAAAATCCATAAATGACTTTTTCCTGGACGATTTGTGGTCAATGGAAAGGTTCCGTGGTATGCGGACTTTGCCAATTATGTTGCTTGTCAAGTTCTTCCCAATAATCTGAGCTATCAACAAAGGAAGAAATTCCTCAAGGATGCCAAGCAATATCTTTGGGATGAGCCCTTCCTGTTCAAGCAGTGTTCCAATCAAATTCTGCGTAGATGTTTGCCTGAAGATGAAGTTGAAGGTGTGTTACATCATTGCCATTCTTCTAACTATGGCGGTCATTTCGGAGGCCAACGAACTGCTGCTAAGGTGCTTCAGTCGGGATTTTACTGGCCCACCCTATTCAAGGATGCCCACGCTTATGTTATGAATTGCGACAGATGTCAAAGGGTAGGCACCATATCAAGACGACATGAATTACCCCTGCAAAATATCCTGGAAGTGGAGCTATTTGATGTTTGGGGCATCGACTTCATGGGACTGTTCCCGTCTTCCTTCAACAATCTTTACATCCTAGTGGCAGTAGATTATGTCTCAAAGTGGGTGGAAGCAGTTGCCTTGCTGACTAATGATGCTAAGGTGGTGCTTCAGTTCCTAAAGAAGAACATTTTCACCTGTTTTGGCACACCTCGTGCCATCATCAGCGATGAAGGGTCACACTTCTGCAATAAATAGTTTGAAGCCCTTCTAGCCAAATATGAGGTAACTCATAAGATCGCCACTGCATACCACCCACAGATCAGCGGTCAAGCTGAAATTTCGAATCGGGAGGTGAAACGTATCTTGGAAAAGATCGTTAACCCAAACCGTAAAGACTGGTCTAAGAAGCTTGACGATGCATTATGGGCTTACCGCACAACTTATAAAACGCCTATCGGAATGTCTCCTTATAGGTTTGTTTATGGCAAGGCATGTCATCTCCCAGTTGAATTGGAGCACAACGCTTACTGGGCTATTCAAAAGCTCAACTTTGATCTTGAAACAGTCGGGGAGTGTGCATGGATTACAGGAAACTTAACAAATCAACGTGTAAGGATCACTTTCCCTTCCTTTCATTGATCAAATGCTTGACTGGTTGGCAGGGCACGAATACTATTGTTTGTTTGATGGGTACTCGGGGTACAATCAGATTTCAATTGTTCCTGAAGATCAGGAGAAGATGACATTCACATGTCCTTATGGGACCTTTGCCTTTTGAAAAATGTCTTTCGGGCTATATAATGCTCCCGCAACATTCCAACGGTGTGTGTGTAAGATTCGTCATTTTAAAAACACATTCTTTCTCTTTGATGGTTTCATCATTTGCAGGGTTATGTTTGTGACAACCCGAGAATTTGGGCAAATTATTAAAATCTTAAATGATTTATTTAAGGTCAAATATTAAACCTAGACAGAAAATAAGTGTATGCGTTTAATGTTATTGGGATTGAATTTTGAGGATTTCAAAATTCTGTAAAGGATATAGGTGAATTATTCAGGATTAAGGATTTATGTGATTAAATTCTGTGTTTATGGTTAATGATGTGTTCAGAATGTGGTTAAGGGTCATGGGTTGATCAGATAAATTATATCTGTGACAAACCCTAAGTATATATTAAGAACGACAGCGTTCAGTTAGAAAACTCTAACGTCTAATAAGAAACCCTAGAAATCGGTTCTGGAAACCCTAGTTTCAGTTCCGGGAAATCTGAAACCCTAATTCGGTGAATGGAACCCTAGATTGGGAATGCAATGTTATGAACAAGGTTAAACGCCAATAATTTTAATTAATTAGGGAAAACCCTAATTAATTATTTAAAATCTTAATTGATTATTTGAAAACCTTAATACTAGATCTGAAAACCCTAATTTCAGATTCTGATAAAACGAAACCCTAATGTGGGAATATAACGGAGAATTTTAATGCTTTAGTGCTATGAATTAAGTAATAATTAGGGTAAATGTTAATTAATTAACAAACCCTAATTTCCAAATTTTGGAACCCTAATTGTTTCGTCAGAAACCCTAATGCTCAATTATGGAATTAATTGCTAAAATTAGCAATGCTAATTAGGAAACCCTAATCCTAATTATTTTAATTTATGAGTAATTAGAAAACCCTAATCTAATTACGAGATTTAATGAGAAAAATTTAGTTTTTCTATTTAAAACCCTAAAATGTGGTTTTGAACCCTAATCTGTAATTTTGACCCTAATTGCGTAATTAGCAATTGTAATTATGAAATGCTAATCCTAATTAGCAAGAATGAAATTATGATTAAGAAATTTAATATAATTATTAAATTCTAATTATAAGTTAAAAATGTTAATAACAGAAATTCGGAAATGTTAGAAATTAAATTTGCAAAGTTAAGGGTTAAAACATAAACCCTAAATGCTCCAAACCCTAAACCATAAAATTTCCAAACCCTAAACCCTAAGGGTTTGATAAAATATCAATTTTAGAATTAAAATAGCATAGAAATGTCCAAAATGCCCTTATGTCATATTCTTTAATAAGGTGACTTGAAAATCTAGATCAATCTTGGGTTGTTCAACAACCCTAAGCCTAAACCTAGCTAGCATTTGACAATTTATATCTATCCCAGCCAAAATTGGACAGATCATAGCAACAAAGCAACAATATAAATGGAATTAGAGAGAGAAAGTGCACAAAAAACTTAGCTAATCTTATTTTTGCTCTTACCAACTCCTATTCTCTCTCAAACCCACGAAATCATGGTGTGATTTCAGTCTCAATTCAAGCCCCACGTGTACAAGAAACAGATCAAAGGATCAGGAATCAGAAATCAAGCATGAAAGTGGTATAAAACCCTTAATTTCGAAATCTTTGAATTTGATGTTTAATTTTGTTGTTTGTTGGTTAAAAATGTGTTATAAGGTGTCAATTAGAGATCTGGGTTGTTGGATCATGGATCCATAACACTTGGATGCTCGAATCTAGCAATTTATAAAATCTGGGAAAATTGGAAAATGTTGTCTGACAGCCTAATGTCAGGGCCTGTAGATCCTTTCTTGATAATTATTTTTGTGTTTTGAATGTTGTAACATGTAGTATGTTATGTGGTCTTGTATATGCAAAAATAATCAAATTCAGATCGTGTGTAGATCGAACGGAAAGAGCGGTCAAAGGTCATTGACCAGTCACGAAAATGTGAATCTGGGTAACCCAGATTTGTCAACAGTGTCTGACAAGCATGTTCATAGAGTTTGATCTCGGTTATGTTTGATAGTTAGGCCAGGTTATTGTGTTTATGTGGTAACCTGACATGAGTACTACATGTTAAAGGCTTTAGATCACCTAGATCATGAGCAGGAACGAAATTATTTACGGTCAAACTACGTTGACCAATCAGCCATATGAACTTTCTGGAAAACCCAGAAAGTTCAAAACCCGATTCTTGCTTACTAGTTTGACCGATCCATTTCTTTTAGATCTGGTGTTTTTATGTTGATGTAGAGTACTAAAGTTGTACTCTGTCATGTGTACTACATGTTGGAACTTTTAGATCATACAAACATGCTCTAGAATCAAAGTTACAGAAAATCAAAAGTGGTACCCTGTAACTGTTCTTCATTTCTGGAAAACCCAGAAATGAAGAACAGCTCTGACATGATATTAGGAGGCTTATATCTTGCTTCTTATTGATGTAATGAACATGAAATCAGTTTGAGGTTGTAATATTACATAAGTACTACAATCTGAAAGTTTTAAACAACCCAGAAATCGATCAGAACACCATTTAAATCGTGGTCAAACCACCCACCCTCGCGACTGATATGAATGCTCAAAAACACTCAAGAACACCTATAGCGACGCTTCTGTCGCTATAGGGCCCTTCAGCGACACTTATTTTCGGAAATTAAAGAAAAATAATTTAAAATTAGAAAAAAATGGTTTTTAATTATTAAAAATACAAAATAAATTATGAAAAATTATTTTAAAGTCTGAAAAATAGTTTTTAACTATTTTGAGTATATTTTGAAAATATTTAATATTTTTGGAATATAAATGGTATTTATTTATTTAATTACTATATTAAATAAATTATTTAAAAATAGTTTTTAATTCATGAAAAATCATGAAAAATAATATTATAGTATAAGAAAATATTTTAAGTTATTTTTGATGACTTTTAATATTTTGGGATGAATTTCATTAATTAATCAATATTAATGATAATTAGTTTATTTAATAACTATATTAAATAAATTAAGGAAAAATGGAATTAATGTTTTAAAAATCATATTAAAATGATTTAAGTGTTATAAAAATATTTTAAGTTATAAAATATAATTTTTGATATTTTGGCATGAAAATATTAATATTTTAATATTAATAGCAATTATCGGATAATTGATTTAAGTGTTGGAAAATCATATAAAAATGATTTTAAAGTATTAAAAATACTTTGTGATATTATAATTATATTATAATATTATGTAATGATTTTTATTAATATTTTATAATAAATAAAAATTAATGATTAAGGAATTTTGTGGTATTTAATTCATTTAAATACGGTTTTAAGGATTGAAAAATGGTAATAAATGGTAATAATTATCTGAAAATTATTACGAGCCTAGGAAAAATATTTTGTCTGATTAGAAATTATTGGTGATAATGGTTAAGTGTTCAGGAAGAGTTTAATTGAACTTAAACTCGATATTTGTCCAACTAGACCGTCGGGATGTTAGAATTGTGTCGGTTTCAAGTCAGACTGAAATAGTTTGACCTGATACTAAGTCTTATGTGTTGTAAAGACTGATAGGCTTATGTGGTAATGTGTTTAGGTTATTTTGTGTATAATATATCAGTATATACTGTGATGATATTATTCTAATATTGGAGAACTATATTATTAATATTAGGTCTTCGGGTAAAGTGTTATTAATTGCGTGCGGTAATCAACGGTTCAGGCAAGTTTTCTTGTACTTAACTCTAATAAGAGTGTTTATTCAAGCTTATGGTTAATCATTGCTGATTGCCACGAAAATTGTAATCTGTACATCTTGCATGTATAAGTCAGGTATGAAAGGCTGATCACCTTCATTACCAGTTGGTTCAGAAATGTTTGTTCATGTAAAATACTTGTTCAGTCAAAATTTTATTCCTGCTAGTTCACAATTATATTGTTGAATTATAGCCAGCCAATTATTCATACTCTTCAATCATGATATATCGTTATGTTATTGTATATAAACTTGCTGGGCAACTTTTATGCTCACCCTTGCTATATCATGATAAAACATTGCAGATAAGGCGAACGTGTTCGGGCACAGAAAAAGGTTAAAGTCAAGTTCTACTTGGGTTAAAAGTGCGGCTTGTTTGTAAATAGTGTATATGATAAATATTGTTGTATAATAGATAATTTATGAATTGTATTAAGTTAAGGTTACTCGACCTTGGGGAATAGTGTGTAATGTAATGTATAAACAATTTATGTTTATATCTTCCGCAAATAGTTATATAAATAGCGTACCGATTCCGCGGCGATTCGGGGCCCGGATTAGGGGATGCTACAATGTTCACAAGGTTTAAGTGTTCACAGAGTGAGAATCAACTCTACGATTTTAGGAGTATCTAGTTGATTCATGGAGGTGATCAGTTTCTACACATCATCAAGATACTCTTGTAGAACTGATCATACTCGGTGTGTTATCAAACACTTATAACAAGGATTTGTACATACATACTAACCCACCAGCAAAGATTACATCACATAGAATTAATTTGACATGTGATGCTCTTATAACCCATTTCAGATTTTCTTCAAGATGTCATCTTCAACCTAAAACTTAGATGGAGAGAAAGTTTATAGACATTTGAGTTTCCATCCTCAGAGTACTTTCTCTCTTCACCTTTTTAGGTAGATTATGACTTCTTGACAGAGATTTATTATGGTTCATAAGAGGGTGCTTTTATGATGAACACACGTAATAGTGAGGAACCGTACCTTTTTACTGTCAGTTTCTCAACAGTCATTTACCTTTAACATATTGAGTTTAGGCATTGATGTGCATAGTTTCACATTTGCTCCTTACAACTTATTACTCTTGTTGGCCTTTAATCAATCAGTCGTAGTCTTGAAGATACATTCTGAGAATCTCAGCATCTTCAGTTCTTTGACATCATTCAGTTTACCAAGTTTGCACCCAGCTGCTGATTGGCCAGACATATGTCTGAGAAAAACTTCTTTCTTCTCTGGATAAACATTTCTTAGCATGTATGGCCTTTTCATCTTTCAGGCTAGTGGATGCTTGACTCTGTATTGTTGATGTCTCTTGGGCTATCTCATCTGGTCTTCAGACTACAAGATTGACTGCTGACTAGGATTGGTCTTGTTGATATAATATTTGAGAATATGGACCAATCTGAGCAGCTTCAGGTGTATATACACATTTACCTATACACAATATTTCCAACGTGTAAGCTCATCTGCATATAACAAGTTACTTACTACTAAACTAAGTTTAGAACAATGTTTGTGCCTAGGATCAGACTCAAAGTGATTAGCTTTTGAAAATAGCACGAGAACCTGCTTTGATACTAATTGTTAGTTTCCAGTAGGCATAATAGATCTAGAAGGGGGGGTTGAATAGATTCTTTTTAATTTCAAATAATTTTCTCTTTTATTTTGTATTGCTATTACATTAGCATATGACAAACATAATAATCTTTTCAAGCACAACGGAATAAGTAAAAGATCCCCTTCATTGATATATTCATACTCATACATACATTGTTCGTAAAGTTAGTTTGGTTGTAAGTAGTTAAAACATACATAGCAGTTATATCAGTTAATAGACATAATGTAAATGACATAAGGTAAAAGACACAAGGGGTTTTAAGTGGTTCAGAGACTCAAGCTCCTAATCCACTCTTCTGCTTTCTACTAGCAGGATTTCCATTAAGGAAGGTCAGCACCCTGAATCACTAAGATTCCTTCAAGGCCAGCAGCCTTGGGACTTCAGTTCACTAAGAACTCTTCAAGGCGAACAACCTTGGAACTCCTCTAGTTCCCTAGAAACTCTTCAAGCCCAGCAGGCTTGGAACTTCATTTAGTCCCTCCGGACAAGGACCCCTCAGGCCCTGGCTTCTGTTGAGTTGTTTGTTTGTTTGTTGGAGTTGGTGTTGAGCTGCTACAATGTCTCCATCCTCTGAATATGTTTATGTACTTAGTAGCTTGGCGTGATCATCCTTAAAGTGCAGTTGAGTGTTGCATGATGCTCAGCTTCTTTAGTTACTCAACCTCCTCTGATGATCCTTTGATGACTGTAACACCCCCAAAATCGGGACTATTTTCCTTCCCGATCTTGTGCGTTAATATTATCATGTTCTAGCTTTAAAACATTATTTCATGTTAAAATAGCTAAAAATGCGGAATAAATTTTCTTTATTTCTTTCCATCATTTATTCCCTGAATCGCAACCTTTATAATTCTTCTTTATACTAGAATCATATTTATTACATGATTTATTTAATCTGAATAGATATGAATATATGTACAAATCATTATTTCAAACATATTTCTAATTCAGAACAAATGATCTTCATCTATTGAATTATTCAAAGATTTACTTCTCTGTGGTTTACACACGTAAATGCCATCAAATGATTCAACAAAATCTCAATTAAATCACTAGTCTTCTTTTCATGCGCTCCTAATCACGATATATCGCATCATATCTTTAACCTGCAAATTAAGCAAGATTGAGCACGACGGCCCAGCAAGTCTAACAGTCTATCATGCATCACATAGCACATAAGTTTCACATTCAATTCATGCATTTATATTCTTGGTGTTAAAGTATATTACAAATGCATTATCACATTTATGTCCTCCTGGTAGCAACATACATATCATATCATACTACACATGTCATGTACATGTCATTTATTGCACATATATATATTGAGTTCCCCGACTCAATTCAATAACTAGTCATAATTTGACATTCATCATTCACAAAGAAAATAATTCAGTTCATAGGTATTACATACTTATAAACATAAATCATGCTAACCGTTATCTATAGCAATTATAAGTCCACATAAATAAACTGAGAAACTTTCCTTGATGGGAGATTACCACAAAAGTTAACCTAGAGTTTCTCCACAATTCTTACAGAATTATATTTACATGCACACACATATTAGATAATTGAATATGTTACAAAACATGCATGTATATTCATGAATAAAAATTATTAGTTTTATACAAATTAATATTATTTATTCTTACTTAAAACGAATATTAGTTTATTTAGAAACTTATATCGTTTTAACCTTTTTACACCAAATAAAGGTCCCTCGCATTTTAGTATGTAAATATTTTACACTTTGAAGCTTCAATCATTTATATTCCACTTTACGAATATCTTATGCCTTTACTCATTAATTCGGGACTTAAATAGCTAATAAATAGCTTTTATAGTAAAATTTAATTTACTATATTATTCCTTTAATATAAATCATTTTTATATTATTATTTTGCATGTTCATGAGTTGACTCGAATCATTATCTCATAAATAAATATTTTATTCCGCTAACACATTCGCTTACTCTTCATTTTACAAATATTTATATTTTCACTATATATGAACGTATTAGTCACACAACCATGTCATATAACTTGTACATCTATATTTTAATTATTCACATTGACCACCTTTTTTCAAAAACATTTATTCTTTTACTCACGGTAATCATTTCTCGCTTTAATAGATTTCAACATGATTTTACTTCATGAATATCTCACAATTAATAATCCACTCGTAGCTTAATATATGGGTATTCCATATCTCTTATACCTCACTTTAGTATACAAGGTATATTCATAGCTCATTTCATGCACCAAATATAATTATCACTTGTATAGATAAACTATAGTTTCCGTAATAATTTATAGTTTCATTTTCATGAATTTATGGGTTAAATACTATCGCGTTACCATACAATGCCAAAACAGCCCCTTTGTCAAGTAATGTTGGTAGCCAAGACTTTATTTTTTTTGGTACATCAATAATTTAAAGCATAAAGTCATCACAAATCCAGCCCAACCATTGCATGCTTCTGCCGATGATATCTGCTGCTACCACTGGGCAACAGCTCCTTTTCTTGCCCCATGCGTTGACAAATCTTTACTTCTCACATTCTTGATTTTCTTACGTTGAATCTTGGGTATTATGTAGGTGATACACTCACCTATTATAAAAATTTATTAACTGGGCAATCCTAGCAATCTAAATGTGCTGATTGAGAGCCCAAGGGAGCTCTCAGCTGATGCCAAAAATTTAATCTATTGCGGCGTAGTAACTTTGCATATTTTTTTAGTTTTTATCTCATAAGTCCGATGACATACAACTTTGGATATGCTGTAAAAATAATAAGAGAATATATATTTAGAAAATATAAGCCACCCATTTTAGACATCATAGGCTGCCCAAAATAGAACTTAAAAATGCCCAATCATAATAGTTTTTAATTTTTTTCTCAGCTTTACCCTATCTCGCTAAAATAGTCATAACGTTTTCGTTTCAAAACATTTTTGAGCGATTCTTGAGCCCACGCGAAGCTAACTTCTGGGGCTACAACTTTCATTCTTTAACCATTTTCAAATTCAAAACACAATTCCAGAATTTAGTGCAAAGGGGACTGGTCGGAATTGGTTGGACAATTTTGACACGACTACTTTGAATGATCGTAACTCTTTACTCCGAAGTCGGAATTAGTTTGTTTTGGAGTCTATGGAAAGCTTATTCAGTTTACTATAATACCCCAAAAGCCTAGAATTTTCTGGATACATATATTGTCCCCGAATTTATGTTTTAGGGTCAGCAGTCACACAATCTTTCGGACTTTTCGTTTTGTCTCAAAATTGTTTTTCGTTCTAATTTGAGTTGCCCAAACCCTTTAATTATGTACATATAGTGTATATATATGTAGCCTTAACCTCCTTCTTCTGCAAGATTTTTAACCATTACTTCTCTAGATTACTTATGTTTTAGAGTTAACAAAGTGGCTTGACAAATACGATACTAAGCATGTATACTTGACTCACCCACTGTTCAAAATAGAGGCCTAAAGGGCTATTATACAAAAACCTCAAATATTAGTTTTAGCAAAAAAGTGCACCTTGTTTGTATTTAACATACTATAGCATTCTCATTACCACCATATATATAATAATATAATTCTAAGTAACCAGTAGCATCCTGAATGATGACTTATCAAGAGTCCTAGCTAGTGCCTCTTAAGGCTATTGCTACTGCTACTTGTTTCTTGCTACTGTTTACAGCAAAATGCTGCTGCCAATAGGCAGCAATTGTACTCTTTATCTTGGGCCATTTTCGTCTTCAAGTAAGGTAGCTTATACACAACTTATTTCCAGAAATTTATAGATGATATACTCACTTATTTAGAAAAAGTACTAGCTCACTTGTTTAGATAGTTTAACCCTTCTGGCCGAGAGCTCAAAAGAACTCTCAGCCCCAACTGCACCACTGCTACTACTGTTGTAGTTAGCAGCAGCCCGACGCCCATTATGCCCACTTCGTGGTTCAATTACTTCTAGATCATCCACTGGATTGTAACCCTTTTTAAACATAGCATATGAGTCTACATTTAGAAGTTATAAACTCTCCGTTTTGGATTCTTTATGACGCCTAAGACAGTGATCAAGAATAGCTTGACCAACTAGTTTTAATTTTTTTCTTTGGCTTGAAATTTTAATTTCGTTCTATCTTGGCATACTCAAACCCTCTAATTATCATTACATATGTTATATAAACCAAGCCCCAAGCTTTTGTTTTGTCAAATAACTGACTTTTAATTAAAACAGTCCACTTGGCACTTTTGTCGAGCATGTGGTATGCACAGTCTAGAACTGCTTGTGTCATAGCAATTTGCTTGTATTAGAAAGCTATTTTCATCCTCCTTATTACTCCTCAGCCCAGTCTATCTCCTTGTGCCTAAATGTAGTCCATAACAGTCAAATACATAAGCAAATATATTTAAGTAATTGACAACTATTTAGTCTATTTTCTTAACAGTTTTAGTTCTAAATTCCCATAGTTATGTATGTAATCACATAGATTCTCTATTATTCAATTTGCTACATACAATTAGAAACACATGGCCTTATTCATAGCATACTGATATCAGTGGTTAAACAAAATAAAAAGGAAACTAATACACACCAAGCTACATTAAAACATTAACAAAGCTAGCAACATAAAACAACCCCTTTATTTTCTTTTCAAGTCATTCGGCCCCTGCTGTTAACTAGTAGCAAGAGAATGAAGTGGAAGAGGATTGGAAAGCTTACCTTAATAGCTCAGAGATTGCAATTGTTTGCTGCTCAATTTCCTTTTCCTTCTTAGTCGTAGCCTTAACTGCTCTATCTTTGTGATTGCTAAACTTTGGAGCTCAGTGAAGTAGTATGACTATCTTAGCATGAGATGTCTTATATGGCCATATACGGCTGAATCTCCTTCTCTCAATCACTCTACCTGACCCCTAGCTGGCCTCTACATAGCCACCCTACCAAGCAGCAACACTCATTCCTAGTCTAGTTAACTTGGCCCCTAATAGTCGACCACTGCATTCTAGAAGTCAACTAACTTGCTAACTATTATGTTGATTTAAGTTAGCTGTTACTTGAAGCCAACTAACTGATTTATGAAACTTAACTACACAGCTCTCTTTTTCTTCTCTAAGGATTACCGGATGGGGCTGTGAGGAGGCTGGGTACTATTTTAATTTGGGCCCCAAAACCTTATAACCAATGTAACATATTTGCAAGCATTCTTAAAAAAAGACTTTTAGTATGGCCCAATATTCCAATATGGACTCCTATTAAATTTAAAACACATGAATCTTATCTATCATATTACCTTTTTGGATAGCAACAATAGTTGGCACATATATTATTATGATGACAACTCTATTTAATTACACAACTCATGGAAGTACACCATTTTCTTTATTTGTTATTAAATAACATTTTTAATTATATATTAATATAATTAATTCTTTGAACATATAGATAACTTCATATCAAGAATCTATCTCAATTAAGCCATATTGGCTTTCCTTTTCAATCTTGGTATTTAAATACCATTATAATAAGGTAAATCGAATCTACCTCATTTGATATATATATATATTTTTCTAATATAATTTAATCCCAAGGTCATAACAATATAAGAATTTTATTTATTAAATTTTTATTTTAATATTACCCAAAAATTGGGTTATCACATTCTTTCCACCTTATAAGGATTCCGTCCCCGGAATCACAATACTGAATCATTCTTAATCGGTTTAGATTTTATTCTTTCTCGTAACCTTATCGTTGAATCATTTTAACGTACCATTTCTTTAGATTTTTCTTAAAAATTTTAAATAAATTATCTATTTTCACTTTAGGTTTTTAAACTTTAACCTTTAATTTAATCATTCAAGATCTTCTAAATTTTCGGGCTGTCACAATGACTGCCTTGAAGATCATTCTTCTTGATATATGATGGTTGCACATGATGAGTTTCTAAGATGACTGTAAGCTCTTCTGCTAGGTACTTAAAAACTTTCTAATGCTTGCCACCATGATGACGTTTGTGATCTCCTTTCTTTATACTTGATGCCTTCTCATGATGGACTTGCTAAGATGACTGTGAGCTATTCTCTATGGTACTTAGAGTCTTCCCATGATGGACACCAAGATGACATGACACTCTTCTTTCTCTCGGCAGTTCAGAACACTTTTCATGTAGTAGAACTCTCACTTATACATTGTAGAACTCTCACTTTAACTTCTTTCTTTGAATGTCTCTGAGTGTTCTTGGTGGATCATAGAGTGAGCCATCGGACTCACTATCTTACGTGGTTTAGAACAGTCCACCGTTACTCCAAACTCGATAACTCCAGCAACCTTTGATCTTTGAAGCTCTAGCAGATTTATACTCTTTCCCAATCCTTCCGTTAGAAAGTAGCCGTTGAAAGCTATTCAAATGTCTTCACAGATCTTGAGTTGATAGAGGTAGACTGCTGATGTGACAAGTCATACTTTCTCTGACATTGCAGTCTACTATTTCACCTACCCATCAGAGATGTCACTTTAATGTCTTGGGCAGGTCGAAGACTTTATTTTCTCCTTCTAATTTCTCGATCAGAGGTTGTCCTTTTGCATCGATGCTCTCAATAAGCTCTTGTCCGAATATTACCCTTCAGATTGAACTATTGCCAATGCTTCAGTCTTCAGCTATTCGAACTCTACGATTCTGATGCATGTCTTCAAGGACCTGATCGTAGTGTCATGTTGACTGGTAGAGACAACACTACGATCTTGAAGAGCGTTGATTGGATCTTCAATGTAGAACACCTCTTTCTTCTCTTGTGCAGTACTTTAACACTTCTGTTTGCCTCAACAGTTCTCAGATACTGATGACTTGACTTCTTTGTTCTGGCCCCTTCTAAATAGCAAGACACTTTAGATTTGTGGCGTGTCCAGCTAGGTTTCTCCTTGTGATCTCCCGTTCACTTATCATCAATGGACTGACCCAATGCTTAATCACTTTAGCCTTATTCTTCAGAAGCTGTCCAATATCTCTGTATGCACTTCATTAGCTTTTTCTTTGTTTGGCAAACACTACGATCCTGGTAGCTTCCAAGATCGTTGTCCTCTGTCTACTTGACAGCTACTGCACTTGCTGACTTTCTTCAGTCAGTTACTGATGTCTTCTTCTGATCAACTTGAGGAAGATTTCATCTTGAATGAATTCTTCAACTCAATCTCGATGCTGATTGGGTTGATGCTTAGATCTTCTGTTAGCATACATGCCATTCCTTGAGTGCTCTACGGTTCCCTTCAGGTGGGATGTATCTTTGCAGTGCCAACCAGAGGCTTTGTTCCTTTGGATATTCTGGGAGTGCTCATTAGTTGAGAATCGTATTTGCTCTACGATTCTGCCTATGCATTGTGAGCACAACTGTTGAGGTCGTAGTTCTGCACTCTACGATTCAGCTTTGGCTGTGCAGACCCTACGACTCCTAGATCAGATCTTGACACTCTACGATTTCTGCCTTGTGTTTGTTATCTTCATCTGATCTTGCTCGACTATGATCTCTCCATGTAATCAATAGACTCTACGACTCAGAGTGTAGTCTACGAACCTTGACTTGGCTTCGGCATCAGTAGACTCTACGACTCCGAGTGTAGTCTACATTTCTGACTTGGCTTTGGCAGATGTTCGGTCGGCTCGTAGGCAGGCTGTCTCTACGATTCTGAACATGACTTCCTCAGCAGACTTCGGTCTTGAGGAAGTTCTACTCAACACACTACGATCATTCATCGTTTCTCCTGGAAGTCTACGAACTCCGAGATCTACTATCTTGCAGACTACGATTCTGCCTCGACAGCTCTCGAGTTTTCCTTGACTCTCCTGGCAGACCCCGATTTCTGGTGCAGTGCTCGACGATCAGACAAGCCTATATATTATATCATAAGATCAACATAACATGCTTGATCTTTCTACTTTTATAGTCCTTGCACATCATTTCTTTTTAAGGACTTTACAAAGTTGTTTTGCTTATGTAAGATCAACCTAACATACTTGATCAATTCATTCTAAGTCCTTGTACACATGTTTCTATTATTTATCAAAGGACTTTACAACTTTTCTTAATGCAAGCATACTTGCATATTCATTCATATATTTCATAATCAAATCATATATAATTAGGAATAACATCCACATGCTTATTCATGACAACCTTGGCTTGAAGTTGAGCCATTTTCTATCTCCCCTTCAGTATTATCATTTAAATCACCTTCGTCTTCACTTTTGAGTGAGTCCATTTCCTTATTCTTCACTTTCTCTCCAATCTAACACATTTTGCTTCATTTATTATAAGCTTCTGCCCCAATCCAAACACTAGTCTTCTTCAAAAATCACAATACCCTTGGTTGCTGGATCATAGAGCTGGTATACTTTGGATTCATCACTCATTCCCATCATCACAAACCGAAAGCTTTTATCATCAAGTTTCTTCCTCATAGTTTTTGGTATGTGATCATGAGCAACACAACCGAAGACTTTGAAGTAATGAACTGATGGTTTGATGGCGCTTCATGCTTCCTCTGGCGTCAATTCCTTCACTGCCAAGGTAAGGCTTCAGTTGAGAACGTGAATGGTCCATTTTACTGCTTCAGGACAAAAGTACTTTATAACATATTTCTCAGACATCATACATCAAACCATACTCATAATGGTCCGATTCTTCCTCTCAGCAACCCCGTTTTGTTAAAGGGTGAAGGCTGCAGTCAATTGCCTCCTTATTCCATATGAACCACATAATGAATTGAATTCTTGAAAGGTGAACTTTCGTCCCTTATCTGTACGAAGACACTGAATTGGAGCCCCTATTTCTTTCTCCACCATACTTTTAAACATTTTAAATTCATTAAAAGCTTTAGACTTCTCATATAAGAATGACACCCAAATCTTTCGACTATAATAATCTATAAAAGTAATCAAATACCTTTTTCACTGCTAGATGAGGGTGTGATCGATCCACAAATGTCAGAGTGAACCAATTGAAGTATGTGTGTAGCCCTCCAAGAACTTTTATAGGATATGGATTCCATGTGTTGCTTGCCTATGATGCAATCCTTGCATAGCTTACTTGGTGTCTTCACTTCAGGCAACCCTCATACCATCTTCTTATAATGAAGGGTACTCAGTCCATTAAAGTTGAGGTGGTCGTAATGACAATGCCAAAGGTGTGTTTCATCTTCTGAGGCAGTCTTGAAACAAGTTAGGACTTTTGGCATTATGGTTGCAAGAAATACGAACATCCTATTAACTGACATATTTGATTGCAAGATTAGACCATTCCTTGGGTGATAACATTAACATTCTTCATTTTGAATCAACATAACAACTCATTTCTCTGACAGTTATTCGATATTAATCAAGTTGTTCTTTAACTCGGGAACATAGTAAACATTATTAATAACTTGTGTAATTCCATTAACATGTAATCGTACATTACCTCTCCCGACTACCGCCATTTTGAAGTTGTTCCCAAGCCTCATAGATTGCCTGTACTGCTCGTCCATATCTATGAACCACTTTTTGTCGCCTGTAATATGGTTGTTACATCTTGAGTCAAGGAACCAAACCTCCTCCCTTTTGGTGTCATTGAGTTCAACATAAGACATCAAAAACATCTTCTCTGTCTTGTTTAATTCAGCATAATGTAAATTTTCCTCCAAATCAGGGAACTCATATTGGAAGTGCCCTAATTTATGGCACCTATAGTACTCAATCAGTGCTTTGTTGACCATCTTCCTCAACTTCTTCACCTGTCTTTAAAACCTCCTTTTCCTTGACCTCTAGCATCGTAGCTATTATCACCTTTTCCTCTAGTTTTCTCAACAAATGCTACCTTCAAAACCTGCTCTTCTCGTCTAGTATGAGCTTGCATTCGTTGCTCATGAAGAAGTTCATTGATCGTCATTGTTTTGAGGTCATTGGATTCCTCTATGGCATCCATAACATAATCGAATTTCCCAGTTATGGACCTTAGTATTTTCACCATAATCACCAATTGTTCTATTCGTTCCCCATGTGCCTTCATTTTTTTGGCAATAACTAAGGCTCGAGAGAAGTAAGTATCTATTGTATCTCGACCTTTCATCCCAAGCACCTCGAATCCCCTCCCGAGAGCTTGAAGTTGAGCTCTTTTCACCTTTAAAGACCCTTAGTATTTTTGCCTCATGGATTTCCAGATATCCTTGGATGTGTCTCGATTGAGAATTATCTCCATAATTGAAACAACATGGGTCAAATCCGAGTCCGGAACAAATCTCAGGTCAAATTCCAAGTCCGAATCGAATCAAATCCATCAAAATAAGCTCTCAAACCACTGTCCCAATAGTATCTTCTTGGGTCATCTTAGCCCACCACAGGCTCTCCCAAAAGGTTATGACTTGAAGGTTCTATTGGTAGTAACTTATTTCCTTATATGCAGACAAACTTTTCCACTATCTTTCGATGTGAGACTGGGGTGTTACACACTCCCCCCACTTAAATTTCTGACATCCCCGTCAGAACCGATCACACACACGACCCAAAGATCTTTGCATCTCTAGTCATTGTGGGATAATACCAGTTGGTTTCGTGTCCCTACCTCTGGACCTCCATATCTCCATTGTGGGATAATACCATCAGCCTTCGTGTCCCCACCTCCGGCAACCCGATCAGATGACCCGACCCAAGCTTTAAAGAGTCGGCTTTAATACCATATGAAATAACCCAGGTCAAATCCTAAGTTCGGAAGAAATCTCGGGTCAAATCCCAAATCCGAATCGAATCAAATCCATCAAAATAAGGCCTCAAACCACTGGCCCAATAGTATCTTCTTGGGTCATCTTAGCCCACCACAGGGTCACCCAAAAGGTTATGACTTGAAGGTACATTGGTAGTAACTTATTTTCTTATATGCAGACAAATTGTTTCCCTATATTTCGATGTGAGACTGGGATGTTACAATAATGCCTCTGTCAATAGCTTGAAAAATATACTTTTTCACTTTGAGGTCCTTCAACTTTGCCTCCTCAATAGCCTTTGTTGGTTGAACTCCTTCAGCAACGGTTGGAATTCCATCATCCACCAATCCCTAACACTTTTTTGATCGCAAAAGATTCTCCATCAACATAGATGAATGTTCATAATGACCATCAAATCTAGGTATAACTGGTTGAACAAAGTTGCAGTTCTCGGCTACCATTGTTAGCTCTCTCAAACTCGAAGTGTTTCGCTCACACTTGCCCTTTCTGTGTTTCACTCCTATTTATACTTGAATTCTCCCCAAGAAAGCAACAATTTATTGGCTTCTCAAATAAAGCCCTGTGAGAAGGCTCTAATACCAAAATTGTTAGAATGGATAACATAAACACAAGAACACTGAAATTGGAGGAATGTTTTCTTATTGAATTCAACAGCAACTAGTGGCTTTATAAGCCTTACAAAGAAAATATAACAATAAAAATGCACCCCACGTTTTCTCCTAACTAATACGTGGATTATGGACTAGACTAAATCAAACATAAATCACTTCCCTTATTAATAGGGATTATTAACATCATGAATAGAGAACAGAACCTAACAAACTTGACAACAAAGCAACAAATTTCGAACACTCCCCAACCCATCCACTTCTCCAACACAAGTCAACCTAGTTAGTTTTTTAAATTTATAGCATTAAAATTTAGTTGATTAAATAATTAATAATAATTTAGTTCTTTAAATACTAATATTTAACATTAAATTTAATAATATTTCTTGCTAATTTTAACGTTAACTATTAATATTAATTAATACATTAATAAATTAATTTTTAAAGTTAAATAAATAATAATAAGTTAGTTTCTTGTAAATACTCTAGTTCTTCATTAAAAGTCTTATTTTCACAAAATTTTATTATTTTATATTTTATATTTTATAATTTTTATTTCTAATATTTAACATTGAAAGAGAAAAAAAGGGAGGGATGGTTTACCAGATTGGCTTAAGCCTAACCTTGGGTCTGGCATGGTTTGTAGGCCTAACCATATCATAACCCATATATCAAGCTCTGACTTGGCCTAATAGATCAAAGTCAACGACGTAGCCTAACTTTGTCAAAGCCCAAGACCTGACAAGACCAGACCGGAACAAATCAGATCACTATGTTGTGCATGTCTATTGAATGAGTATGTTATATTACAAGATTTACTCTTCAACTACAATATAACAAATCTTGATCACATTAATGATGTTATGCTTGTCATTGGTATTTTAGTATAACAAATTTTGATCGAATCTATATGTCGGCGTCGGAAAAAAATTCCTTTTGGAATTCCTCTTTTAAATATTTCTTACCCTTTATGTTTTCTATGTGGTTCGAATTTGGTTTGAAAAAGTGAAATTGACAAAAGAGTCTGACATGAAATGTCGACGATTTGAAAATATTTGATTTTACAGAGCCGTCAGTTAGTAGAAGTGAAATTGTTGTACCAACTCAATCGAGTTTATGAATTTTTTTGCAAAAAGGCCCAATTATTGGAGTATGTTTAACAGGCCTTGGAAATTGAGATTCGTGGAGTTCGGGGGCTTGCTTAAGCGGGAGAAAGGTGTTAGGCACCCCCTAACTTCCGTGAAAACATGGTTACCACGTCTTTTCAATTCCCTAATTTATTTGAAATGTATGTGTGTGTTGCAGTTAATTAGGCCTAAGAGCTTTATTTCGAAGTAGTGATATGCCTCTTTTGCACTTATATACAAAGGGTTTGACTTGTATAAAAGTTCAATTTTAATACAAGACATATAAAATGATGTTTTGAAAACAAGTTTTCAAACCCTTATGCTCACATAGTAATTGAGGCCTTTGATAATTCCATTTTATTCCATATTCGGCTTATTTTGATTTTATTCTCGAGATGCAAATCATCTTCGACAAAATAATATACATACAAGTGTCGGCCTCCTTCTGGGAATGAAAACCATCAAATTATGTCCGAGCACCACACATATGACTTGCAAACTAGTTGTACAATTAAAAAAGGTCCGTCATGGGAAGCAAATCTAGATCCGTCAGCTGGATCTTAGATCTCGTGGCTCCTA
Source organism: Panax japonicus (assembly GCA_020205505.1). Classification (NCBI taxonomy): domain Eukaryota; kingdom Viridiplantae; phylum Streptophyta; class Magnoliopsida; order Apiales; family Araliaceae; genus Panax; species Panax japonicus. Next base: position 31,035,135 of record CM035094.1, on the reverse strand, counting down.
GGCTCACATAATATCATATAAATAGCCTGCATAACAAATATACTGAAATGAAACAGATATTGAATCTAAACGTCGTAAAATAAATGATTCATCAGTTAAATCCTTGCATGCGCGTACCCAAAGCTTACAACTTCCTCTAGATACAGATATAGGGTCGCGCGGTTGGTTAATATTTACAAAATTAGAAAGAAAACTATATTTAAATAAATCTTAGCCATTCTAGCCCAACGATTCCTATTTTACAACTTTTGAACCAGTTAAAAGTTAGACATGGCTTCTTGTTGATGTTATTTGTTGTTGGTGGTGGTGCTGAGCTGCTAAGATGACGTTAAGCTCTGAACATATTTTGTACTTAGCAGTTTGGTGTGGTCCTCTTTGCATTCTGCTTCGAAAGTGGACCACATCTTCTATGGTGCAGCTGATCTTCTTCTGTTCTGCTTATCTTCATATAGTATCAGTGTTGGGTAAAATCTATATACGCAAAACACGCAAGTATATGTGGTCAACAAGTAATATAGTAGTGAATAAAGTATCGTTCCCACAAAGACAAATTAGCAAGAAATTTAACTTCACAATTACCAATTTTCTATTAATCCTAATTCTATTAAACTATTCAATTCAATGGTTTAAAATTATAGAAACTAAATTAATAAATAAATAAACTATCACAAAATAATCACAAATATCAAAATCCGAAAGTTCACTCAATCGATGGAGAATTAGACTTATGATTTCACCCTAAGCTTCACTCTGATTTTCAAACATTTATTCCAATTCAATTCAATATCCCACTTTATTAATCAAGAACACGATTGTAGTACTAGCCACCTCTCGATGCACTAATATCGTATCAACTTAAATCCACAATTTAGATAGAAACAAATTAAACACCTAAATCAATTAACTCACTATATCTCAATATGAACTGAAATTAAAGAAGGTTTAAGAATAAGTTCTCTATCCGATTATATGCAATGTCGAGCATATTTCTACCTTAACAATAATCAAGAATCCGCTATTCACAAAATTCATGACACATGTTATATTAACTAAGTCTAGATTTGAATATCCTCTCTCGATTCCATACAAATCCACAAAAAATTGTTGATCAAGCAATTCATAAATTCATGCTCAAATTAACATAGATAAACTAAAAATATTTTATTGAACTGGAAATCAAAATAATTAAATCATTGTTTCACCCAAGGATCCATCATAAGCCTAATAAACAAATTAGTTCATAACGAATGATATAGAAACTGAATAATCTAACGAAAACATCCGTGCCATTACAAATAAAGGACTAAAGAGAAGAATAATGATGAACACCCTTCACGTAGCCTAGAATTGCAATTGTCACGAAAATCTCTTCAAATTACTCCTCCAAAGCTTTTTGTGAAAATCTGGAAATAGTCTTCGTCAATTGCACTTGTGTGTTGCTCAATTGTGTTATTCCTCGAGTAATGGGTGTGGCCCATAGTGTCCTAGTCGAATCCCTTATATTCTAGAGTCCACATGCGAGTACATCACTAAAAACCATGTAGCAGCACAGTCCTAATTGGAACAGGATAATCAGCTGGTCGAGACCCCCCGCCCCGACGGGGGTGCACAGGCAAAAAGGGCTCGCCCCAGCGGGGGTGCCTTTTACTAATTTTTCCAAAACGTTGCCAAGTGAATTTTTCCTTTCCTTCACAAATTCGTCCCGAAATGATCTCAATTGACTCCAAATCTTGTTAAATGCTACAACGACCACCCTACACATAAAAGAACACAAAACAGGTGAAAACGAACACGAAACAAAAAAGTAACAACGAATTTAGGCTTGAAATGAACATCGATTCGTGTATATGAAATCCACTTATCAAAATCCCCTAAACTTAAACCGTGCTAGTCCTCGAGCACAAAACAAACTACATACAATTCAATGCAATGAGATGAAATAAATATAATCTAAATGCCTTCGAATCCAACAATATCATATAATCAAAATTATCCCATCGGCCTCAGAGAAAAAAAGCAACTCTACAATATGAATCACCAAAACTAATCCACAACTTCGTATTAATTCTCAAATCTTAAGTCATCATCACTGGTATAGTGTGCGTGTGTGTTAAACATCCATGCTAACTGATACGGATTCAAATTCAATACATAATCAATTTTTAGAAGGAATCATACAGTGCAAACTTAAAAATTCTAAAAATAGGCACTAAACAATACCAAACTCGAGTGTTCATGGAGTGTGCTTATACTTCTTGTATCTCATTTTTTTTCTCACGGGGGCTTTTTGCTCTTTTCCCGTATTTTTCTTCTTTTTTTTGATAGATAGTTGGTGAGTGCGTTTTACGCTCCATCTCAGGCTTGTATTTATGGGGAGTATTTCTCCTCAACCCACCACAAGACTCCACTTGTTTTATTTTATTTTTTTATTATTTTTTTTATTAGAGCTTATACACCCTACATTTCCCCCAAACTTAAGTTCTTGACTAATTTTTGCCTTCACTGCATATCTTTGTTGTTTTCTCATTTACTCTAGCATCATCCTTTAGAAACTATTTATGTATCAATTTGAACTGACCAGTCAACAAAGATGTTATTAGCGTGTTTACCTTTTTATAACAGTTTCAAACAAGCGCAAGATTCGATTCATAATAGAAATTATATCATAGTTCTAATAATAAATACTGTATTGGTTAACTTGTTCACACTCTCATCATTGGCCCACAAATAACATGAACTGCAACACTGTTGGACATATGCAAACACAATATTTAACTAATTTTTTTAATATTTTTTTTAACAAAATGCACTATATACAAAACTAAACACAATGCAATGACAACAATAACCTAAGCTACTATGTATGCACCTAAGCTATCATGCAATTCTTCCTAAATAACTATGCAACACTGGAATTTAAAATGACAAAATTTAAACCTAAATACTACATATGCATGCAAACATGAACTTAACTCCCCCAAACTTAAGTAATACAATGTCCCCATTGGATGAATAATAAAAAATAAGTACGTGAGGACTTCCCTGCTATCGCTTAAGTCTGAGGAGGTTGTTGTTGCTCTTCTTCATCAGAATCATTTGGTGGAAATCTCGGCAGTGGTCCGGGTTGCTGATATGGAAATTGAGCCGACAGGTTGAAGCTTTGAAGGGTTGTGAAGAGTGAGGCGAAAGATGCATTCATAGCATCAAACATGTTATCTTGCTGTATTGCCAATCGCCGCATTTCCCGATGTGCTGCTTTGTTGTGCGCAGTCATTTGATTTTGGAATTCAAGGAACTGAGGACTGGATATTGCCTCGGTCTATGGTACCTACTCAGCCCCTTAATCGCCCATAGTTGCATCATCATCCTCTGATGCCTCTGTAGCATCAACTTCGTCTTCCGAAGCAGACGAAAAAATAAAGCCCAGACCTCGTAGATGTGACTCGCCTCCTGCCCATACAGAATACCGCGTTATCATTCTAGAATCAAGCAATGCGAGCGGCATTTGTGTGGGCTCATCGTCGGACCATCTTACCCTTGTATTGCGACATAACCCACATATGAGTGATGGGTGAAGTAAGCCACCCGAAAAATTTCCACGTAAACATCGACGGATGGAGAAACAGATAATAGCCCCGACGTCCATAATGAAATCTTGCACAATTGCGTACAACAACAACGCTTTCTCTTTGGTGACGTCTGAGGTGTGTTGGGACGGAAGCAATTTAGCGCATAAGAATGTGTACCATATTTTTCCATACAGGCTAAGGTCTTTGCTATGGACTACTGTGCGTCCCTTCCAACCTTTCATCCAAGATGTTCCCGACATTGTCATCCCTGTGATTATTTCATCAAAGTCAGGATCAAAATCACGTAGCTGAGCATATTGGCATTAGCGAGGTACCCGCAGCTGATAATAAGTGTTTATTGCATTGGCGCTGAACGGGACCAAGCGAACCCGCACATACGTGTTGAATAGGGCTTTGTCCTGAGCGTTGGCATAAAATTCCTTGACAATGTTAACCACAGTGGGTTCTGGATTTTTGGTGAATTTGATCCACCCCTTTTGATAGATTTGAGGCATCATCTCCCCATCTTTGGGATCCGGTGCCAATCCCCGTTTCGGTGTAAGGGCTTTGGTTAGCATGTACTCATACCGGTCTGCGACGGCGGAACTCACAAATTTTCGGTGATCAAAGGTTCGTGTCGGTTGTGTGAATCTAGAACTCTCTCCCCTTTGGCGTATTGGTGTAGGTTGCGAAGCCATTGATTGTTGTAGACAAACTAATTCCACCCAAACTTGGTTTACCCAAATTGTAGAATATGTGGCGTGCACAGTCCTTTCTTCCCCCCAAACTGGGTGTTTTCTATGGTAATTCCGGTGCTAAGATGAAGATGAAGTGGAACTTTGCTCTCAGTTCCCCCAAACTTGTTGAATTCGTGGCCTTGTGTAGAAGGAGTGGAGTGTATGTGGTGATAATGGGGATTGAGTGATAGGGTTTATATAGAGGTGTTGTGGGGGAGAAGAATGGGAGTACTTGATGATGTGGGGTAGTGAAATTCGTGGGGGTGAAGTGGGTTCAATGGATTTAGGTAGTTGGTAGAAGTAATGTGTTAGGAGTTGTAAATCATGGGTGTTATATAGGAGAAAGAAGGATTCAATTAGGAAGATGAACATATGTGGGCGTGTGGCTGTGTGACTGCCAAATATGTATGCCCAGTTTCCAAGAACGCTACCCCGGCGGGGGGTACAAAGCTAATAGAGCCTGCCCTGACGGGCATGCCCCCTGACTCCTGATTTTTGGCTTCAAATTGTGCATATCAAAATTAGCCTTTTTTTTCTTCTTTTCTTGCCTGTTGTTGCTATTACTCACTTTTGACTCCTCCTGCAACCATAAACATGCAAGATGTTAGATCATTGATTACTTGGAGTATGATTGAGAGATTCAACAAAATGTTTACTCTATAATACCTTCCTAATACTTAATAAAAACTACATTCTAAAAATTATAAATGAAACTACGACAAATAACGAAATATTGGGTTACCTCCCAATTAGCGCTTGATTTTAAGTCGTTCAGCCTGACTACTCCCTGCTGCACTGTGTATCAGTGAGGGTAATGTTGACGACATCCCAGTTTGAATCGCCACCCCAGTAATGCTTTATTCGTTGAACATTGACCTTGAACGTCTCTAATGGATTACGACTGTAGAGTTCAACGACGCCATGGGAGAATACCCGCTTTATAGTGAATGGTCCCGACCATCTTGACTTCAGCTTTCATGGGAACAATCGCAGCCGTGAGTTGAAAAAGAGTACTGATTGACCCAGCTCGAATGTTCGATGTACAATATTCTGGTCGTGCCATCTTTTTACCTTTTCTTTGTATAATTTGGAGTTCTCATAGGCGTGAAGGCGGAATTCATTGAGCTCATTCAGCTGAAGTAGTCTTTTTTCCCCTACAGCTGCTTGATCAAAATTGAGTTTTTGAACCGCCCAATAAGCCTTGTGCTGCAGTTCGACCGGTAAGTGACATGTCTTCCCGTACAGTAGTTGATATGGTGACATCCCGATCGGAGTTTTGTACGCAGTCCGGTATGCCCATAGTGCATCGTCGAACAGAAGTGATCAATCCTTATGACTCGGATTTACTACTTTCTCCAATATTTTCTTTATTTCCTGGTTTGAGACCTCAGCTTGCCCACTTGTTTGACGGTGATACGCTATCGCTACCTTGTGGTTGACCCCATACCGTGTCAAAAGAGCTTTGAATGCCTTATTACAGAAGTGACTACCTTTGTCACTGATTATTGCTCTTGGCGTGCCAAACCTCGTGAAAATGTTTTTGTGTAGGAATTTGAGGACCACCTTGGCATCGTTAGATGGTAGTGTTGCAGCTTCAACCCATTTCGAAGCGTAATCCACTGCAAGTACAATATACTGATTGTTCAAAGACGAAGGGAATGGCCCCATGAAATCGATGCCCCATACATCAAAGATTTCCACTTCAAGAATTGTTTGTAGGGGCATCTCATTCCGTTTTGAGATGTATCCCACTCTTTGACACCTATCGCATTGTTTGACAAAATAGTGGGCATCTTTGAATAATGTGGGCCAATAAAACCCAGCTTGCAACACCTTTGCTTCTGTCCACTCGCTGCTATAATGCCCGCCATATGCAGATGAATGGCACTCATGCATAATGTTCTTCACTTCACTATAAGGGACACACCGTCTAATCATTTTTTCGGCATATTGTTTGAACAAATACGGTTCGTCCCAAATGTACCACTTTACATCATGAAGAAATTTCTTTTTCTGTTGTCTTGTGAGGTCAGGTGGAAGAATATTACTCACAAGAAAATTTGCATAATCCGTATACCAAGTAAATTCTGCAGAAATCCCAAATAGTTGCTCATCTGGGAATGTCTCGTTAATTTCACATCTGTCTTCTTTCATTTTCCCTTGGTTTTCCAGCCTAGACAAGTGATCGACTACTTGATTCTCCGTCCCCTTTCTATCTTTAATTTCTAAGTCAAACTCTTGAAGTAGGAGAATCCATCGGATAAGGCGTGGCTTAGCATCTTTTTTCGCTATTAGGTACCGAATCACTGAATGGTCCTTGTAGACTATCACCTTAGTCTCGATCAAGTATGCCCATAATTTGTTAAACGCGTACACCACTACAAGTAATTCCTTTTTCGTGGTTGTATAATTCATTTGAGTCTCTGTGAGTGTTTTGCTTGCATAGTATATGGTGTGAAACACCTTATTTCGTCTTTGGCCCAAAACAGCCCCAACCGCATAGTCGATCGCATCACACATTAATTTGAATGGCATATTCCAATCCGGTGCGACTATCACGGGGGATGTAGTTAATTTCTTCTTCAATGATTCAAACGCTGATTTGTATTCCTCAGTAAAACTGAAAGTAGCATCCTTCTCTAAAAGACTGCATAGAGGTTTTGCAATTTTAGAGAAGTCCTTTATGAACCTCCTGTAGAATCCAGCATGTCCCAGAAAACTTCTAATACCCTTAACTGAGCTCGGTGGAGGCAGTTTCTCTATTGTTTCCAGCTTTGCTTTGTCCACCTCCAATCCTTGAGCCGACACCTTATGGCCCAAAATTATGCCTTCTTCAAGCATGAAGTGGCATTTTTCCCAATTGAGTATGAGGTTTGTATCTTTACATCGCTGCAATACCATGACCAGATTCCCTAGGCAAGTATCAAAGTTGTCTCCATAGACCAAAAAATCGTCCATGAAGACTTCAACATTTTTCTTCACCATATCTGAAATAATGGCCATCATACACCGTTGGAAGGTTACAGGTGCATTGCATAACCCAAATGACATCCTCCTGAATGTAAATGTGTCGTAAGGGCACGTAAATGTTGTCTTTTCTTGATCCTCAAGAGCGATGGCGATCTGGTTATAGCCCGAGTATCCATCCAATAAACGGTAGTAATCATGTCCCGCTAATCTGTCTAACATTTGATCGATAAAGGGTAGCGGGAAGTGATCTTTTTGGGTTGCCTTATTCAACCTCCTATAATCGATGCACATCCTCCAACATGTCATTGTTTTTATTGGAATTAACTCGTTATCCTCATTCTGTACCATGATCATTCCCCCCTTTTTCGGCACACAGTGAACCAGACTAACCCACTTACTGTCAGAAATCGGATAGATGATACCGGCATCCAATAATTTTAGAATTTCCTTCTTTACCACTTCCTTCATAATCGGGTTAAGTCATCGTTGTTGCTCCACCATCGGTATTGCATCATCTTCCATCAGAATCTTGTGCATGCAAAATGAAGGGCTAATTCCCTTTATATCCGCAATCGTCCAACCAATCGCTGATTTATGTTCCCGAAGCACCCTCAAAAACTTTTCTTCCTGCAATTTGTTAAGTGCAGCATAAATAATCACAAGTAAAGAATTTGAATTGCCTAAGTACGCATACCTGAGATGTTTAGGGAGTGGCTTAAGTTACAATGTTGGTGGCTCCTCCAATGACGGTTTCAGTTTTTCTGTGGCTATCTCCTCAGTGTGCAAAGGTTCAAACAATGCTTTGAATCGGCTAACTCGTGGCAATGAGTCTAACATCTGTAAGTAGTCCACAAATTTTGGGTCGTCATTATCTTCATCCCCCAATAAAGTTATTTCTAACGAATCGTTGACCAAACTCTTACTCATGTCTTCACTGATAATTTGCTCAATTAAATACATTCGAAAACATTCTTCCTCATCCGTAGGGAATTTCATGGCCTTGAACACATTAAATTTGATTTCTTGATCTTGGACTCTCATAGTAAGTTCTATTTTTTGCACGTCTATGCGTGTCCTTCCCGTGGCCAAGAAAGGTCTACCTAAGATAATCGGGATGTTCTTATCCTCCTCGAAATCCAGAATGATAAAGTCTGCAGGAAATATAAACTTATCCACTTTAACCAAAATGTCCTCTATTATGCCTTTCGGGTATGTGACTGACCTATTCGCCAACTGCAATGAAATATTCGTAGGCTTTGGTGCGGGCAAACCCAATTCTGTGTATACTGACAATGGTATAAGGTTCACACTTGCCCCCAAATAACATAAACATTTGTTAAATGACATTTTCCCGATCGTGTATGGGATAATAAAGCTCCACGGGTCCTTAAGTTTTGGTGGTAGCTTCTACTGTAACACCGCACTACACTCCTCTGTTAGTGCCACTGTTTCATAACTCGGCATTTGCTCTAGGGCTTCGACGAATGGGATGTTAATCTGGAGTTTCTTGAACACTTTTAAAAACTTTGCGAACTGCTTATCTAATTTCTATTTTTGAACTCTCTGCTGAAACGGTGGTGGAGGATAAACAATTGGCTTATTGTTTAATTTTAGGTCCTCACTCTGCTTATCCTCACCCTTGCTACCTTCAACCACGTTACTGTCATCAGCTTTTTCCTCCGGTGTCGCTAAATTTTTTGCATTATTACCCCCGAGATGTTTTCCACTTCTCAACATAACTGCTTGACATTGCTTATGACTACCCTTCGGATTTCTCTCAGTGTCACTTGGTAACGTTCTTTGTGGTCTATTATTCAATGCTAACGCCATCTGTCCTATCTGATTTTCTAAATTCTTGATAGCCATCTCTTGTGATTTCATTGTCATTGCTTGATTTTTCATTACTGCCTCATTACTAGTTATGTACTTCGACACCATTTCCTCGAAATCTAATTTTCTTTCCTGATATTGAACCGGTTGTTGGTGATTCTGAAAATCTGGGGGATATGACGGTCGTGGATCTTGATTTTGCTAGTTATTGCTCCACGAGAAATTTGGGTGGTTCCTATTCCCCTAGTTGTAGGTGTTTTGGTATGTATTTTGCAAAATTTTGTTATAGCTACCTATAAACTGGATGGATGCTGGATTAATTGGTCACTGATATGTAGGATGATCACCCACACACAATTAGCATACTACCGCAACCTGCTGTGCTTGAGCCCATGTCATAGCATCCAACTTCTTGGACAACACAGAAATTTGTGCTTGTATAGTTGTCACCCCATCTACTTCCAAAACCCGAACCGCTTTTGCATATGTCATTCTTGCTGTGGGCCACTGGTAGTTATTGGCCGCCATGGTTTCAATCAAATTATGGGCTTCCTCGTAACTCTTAGCCATGAATGCTCCGTCCGACGCTGCTTTAATACTCGTTTTGACATTCCCATGTAATCCGTTATAAAAGGTGTTCATTTGCAGCCACTTGGGCAATCCATGATGTGGGAACTTTCTAAGTAACTTCTTATACCTCTCCCATGCCTCATATAGTGACTCCCCGTTTTGCTGCTCAAACATTGTTATGTCATTCCTCATTTTGGCAGTTTTCACCGGTGGAAAAAATTTGGCAAGGAATTTCTGAGCCAAGTCTTCCCGCATAGTTATTGATCCCGGCGGCAGAGAATGTAACCAACTCTTCACCTTGTCCCGTAAAGTGAATGGGAACAAGCAAAGTCTCACTGCCTCATCCGACACCCCATTGAAAGTGTCGCACATTTCCAAAAAACTGATTAAATGCTCGTTTGGATCGTCATTTGCCATTCCCCCGAACTGAACTGAATTCTGCATCATCTGAATGGTCCCAGGCTTGATTTCAAAAGTATTCGCAACTATTGCAGGCCTAGTGATGCTCGACTGCAGATCAGTCACCTTAGGTGTTACAAAATCCCTTAATGTTTTTTGGTCTTCAGCAGCTATTGCTTCTTCCTTATCAGAATTTTTGAATTCGTTCCTTGTTTCCATGATCCACTTACTCAACCTCTGAAATCTTCTTTCAATGTCGTCCTCAAAAGGAAGCAAGTCTAAATTTTTGGATCGTGTTTGCATAAACCAATGTCAAAAACCTGAAATAGGAAGAACAAAAACAAAAACAAAAATGTTTAAGTAAAACTAGACTAATTAAACTGATATTGTAAAAATATTAAAATCTAGGCTAAATTTTCCCCGGCAAGGGCACCAAAAACTTGTAGGGTAAAATCTATATACGCAAAACACGCAAGTATACGTGGTCAACAAGTAATATAGTAGTGAATAAAGTATCATTTCCACGAAGACAAATTAGCAATAAATTTAACTTCACGATTACCAATTTTCTATTAATCCTAATTCTATTAAACTATTCAATTCAATGGTTTAAAATTATAGAAACTAAATTAATAAATAAATAAACTATCACAAAACAATCACAAATAACAAAATTCGGAAGTTCACTCAATTGATGGAGAATTAGACTTATGATTTCACCCTAAGCTTCACTCTGATTTTCAAACATTTATTCCAATTCAATTCAATATCCCAGTTTATTAATCAAGAACACGAATGTAGTACTTGCCACCTCTCGATGCACTAATACCGTATTAACTTAAATCCACAATTTAGATAGAAACAAGTTAAACACCTAAATCAACCAACTCACTATATCTCTATGTGAACTGAAATTAAAGAAGGTTTAAGAATAAGTTCTCTATCCGATTACATGCAATGTCGAGCATATCTCTACCTTAACAATAATCAAGAATGCATTATTCACAAAATTCATGACACATGCTATATTAACTAAGTCTAGATTTGAATATCCTCTCTCGATTCAATACAAATCCACAAAGAATTGTTGATCAAGCAATTCATAAATTCACGCTCAAATTAACATAGATAAACTGAAAATATTTTATTAAACTAGAAATCAAAATAATAAAATCATCGTTTCACCCAAGGATCCATCTTATGCCTAATAAGCAAATTAGTTCATAATGAATGTGTTAGTTCCTAGTAGGCACAATAGATCTAGAAGGGGGGGTTGAATAGATCCTTTTTAATTTCAAATACTTTTCGCTTTTATGTTGTATTGCTATTAAGTTAGCATATGACAAATATAAGAATCTTTTCATGCACAACGGAATAAGTAAAAGATCGTCTTCATTGATATATTCATAATCATACATACATTATTCGTAGAGTTAGTTTGGTTGTAAGCAGTTAAAACATACATAACATTTATAACAGTTAATAGACATAATGTAAATGACATAATGTAAAAGACACAAAGGGTTTTAAGTGGTTCAGAGACTCAAGCTCCTAATCCACTCTTCTGCTTTCAACTAGCAGGATTTCCACTAAGGAAAGGCAGTACTCTGAATCACTTAGATTCCTTCAATGCCAGCAGCCTTGGGACTTCAGTTCACTAAGAACTCTTCAAGGCCAGCAGCCTTGGAACTCCTCTAGTTCCCTTGGAACTCTTCAAGCCCAGCAGGCTTGGAACTTCATTTAGCCCCTCGGGACAAGAACCCCTCAGGCCCCGACTTCTGTTGAGTTGTTTATTTGTTTGTTGGAGTTGGTGCTGAGCTGCTAAGATGTCTTCATGCTCTGAACATCTTCTATACTTAGCAGCTTGGCGTGATCACCCTTGAAGTGCAGTTGAGTGATGAATGATGCTCAGCTTCTTCAGTTACTCAACCACTTCGGATAATCCCTTGATGACTTCCTTGAAGATCATCACTCTTGATACATGATGGTTGCACATGATGGGTTTCTAAGATGACTGTAAGCTCTTCTGCTAGGTAAACGCATACGATTTTCTACTCAACGCGTCAGCTACCACGTTCGCTTTTCCATGATGGTATTGAATGATATGATCGTAATCTTCAACAGCTCGAGCCAACGTCTTTGGCGCATGTTACGTTTATTTTAGTTGAAGAAATATTTGAGGGTTTAAGAAATGGGTTTTGTATTGGGGTCAATACAAAATTCGATTTTATGCTCTAGGGGTAGACTAAGAAGTCTTCAAGAATACGTTAGAAAATTTATTAGCAATAGAAATATCATTCAAAACTGTGACTCTCATCCAAGACTTGGATAACACGTCGCATTGATACCTATCAACTTGCCACCGTTATTCACAATGTCCCCTATGGAAAGTTTGGCTTCGGTGCATTCCACACAAGGAAGTCACCAGCGAAAGGCTCAGGGCTCTTTACTTATGGCTTAATATAACAGTGATTGACTTTAGTGGTTTGGTTGCTTGAATTCGTATAATAGGTTGGTTAGGAATATGAAAGCTAACAACCTTACAAAAAGCTTGATGAGTAGTTAATCAATCGATTCCTAAAATCACATTAAAGGCAAGTATTTTCAAAGAGATAAGATCGACAGGTAACGTGAAAGTATCGATTTGAATCAACAAGATTTATAAACAGTGGAGGTAACGAAGGTTTCTACTATCAAAGTTTCAACCAATAAGTCAAAGTCTAATTTCTCCGAAGTCAAATTTAAACGTTGAGCGCAAGCAAGAGAGATAAAATAATGGGTAAAACATGTATCTAATAGGGTATAGACTTTGCAAGAGTTTATGATTAACTTACCCGTGATAATTTTATTCAGGTTCCTCGTCAAAAAAATGCTCTCTCTTAAACTACCGACTTTGGCTTGTCTGGGACAGCCTTTGGCATCACTATCCCAGCTGGACTTGACTTTGGTGCACGACAAAATTCGGCTAGTTGACCTTCTCTTCTTGAATTTTCCACATCTATTATCTTGGCCATGATTACCACCGAAGTGGTTACCATTCTTGGCATGATAATTTCCCCCACGATGGTTATCATTGTTCCGATGGCCGTTGCCACCGGTACGATTATTATCGTGTTATTGGTCGTTACCTTTTGGTTGTGCTGAATCATTATCGCGCTCCAATAACTGAGCCCTATTCACAACATCTGAATATAAACAAAGTTTATGAGAAATGAGGTATTGACGTATATCGAGTTTCAAACCTCTTAGAAACATTCGCGTCATTCGCTCCTCATTATCGACCAAATGGGATGCAAATCAGGATAACTCAGCAAACTTAGCCTCGTACTACAACCCGGTCATATTGTTTTGTTCCAACTTGATAAACTCCACCTCCTTCATGTGACGAATACTTTCGGGAAAGTACTTGTCGTTGAATAGCTCTTGGAAGTTCTCCCAAGACATCTTGAGTGCGTCGGCTGGGTACGTTTGACAGATTCCCATCAATAATCTGCTTCTGCACGCAACATAAAGGTGGCAAAGGGAACCTTTTTCTCCTCGGAGCATACCAAGACATCAAATATCTTGGTGATCTGCTTTAACCACGTCTCCGCCTTAAGTGGTTCTGGCTTTCCCAAAAACTCCGGTCGTCCCAGCTCTTTGAACTGCTTAGCGGTGACCGACCGTGGGTTGCCATTGTTTCTACCTGCATTATGAACAAGAGACTCTCTCGCCTGATGTTGCATGAATTGCATAAAGCCTCTGAACATCCTATCGTTCATCATTTCATTGGTGTTATTGTTTACCTGAGGATTATTGTCTTCCTATTGCACATTATCCTTGATATTGATCGTTGGTGACTCTGTGATAACCCAGGATTTCGAATAATCCAAAATTTGCGAATAAATTTTTTTTAATTAATATTAATATTAATTATCTATTTTGTGACAATTGTACAGTTAAAAACCCTAATTGTACGTTAAGGAACCCTAATTTTGAATTCGGGAATCCTAAACCCTAAATTAGGAAACCAAAATCGTAATTTGCAAGCCTAATGTGTGTATTAAACTTTAATATGATTAGAAAACCCTAACTATATTTTAGTTATTTTAATTTCTATTTTACAAACCCTAATTGTAATTTAGAAATATTATTTTTCTAATTAAACCCTAATTTTGAAAATCCTAAAAGTTAGATTTTTAAAACCTAATGGTTAGGATTTTAGGGTTAAACCCTAGATTGCTCAAACCCTAAACCCTAAGGGTTTGCAACAAATGAGAAATCTAGAAATAAAAGGAAAAGACCTTAATGCCCTTTTTATTATTTTAGTAAGCTAACTTGCAATTTTGGCCATAACTTTAGTAGGTTACCAACCATTTGGACTTTGTGACATTAAAAGCTCAGCATATCAGCCTCCAATTGACAGTACAACAAGCAAGTTCATGCATCTAAGAAATATATATAAGATTTAGAGAGAGAAAGTTCATAAAAGTTAACCATTTTGTACACAAGCTCTCACCAACTCTCATTCTCTCTCAACCTCCGAAAATTGCAAGCATTTCAGTCCCAAATAACTTCCCTGGATCAACCATAAACAAATTGGAGGGTTAAGATCAAGAATCAAAGCTAGAAGGTATAACAAAAATTTTAATTTTTGATCTTGTATGCTTGATTTTTTTTTTGTTAAGTGTTTAGATCTTTGCTAGATGATGTTTTATGATGATCTATGTTGATATAACATAGATCCATAGCATCGAATGGCTTTAAAAGTGATTATTTTCCAAACTGTCAAGAACAAGATCTGTGGTCTGACAAGCTAATGTCAGGAGCCACAGATTCTTGTTTGGTTATGGTTTTTAGTGTTTTAAAGTTGGTATGTATAGCTTGTCATGTTGGCTTTAATCTGCAAGTGGTAGTACAGCTAAATGATGTCTAGACCGTGTGTTATTTACAGTCAAAACTCGTTGACCGACGTTGACCGAGTAACTTTCTGGGCAACCCAGAACGTTTAAAACCATGTCTGACAAGATTTTGTAGTGTCCGGATCTGTCAGTATAATTGTTATTTGCTGATGTTATGATATTCATATTGTAGCCTGTAATGAGTACTATAGACCCATGCCTTAATATCTCAGAAATAAATCAACATGTTGATCGTAGGAAGTGGTCAAAGTAAGCCCCTAGCACTGTTTTGCATTTCTGGGAAATTCCAGAAACAGTTTAAGTAATATTTCTGACAACGTTTGACCACAATCTATCTGAAAAATGTGTTGTTTTTAATCTGGTTTGTTAATCTATAAATGTTACCTGACACAAGTAGTATGTAATGGAACCATTGTATTACATGAATCAAGAACGGATCGTATAGAAAAATTAATTGGAAAGTGGTCACTCAGACTGCTGGGTTTCTGGGTAATCCCAGAAATCGTCTAACAATGATTTTGAATGCACAGATCTACTTGTTAATTTGTGTTATGACCAAGATGTTAGTTGGATATTGTAGTCTTACATTTCCACTACGTGATTTGTGTCTAATTTAGCTCAGAATGTAAATGTACAAAAAATTATACACGGGCAAAGTTGACCCCTTGCACTGCCGACTGTCAGTGTTCTTGAGCTCAAGATCACCAACATCGACGCTTTGTGTCGCTATAGCCCTATAGCGACGGCTTAAATAATTTTATTTTCTGAGTATTCCGAAAAATGATTAAAAATAGAAATAAATTCTAAAAATTAGTAAAAATAGTTTTAAAAATTATTTTAAATTATGAAAAAATAATTTTGACCAATTGGAATATTTTTCTTTAATATTTATAATTATTTAAATATTAAATGTATTTAATTTATTTAATTAGTATATTAAATATATTAGAGAAAAATGATTTAATATTATGAAAAATCATTTTAAATAAGAATAATATATTTAAAAATATTTTGAGTTATAAAATGTAACTTTTAATATTTTTGGAGAATTTTCATTAATAATTTAATATTAATGATATTAGATTTATTTTATTATTAAATTAAATAAATAAGATAAAAATGATTTTAGTGATTTAAAAATCATTTTAATTTAGCATAAAGTGTTAGAAAATATTTTAAATTATAAAATATAATTTTCAATATTTTTGGAGAATTTTTATTAATAAATTAATATTAATAAATTTAATTAATTATTATATTAAATAAATGAATTTAAAATGATTTTATTGATTTAAAAATCATTTAAAAATGAGAAAAATGGTTTAAAAATATTTTAAGTTATAATTAATGACTTTTAATATTTGGATAATAATTTCATTAATATTTATATATTAATGGTGATGATTTAAAAATGATTTTAATTACTTTAAAAATCATTTAAGTGGAATATTGTCGATTTAAAAATATTTTAAGCTATTAATAATAACTTTAGTATTTTGAAAAGTATGTTATTAATATTTTGATATTATTAAATATTAATAATGATACGATTAATTGATAATTAAATCATTTAAAAATAATTCTGATATTTGAAAAATTATTATAAATTATAATAATTATTTGATAATTATTAAAAGCTTCTGAAAAATATTATTAATGATAATTGAGTTATCTAAATTAATATTGAAGCTTAGAGACCAAGTGTAATTAACAGATAACTGTGTTAATTGTCGAATAGGGTGACCAGAACACCGAGAATGGACCGAAGTCCAACCAGACCGAAATAGTTTGACTTGTTAAGTGTTTATATAGGTTATAAACATTGTTGTGGCTATGTGGTAACGTGTCTAGGAGAAGTTTGACTGTGAATTATAGTGTTGTGTGTTATGTGAATTATTGTGCTAATTGTTAGACCGATATTATTGGTTATAGGTCTTTCGAAAGCAGATAAGTATTTTGTGTAGCTGTAATCAGCAGAAGAGGCAAGTTTTCTAACTCAACCTTGAGTTAAATTCATTCAATTATTATAGTGGTTAATTATTGTTAATTACACCACATCCAGGGAATTTATTGTTGATTATTCGCAGTTAGTGCATGTTTTGATTCAAAAATATATATTTGTAGAATAACTGTTGTTGGATATTCATATATGTAGAAGTTAGAATTGACAATACAGATAATTCCTGTTTATTGTCAAATTATACTGAGAAATGTCTTAGCTAATTATTCTGGCTAGACGAACAATTTTTAGAACTTGATAGATTCGAGAAAATAAATTCAATTATTATTGACAGATCGATGCCAATTATTTCAGCTCGACCGAGAAGTAAATAGAATTTGAAATCCTAGTATTTCGTTGTAAAATCAAAATCTTGATTCTAAGACTGAGAAGAACAACCTTTTATATAAAGGGAACATTTTGTTGGTCGTGAATTCGACCTTTGCGCGCGTTTTAAGTATTATGCATAATATAGGGTACAAAGAGTTGGCCGGCTCTGAGTACTTGCAGAGGGGTATGATTTAATCTTTATGGTTATCTGATACACCTGAGTATATATCAAAGTAAATCTTTGATAGATACCCGAGAAGTTTGAGTATATATCAAAGTAAATCTTTGATAGATACCCGAGAATATAAGTTCAAGATCTTGTGTGATCGCTCATTATAAATCTGGAAAATATTCCACTTTGCTATTTCGTAGAACTGATTTTTGATTATTCATTAGAATATCGTAGAAACTTTGAAAGCATTGTACTCTTTCATTATTGAATTATTGTATTGTACAGGATACGAGAAGACTTGTTATTGAATAACGGTTTATTCAGCTATTTCAAAGTTCCCCGAACTTTGATTTCATTCTATCAAAATAGATAGTCTGTTGTTTTGAATTCTTATACAATTATTGTGATAGCCCCTAATCCGGCTCCCAAATCGCCGCAGATCCGGTATACTATTTCTATAACTATTTGCGGAAGATATAAACATACATTGTTTATACATTACACTTAACACATTACCCCAAGGTCGAGTAACCTTAACTTAAACACAATTCATAAACTTTCTATAACATAACAATATTTATCAAAATATACTATTACAAAATTGCCGCACATTTTATCCCAAGCTGAACTTGGTATTATCTTTTCCTGTATCCGAACGCATTCGCCTTATCTGCAATGTTTTATCATGATATAGCAAGGGTGAGCATGAAAGTTGCCCAGCAAGTTTAAATACAATAATATAACGATATATCATGATTGAAGAGTATGAATAATAAGCTGGCTATAATTCATCAATATAATTGAGAACTAGCACGAACAAACTTTTGACTGAACAAGTTTTAAACATGAATAAACATTTTTGAACCAACTGGTAATGAAGGTGATCAGCCTTTCATACCTGACTTATACATGCAAGATGTACATAATACAATTTTTGTGGCAATCAGCAATGATTAACCATAAGCTTGAATAAAATACTCTTATTAGAGTTAAGTACAAAGAAACTTGCATGAACCGTTGATTACCGCAACGCAATTTATAACGCTTTACCCGAAGACCTAATATTAGTAATATAGATCTCCAATATTATAATAATATCATCACAGTATAATACTGTTATATTTATATCCACAGAATAACCTAAACACATAGCACATAATCCTATCAGTCTATAATACACATAAGACTTAGCATCAAATTAGACTATTAAGTTTGAGTTGATACCGACACAATTTTATCATCCCGACGGTCTAGTCGGACAAATATCGAGTTTAAGTTCAATTAAACTCTTCCTAAGCGCTTAATCATGCCATAGAGTCACATTTATATGATTTAACACTCGCTTTTTCATTTCATAAATATTCATTAACATCTAATAAGTTAAATACTAATCCAGCAACCTGGATTCTAAATCTAGCAACTAAATTACCAACTCAGCAACCTGGATTCCAAATCCAGCAACCTGAATTCCAAATCCAACAATCTAAACTGCAATCCAGCAAACTGGATTTAACATATTTTCAATTTCAGTAAACTATTTCTTAATCCAGCAAACTGGAATCACAAATTATATAATCCAGTGAGCTGTATTCTAAATTCGTATCACGAAAATACCAAATCAGTTTATTATTTTTCTATCCTTAGTTCAAACATATATACACATATTTCATCCACAAAATTATTTTTCGATAATTTTCCAACTTCCTTTGATATTTTTCAAAAATTAATTCTAGTGCGTAGCTTAAGAAATTAGCTACCTCGTGCTTAACTCCAAACATTCCCATCTCTTGGGATAACCTTATATATGTTAACGTGATGCTCCATTTTAAATTTCGTGGCAATCGGAGTTGTAGAACTCCGTTTATAGCGATTTCCGTCAGAAAATCACAAAAATTGTAATGGTCATAACTTGGTCGTTTTAACTCGGAATTAGCTCATTTTTGGACACGAGCTACATAATACCATATATTTTTATTTTCAAAAAGGCCGGAATTTATTTCACACTTTAAGTTGCCAAAACAGCCCCTGGACAGAAACTTTTTGCCATTTTACAGTTTTGGAGTCCTTTGCTAAAACTTATAAAAAACGAGAGCTGTAACTCCGATTAATGATCCGTCAATTTTGTTGGATTCGTATCTTTCCGATATTCAATTTTCATCTATCACAATCCATATTTGGACATGTTAAGCTTCCGGAATTCAGCCCCGAAGTGGCTGTTCAAAACTGTCCTTCTAACAGTTTTCTTATCTTTGAGTAGTTTGGGAAAAATTCCATAACTTGCTCATTTTTCAACCTATTTGAGAGATTCCAGAGGGTTTTTATCCTTCACACATAGATCTATCATCCCAAGAACATAAATCACAAATATTCATCATAGATTTTAAGAAAAATTAAAACCTAGCTCACACTTTAAAAGTTTAAACTTTTCCGGAAAAATTACATTTTTCTCTTCCTTTGATTCCCACCAATTTAACACCCATATGGGTAGATCCAAACAATAAACACTTATTAACATGTATATACATAGTTTTTGAGTTTAGAAACAAAGTTTCTTAGTTCATCAAACAAGCATCAAACACAATCAAAGCTAAGAAAAATTTAGGTTTTCTATCTTTTGAAAAACCTAACCTCCATTTCATACTTTAGGTCTAACTTTTGATCTTCAAAAAGGTTATATCTAAACATGAAACACTTATATACACATAGATCTAAGGTTTTAAACCTTAAGATCACAACTTCAAGTTGTCAAAAATCAAATCAAAACACAAAGGAAATAGACTACATAAGTAGAAATTTTTGCTATACCTTAGCTTGATTTTCTTTCTCCTTCTAAGATATGGGATGGATCTTGGTTTTATGAGAGTCAAAATCTCCCCTCTCCCTCTTCTCTTGAAGTGGCCGAAAATGGCCTCCTCTTCTCTCTCTCTCTCTCTCTCTCTCTCTCTCTTCTTAGCTAACTTAGGAAGTAAAATGAAAGAGAAAAATGAAACGGTTTTTGTTTGTTAATAAAATATGTTGTTAGATTTAGTATATCTAATAATTATCTCCCAATACATATCCCATTCACTCTCTTTCTCATGTTGCTTGTAGCCTTAGATTGCTTGCTTGTTTGGTTAAAAAGTGTGGCACCAAAACTAAGAAGACACCTAGCATAGTTGCTCACCTAATAAAGTAAGCAATCACTACATTCATTCCCCCTCCTTTATCCTCTCAATAACCGGCCATGTGGCCTTAGATTGTCCATAAATTACTCTCCTTTTATGCTTTAACTGATTTACTAAATGTCCAAATAGTCCTCTCTCCCTTAGGCTAAAATCTTGGGCTTGAATTAAATTATTGATTGGCCAAAAAGAAAGTGATATCATGAGAGAGATGAAATAACTTTGGTAACTTTGTAAAAGAGAATAGATATAATTGTATATCTAATAATCATCTCCCCACTCACTCTATCTTTCTCTTTCTTAATCATAAACATGTGGGAGATTAGTATATCATGTGGCTCCTTAAACCATTGGACACCTAGCTTGTATTAATGAACTATCCTTTTACCACATGTGTGGTGCTTAAAGTGTGAGATGTTTTTGCATATAATTCTCTCCTTTTCTCCCACTAAACTACCAAAGCTTTACTTACAAGCATGAACAAAGATGTTGGATAAATAAAACAATGACACATAAGAGGAGTAGGTGGGAGTTGGTAGATAGTTGGTGGAAAGTTGGTAGGAGAGTTGGTGACCAACTTTAGACAAATAAGATACCAAAATAAATCTTAGTCACATGCTCAATCTCTCCTCCTTTTTCCTTCTCTATCCACCGGCCATGTAAATCAATCATATTCCAACACTTTTAATAATATCAAATGTCCATCATGTCCTTCCTTCAATTGGGCTCTAAGTTTGGGCCACCCTTAAATCTTTTGGGCTTATCAATAAAAATATTTGAGCCACTCAATTAATGTATTGCTTGGGCCTCTAACTAATTTCATTGGCCAACACTTGGGCTATAAAATATACATAGTTCAATACCTTAATTCTTATCCAACCCAATTCATTTAATTAGAGTTTTTACTTCCTCAATTATAACACAAATCTTTACTCATGCCCACTTATTTTCTTAACCCAATTAGACTTGTTATAATTAGGTTATAAAATTAATCATTTAAGATATATAAAATAAATCTCCTAGAATTAGTAAGTATTCTAAATACCACAATTCTCTTTTTTCTTAACCCTTAAGTTATTAAATCCTTCATTCCTAATATATATAATTAGGGTTACACTAGTTTCTTTTGTTTGTTTATATAATAAACAAATATAAACCATCACATAATGTTCATATTCCTTACACACAACTTTTTAACCCTTAGGGTTTAATACTTCGCATTAGGATTCCCAAATTAGGGTTTAAATTCTCGATACTGAAATTAGAGTTTCTGAATATATCGTTAGGGTTTTCTAACTTAATCTCCATATTCATATCATGAATTTAGGGTTTGGGATTTTCGGAACTAAAACTAGGGTTTAAGAACCGATTTCTACGATTTCTTATCCATTGCTAGGGTTTTCTAACAGAACGTTGACGTTCTTAATATATACATAGGGTTTGACACATATATAATTAATCTGGTCAACCCTTGACCCTTAACCACATTTAGTACACATACATATTCACATAAATCTTTAATCCTGAATAATTCACCGATATCCTTCACCGGATTTTGAAATCCTCAAAATTCAATCCCAATAACATCAAACGCATACACTTATTTTCTGTCTAGGTCTATTATTTGACCTTAAATCAATCATTTAAAATTTTAATAAATTGTCTAAATTCTCGGATTGTCACAATTATTGTATGTCTTAACTTGCGGGGCAAATTAGTTGCTCACCCTTGCTAAATAAAACTTTTCAGCTAGGGACGAAGTTGCAGAAGGTGCTGCGAAGAAGAATAAGGGCAAAGGCATCGTAATAAATTAGTTTTATGAACAGTATTATTTGTATTATTATATTGTAAACCCTTTTTGTATATCTAAAGGGTATGTTTGTAAAGTTAAGGTTGGAAAACCTGGGTGATGTATTATTAAACTCTGATAAAAACTTATGAAAGTTACTATCTATATATATTATGGGTAGTTAAATGTTATTTATATTGTGGATCGTGAACACCAAACTCGGGGGTCAGGTAACCCGGATTTGGGGGTGTCACAGACTCAACGGTCTCATGTGCTTCATTGCTTATCCCAACATTTTCGGATGCCATTTTCAAATACTGCCACAAAACAAGGGTTACTTAACATGTCACATATAATCCATATACTCTGACCGACTAATTAAATACCAAATAAACTTAGGTAGGTCATACTAGCGAAGGAATTCTCCGTCTCTCCCCTCCTTGTTTTTGTCTCACATCTCAGCCAGGGATCATATCCCTAAGCTTTGATACCAACTGTGATGCCCCCAAAATAGGTATGCATCACCCATCTTGAGTCGCCAGATACAAGGTACTGAATACAAATACAACTTAATTATACAATAGTCGTGTAAAATAAGACAAAACATAGGTTGTGAGTTTTAATACAAATATTGTCATCTAGACAATATCCACATTCAATGGAGTCCTCATTAAATTTATTATTGCACTATTTTACAGAATAGTGAGGACTACTAATGCACAATCTAGGATCATCACTCTGTTCCCCGACTAGTCCCAGCTACGTTCTCATTTCCTGAAGAGAACAGTGAATGAAAGGGTGAGCTCAACTAGCCTAATAAGAAATATTATAACTAAGATAATGCAGAATAAATTATCATTAGCCTTCAACGGTGTTAAACTGATAAAATATAATAAACATCAAGTTTAACTGCAGCGGAACAAGCAATCCATTAGAAGAGTCAAGTAGAGAATAAAATCTACTATCTTCTATGATTTAAAAGGTTTTTCATCACTTTTATCGCTGAGACTCAGCTTAATAAATAAAATCAAATCATCCCTGCTCCACGGCCAAGTATATTCATGTAATCATCAATGGTCATGACTATACTGAATAACTGGTCATAATCATACCAACAACTTTCCACCAATAAACTACAGGCCAAGAAGGACTTTTACCACATCATTCGTCACATTATGGTCATGATTATACCGAATAATCCATTGTCATAAAAATGCCAAGTCCATCTATGCACGTAAGCCAAAGATGACTTTCAACATAATATAAGCATGAGGATGATGACAATTCAATAAAACAGGTTCAAGAATAAATTTTAAAGATTTATAAGTTAATTTATCCTGAACTCAATAACGTCCAAATTGTTAACATGATACTGCTTTGTGCAGTAAAATTCAAGAATGCTCAGAAGAATATTTTCATGAAAAGATACTGGATGAAGCGCAAATATTAAGGATATTCCACTAATTTCATGGAGTATAAAAGCCAAAACTTTAACCAACTGAGTATAATAGAATATATGAAACTGCAAATGGATTTTCATCCGTTATGCGGTAATCCACGTATACAGATCATTTCCACAATTTAATAAGGAATGAATATAAAGGATCATTCACCATGCATGTGGTAATCCACATAGACAGGTTATTCCAATAGAATAATAAAGAATGGAATAACAGAAGGATTCACCATGCGTACAATAGACTGCACTGACAGGTTATTCCCAACAGAATAATAAATATTGGGACCAGGTCCGGCGTAAACGCACAGACATGATATTCCGACATAATAATAAATAATGGAACCAGGTCCGGCGTAAACGCACAGACATGATATTCCGACATAATAATAAATAATGGAACCAGGTCCGGCGTAAACGCACAGACAAGATATTCCGACAGAATAATAAATAATGGAACCAGGTCCAGCGTAAACGCACAGGCAGGATATTCCGACAGAATAATAAAGAACGGAATATTAGAAGAATTTCACCATGTATGCGGTACTTCGCATAAACAGGTTATTCCAATAGAATAATAAGAATGGAATAATAGAAGAATTTCACCAAGTATAGGGTATCCCGCGTATACAGGTTATTCCAACAGAATAATAAAGAATGGAATAACAAAAGTTCTCTTCACAAATAAGAAAGAAAGAATACCCCTTACGAGTACAACAAATAATAGCCCCTACCTTAGAAGAAACTGGATATTAGAGTAGTGAAGTAGCAGAATACTTTTCTTCTTTCTCTCTAGAGTTTCAGTGAATTCGTAAGAAATAATAAAGGAATGAGCTTCTATTTATAGAAGAATGGACTGCATAGTAACTAATTCATGAACGGTCCAGATTGATTTACTTTTAAAACTTAAAGCAATGGTCCATACTGATTTACTATTAAAACTTTAAACTAGCGATCCATATTGATTTACTATTATAACTTTCCACCAGCGGTCCATATTGATTTATTATTATATCTTCAACCAACAGTTTGAAAAATTAGCACATCTCCTCATGGAATAATATTGTACCCAAAAATGATTTGGACCGAAAAGAAATATATCTTACGGGTGAATAGTCCCCGTGAATAGTAACTCTTGAATAGTAACTTATGAATAGTAACTCGTGAATAGTACTCCGACACGAAAAGTGCCCCGAATACCCGATTGAACAATATAACCTCCATACATCAATTATTATCGAAATAAATGTCAATTTCCACTAACACAATTAATTCCAACACAATGGAACTATAAAATTCATCTTTAATCAACACAAACTTATTCATCATTAATATTATAATTCACAATATTTAATAACCAGGTCGTTCCCAGGAAAGAGGGGGCTTTCCGATAAAGATTTCTCCTTATTGGCGCGCAATTAGGTGACCAAACCTCTCCTTGACAGAACTTCTAGACATTGTCAATATTGCAAATAATAATATGAATAACTTTGTCATCTCAATTATTGATTTAATAATATATCATATTATGCAGATAATACTGTGACAGTAATTGAATCAATAATATGAGAGATATGATGTATCAATTACTGTAGCAATAATTGAGTATAACTAAGTGACTTATCATGTAAGCATCAATAACCAATACCGTGTGCTACTATGCAATCACGCGTATTACTGTACTTTTACTACCGAGTAGTTCAACAGTTTTAACGGTAACACTCGCCGTTATTTTTATAAAATAATAATTCTATCTTTTTCTAAATACGACAATACTTCCGTTGTGGGGTCCACCAATGATTGTGCCGTCGTAAAATATTCCCTGTTAAAACGAATATTCCCCGACCAATCGAATATTTTATAACCACTTTCTATGTTTATAGTCCTTGTACATCATTTCTTTTTAAGGACTTTACAAAGTTGTTTTGCTTATGTATGATCAACCTAACATACTTGATCAATTCATTCTAAGTCCTTGTACACATGTTTCTATTATCTATCAAAGGACTTTACAGCTTTTCTTAATGCAAGCATACTTGTATATTCATTCATATTTATCATAATCAAATCATATATAAATATGAATAATATTCACATGCTTATTCATGACAGAATGATATAAAAATTGAATAATCTAACGAAAACATCCGTGCCATTACAAATAAAAGACTAAAGAGAAGAATAATGATGAACACCCTTCACGTAGCCTAGAATTGTAATTATCACAAAAATCTCTTCAAATTACTCCTCCAAAGCTTTTTGTGAAAATTTGGAAATAGTCTTCGTCATTTGCACTTGTGTGTTGCTAAATTGTGTTATTCCTCGAGTAATGGGTGTGCCCTTAAGTGTCCCAGTCGAATCCCTTATATTCTAGAGTCCACATGGGAGTACATCACTAAAAACCATGTAGCAGCACAGTCCTAAATGGAACAGGACAATCAGTTGGTCGAGACCCCTGCCCCGGCGGGGGTGCACATGCAAAAAGGGGCCGCCCCGACGAGGGTGCCTTCTGCTAATTTTTCCAAAACGTTGCCGAGTGAATTTTTCATTTCCTTCACAAATTCGTCCCGAAATGATCCCAATTGACTCCAAATCTTGTTAAATGCTACAACGACCACCCTACACATAAAAGAACACAAAACAAGTGAAAACGAACACGAAACAAGAAAGTAACAATGAATTTAAGCTTGAAATGAACATCGATTCGTGGATATGAAATCCGCTTATCAATCAGCTGTGCACCATCACCATTTCCTGAACCCTTCTTAACCTGTTGGCAGACATGGTTCTGCACTTACTCTGGTTGAGCTTTAGGTTCATTGTGAATCATAGAGTGCCTCTCAGGATCTGCCTTGTGCGTTTCCACTCTTCTGAATGTTATCTCCTTGTCCTTCTCAGCTCTCAGCTTAGATGTAAATTCAAGTGGCATTCTCATCTTTATTGAGTGAAGCTTTGGTATGTTCAAGTCCTTCTTCAAAGTTGTTTCATTTCCACCTTCGTAGTCTCACTGTCACTGAGACCAGGTGGAACTCGTAGAGTCAACATTAGCATTCTACCAACTCAACGATTATGTGACATAAAAATAATCAACAACTCTTGATCTTTGAAGCTCTGTTGATTTATACTCCTTCCCAATCTTCCTGTTAGAAAGTAGCCGTTAAAAGCTTTTTAAATTGCTTCGCAGATCTCGAGTTATTTGGTGTAGACTGCAGATATGACATGACATCTCCTTTTCTGACTTTCTGAAACTGCAGTCTACTGTTTCACCTACCCTGTCAGAGATGTCACTTTGATGTCTCGGGCAGGTAGTTAACTTTATTTCCTCCTTCTGATTTCTCGATCAGAGGTTGTCCTTTTGTATCGATGCCCTCAATAAGCTCTGTTAAACTATCAATCTTCAGATTGAACCATTGTCAATGCTTCAACCTTCAGACGACCGAACTCTACGATTCTGATGCATATCTTCTTGGACTCGATCGTAGTGTCTAGTTGACAGGTAGAGACAACACTACGATCTTGAAGAGTGTTGATTGGATCTTCAATGTAGAACACCTCTTCCTTTTCTTGTGCAGTGCTTCAACACATCTGTTTGCTTTGACTGCTCTCAGATAATGATGGCTTGACTCCTTGCTCTGGCCCCTTCTGAATAGCAAGACACTTTAGATTTGTGGCGTGTCCAGCTCGCTTTCTCCTTGTGATATCTCGTTCACATATCATCAATGGACTGACCCAATGCTTAATTACTTTAGCCTTTTTCTTCAGAGGCTGACCAGTATCTTTGTGTACACTATATCAGTTCCTTCTTTGTTAGAACAAACACTACGATCCTGGTTACTTTCAAGATTGTCGTCTTCTATTTACTTGACAGCTACTGCACTTGCTGACTTTCCTTAGTCAGTTACTGAAGTCTTCTTCTGATCAATCTTGTGGAAGACTTCATCTCGAACAGCTTCACAACTCAATCTGGATGTTGATTGAGTTAGTACTTAGATCTTCTGTTAGCTTACATGTCATTCGTTGAGTGCTCTCTGGTTTCCTTTAGGTGGGATGTATCTTTACAATACCAACCAGAGACTTCGTTCCTTTGGATATTCTGGGAGTGCTCATTTATTGAAAATCGTATTTGCTCTACGATTCTGCCTTGGCGTTGTGAGCACATTTGTTGAAATCTTAGTTCTACACTCTACGATTCAGCTTCGGCTGTGTAGACACTACGACTTCGAGATCAGATCTTGACACTCTACGATTTTTGACTTTATGTTTGTCTTCATCTGATCTTACTCGACTACGATCTCTACCTCTGATGTGATCAGTAAACTCTACGACTCTGAATGTAGTCTACGATTCTTGACTTGGCTTTGGCAGATGCTCGGTCGGCTCGTAGGCAAGCTGTCTCTATGATTCTGAACATGACTTCCTCAACAGTCTACGGCTCTGAGGAAGTTCTCCTCGTCACACTACGATCCTTCCTCGTCTCTCCTAGCAGTCTACGAACTCCGAGATCTACTATCTTACAGACTACGATTCTGCCTCGACAGCTCTCGAGTTTTTCTTGACTCTCCTAGCAAACTACGATTTTTGGTGCAGTGCTCGACGATCAGACAAGCCTATCTATTACATCATAAGATTAACTTAACAAGCTTGATCTTTCTATATTTATAGTCCTTGTACATCATTTATTTTTAAGGACTTTACAAAGTTGTTTAGCTTATGTAGGATCAACCTAACACATTTGATCAATTCATTCTAAGTCCTTGTACATATGTTTCTATTCTTTATCAAAGGACTTTACAGCTTTTCTTAATGCAAGCATACTTGCATATTCATTCGTATATATCATAATCAAATTATATATAAATAGGAATATCATTCACATGTTTATTCCTGACAATATATATATATATATATATATTAGCAATCCAGGCCAAACTTATAAATAAATATATATATATATATGATTATATATATTAAAGCAATATCAATCCACTGATTTACAATCCAAGCACAACTAGTAAAGCTATATATATACTTATATATATATATATATATATATATATATATATATTAAAGCTAAAAAAGCCACAAATTTATAATCCAGGCCTAAATAGCACGCATATATATATATATACACACACACACACACAGTTCGCTTCTCCAACGAACTAGAAGGAGCGAACTAAGAATGAACCGTCTATAGCGACTGTTTTTTCCGCCGCTATAGCATAGAAAGCCGGTTTTTTATGCTATAACGACGAAAAAAACCGTCGCTATAGCCAGATCGCTCCCTCCAATGATGGACGGGGCTACGATTCGGTCCGTTGCTATATATTGAACCGTTGTCTTAAATTTTAATGACGGACACCATATAGCGACGGATCGAATCGTCGCCCGGTCCGTCACTAAAAGGGGTATGCAAGGTATGTTAGATAAAGGGTGAGCTTAAGATCCGGACCGTATATATATATATATATATATATATATATATATATATATATATATATATATATATATATATATATATATATATATATTAAAGCACATAAAAGCTTCGGATCGAAAGAGATCTTACAGTGTGTAGCTAGGAAAGCTTTAAACTGCTTTTGAAGCTTGAAAACTGAGTTTCCACTGGCTAAAACTTGATATGTTGTAACACATATGTTTAAAAGTGTTTACAAATAAGAATATCGAAGTTTGAAATACTGTAGGAGGGGTTAAGAGCTAAAATGGGCGGAATTCCCTCCCTTTTTCTCTTTTTTATTTTCTTTTTATGGCTGGGGGGGTTTATTTATAAACCAAAATAGTCACGGGTCTAGCTACGGCTAACCCGGGTGGGGTCGGCCCCGTGGGTCCCGTTGTATCAAAGTACGTTGTGATGCCCCCAAAATAGGTATACATCACCCATTCTGAGTCGTCAAATACATGAGACATAATTCAAATACAAACTTAACTTATACAACTGTTAAGTGTTATGTAGAATACGACAAAACATAAGGTGTGAGTTTTAATACAAATATTATCTCCTAGACAATATCCAAACTCAAATTCAATCTCATTACAATTATTATCACACTATTTCACAGAATAGTGATGACTACTAAAACAACCATCTGGACCATCAATCCATTCCCCGACTAATCCCAGCTATATACTCAGTTCCTGAAGAGAACAATGAAAGAAAAGGGTGAGCTTAACTAGCCCAGTAAGAAATATTATGACTAAGATAATGCAGAATAAATTATCCTTAGCCTTCAACAGTATAACAACTGATAGAATACAATAGACAGCAAGTTTTAGATCAACAACTACAGCGGAATAAACAATTCATTAGAAGAGTCAAGTAGAGAATGATATCTACTATCTTCTATGATTTAAAAGTTTAATCATAAATTTTATCGCTGAGACTCATCTTAATAAATAATCCACATCATTGAATTATCCATGCACTACGGGCCAAAGATATTCATTAGTATCACGACCACGAATTATCCATGCACTACGGGCAAAGGATATTCATGTTTTCATAAATGATCATGATCATGCCATAAAATAATTCATCTTTTCACCCTTGGCCGAAGAGAATCCATGGTCATGATCATTCCAACAACTGTCGTTGAGACTCAGCTCAATAAATAATCCACATCACTTATAACATTACAGATCATGATTATACCGAATAATCTCTGGTCATAATCATACCAATCAACAATCCATCTATGCACTACGGGTCAAAGATGACTTTCATCACAATATAAGCATGAGGATGATGACAAGGATATAAAAATTTAATCAAACAAAATCAAAGATAAATATTAAATACTTTAAATTTATCCAGAGTTTAAAAATGTCCAAATTGTCAACACAGTACTATTTTGTGGGGTAAAATTCAAGAATAATATTGTATCAAAAATAATTTGGAACGAAAAGAAATCAATTTTTGTCATGAATAGTACCCCGGGTGAATAGTACTCGAGTGAATAGTACTTCAGGAATAGTACTTCGTGAATAGTAACCCGACATAAAAAGATCAAAAATTATCAAAAATGTTCAGAATAATATTTTCATGAAAAGATACTGGATGAAGCGCAAATATCAAGGATATTCTATTAATTTTATAGAGTATAGAAGCCAAAACTTAACACAATGAGTGAAGAATTCGGAATACGAAAAGAAATAATGTTACTTACATACTACAAAGTATGGAAGAAAATATTATTTCATACGAATACTGAACAAAAATAATATCCCTTACAAGTGTTGAACGAAAATAATATTCCTTACGAATATTGAACCAAGATAACATTCCTTACAAATATTAAACGAAGATAATATTTTTTGCGAATATCAAACGAAATAAAAATTCTTACGAATACGAAAAATAATATCTTAAGCGAATATGAAATAAATAATACCTCTTACCTCAAAAAGAGAGCAATTCCGACTGGTATAGCGGATATATTCTTGAAGAAAACTTTCATTGTTTTCTACACTCAAAATTTCCTTTAACTCTAAAAAATACGCTCAATATTATAGATGAAGAATTCTATGATTCTGGTGTGATTTTTTTTTCTAAACTAAGCATCCTATTTATAGGAGAATGGAAAGGATACTATTTGGAAATAATCACGGGTGAACAGTGGGGAAGTTCACGGACTGATTCACGGGCGCAATTCTGAAGAAAAATTTTGATTTACTATACAGCACTATGCAATAAAATATAATATATTTTATTTTTCATAAAAAACAAAATTTATTATAATATAAATATATAATAATAATAATAATAATAATAAGTTACCCTCCTTCCACGCCAAAGCCTTCCACCCCCATTTCCTGACATTTAATTTTTCTTTCATACGTGGGCCCCACATTTGGCCCCCACCTTTATTATATATATATATATATATACTGAATAAATGGGTAAGTTGGGGTCCATATAATAAGCAAATTTACAATAAATACTTCATAAAAATCCCCTCAATATTTTTAACAACATTTGTTCATCATTATTATAACTTGCAATATTAACAACCAGATCGTTCCTAGGAAAAAGGGGGCTTTTCGATAAAGATTTCTCCCTATTGGCGCGCAATTAGGTGACCAAACCCCTTTTCTCGACAGAACTTTCTAGACATTGTTAATTATGCAAATAATAATATGAATAACTTGTCATCTCAATTATTGATTTAATATTATAAAATATTGACAATAATTGAATCAAATAACGTGAGATATTATACAGCAATTACTGTACCAATAATTGAGTATAATTGAGTGACTTCTCACGTAAGCATCAATAATCAATACCGTGTGCTACTATGCAACCACGCGTATTACTGTATTTTTACCACCGGGTATTTCAACAGTTAACGGTAAAAGTTTTGTCGTTATTTTTATAAAAAGATTTTTCTGTCGTTTCTAAATCCGACAATAATTCCGTTGTGGGGTCCACCAATGATTGCGTCGTTGTACGAATGTTCTCTAATAAAATGAATATTCCCCGACTAATCGAATATTTTATAACAACTTGCATACTTTGGAAAATTTATAAATATTACCCACAACTATAACCTTATATCAAATTCGCACCTTAATATTAAAAAATTTTATTTCGAGAAATTAAATTTTTATTCATAAAAGTTGGGGTCTTACATACGTGCACTCGGACCAACGCGCAGTCTGCTTGAACATTCATAACTTTCAATCCGGGAGTCCGATAGATGCGTTCCATACCATTTCGGAAAGATCTTTCCGAGAGCTTTGCAATGACATATGGTTTGCCCTTTTCTGAATTCGGGAAGATGAGTCCATGACCGAAATAGCATCTTCCAGTCTTCGCAGATAGTCTATTGAGCTGTTTTGCGTAGTTTGCGCTCGAAAGTGTTGCAATGGCTCTTCGTGACCCTATTTGTATCTGTACTAGGGTTGTTGAAGTTAACTTATCAAAATAACCTTTTTGCCCTTCTGGAGGTTGTCTCCAAGGTTGACGGGGCTTTTGGTTGTCCTTCGGGGTTGTCTCCAAGGTTTGATTGCTGCCAACTTTTCTTTTCCTTAGAGTTGATCTCCAAGGTTGATTTAATGTTCCACAGGGATGTTATCGTGGTTAGATCTGAAGTGTAAAAAAGTCGTTTTTGTCCTCCTACATAGTTAGTAACAATTAAACGAATTTTCAAGTGTCTACACTATATTCGCTCAATAGATAAAATCTACTTAGAACAAAATTTCTTTAATTTGGAAAAAATTAGGATGGTGATATATATACACCCTATATTAGTAGTTGCACACTTAAATATAAGTGACTAATTAGTCTTTAATAAATGAGACCCGGTTCACTTATTTATCAATTTTTCACTTTTACCCTTTATCCTATTACACATAATAATTGTTTAAAAATAATAATATAAACAAATACATATGATGGTTTGTTAGACACAACATAATATCAATAACAATATAAAGACAAACAACATCATAATTGTCTTTTTCAAAAATATAAAATGTTATTGTCTTAGAAGAAAATTAGCCCCTAAAAAGAGTCATCCTAGTTTTGCGATAATAATATAAAATAAAATATTAGGGTTCTTTACATAAGTATACAACAAATAGAAATTAATTACAAAAAAAGTGCATCAACCAAATAATTATAAAAAGATTGAACATATTACAAAAATAGTACAATTCACATTAATATGGAAACCTAAAATCAAGGACAAATAACTGTCATAATTAATAATTCAAATTCAAATTCAAATATTTGGATCTAACAACAACAAAAAATTCAAATTAAAAATAATAATTCAAATTTAAATATTCAAATTCAAATCTTCATCTCCCTCACATACACTTTGAAATAATAATTCGTCGCTACATCTCACATACTCCGCCGCTACACCGCCGCTAATCTCCATCGTCCAAAACGCAAATGAGAATAAGAAGAATATTCGCCCTACAAAAAAGTTTTAAAATAAATAGATGTAACTTTTAATGTTCTGAAAAAAAAATTATAACTATTTTGCTACTCATAAATAATAAAATGGTTAACTTTGTATGAATGGTTGGCTACCAACTGCATCACATTCAAACGAAATTGGTAACTTAATAAAATTGAATTGGTTACCTTCGTCTGAAGGTTTGGCTACCAACTCACTATGAAAAAACTGCAGGTGTGAATGTGAATTAGTTACTTTGGTATGAAGGTTTTGTTACCTTTGTACGAAGGTTTGCTTACCTTGATCTAAAGGTTTGGTAACCAACTCTACTCAGAAAAAATTTAAAATGTGGAGGTTGATTGGTTACTTTGATATGACAGTTTGGTTACCTTGGTATGAAGGTATGGTTACCATCATCCGATATTTGAATGAACACTCATCTGCATATCGTACTGCTGCCTTCTTCTCCGCTATGAACCAATATATTCCGGCATATATTCTCCACGATCTTGTCGAATTTGACTTTCTTCAACACTGATCCATCACGACTTGATCGATGACAATTACCGACACGAATTATAAAACCAACGCGCTTGGCATATTCATTGTAGTAAATCATATCAGCCTCTTCAGACTCGAACCTGCAATCCAACATATGGATCCACATTACCATCTATCTCACGTATAATTAAGTCTCATTGATTATATACATCAATTGTTTCTCCTCCCTCAATTAAGGCTATGTGATTATTTTGTATTACTCATTCATATATGTTGTAAAATTCACTGCTACGTAAATTTATATGAAGTCAGCATCTATACCGAGTATGAGAGAAAGACCGGATCTTATAGACGAGAAGAGAGAAGAAGTCCTAAATTAAAAAATCCTAATTGCATATTAATTTCCTAAATTAAGGAATCTTAAATGCATTAGTATTATAAATAAATATGGAAGTGTATTAGTTATTTAAAAAATTTATGAGGTCACTATTGTTATAATTATTTTAAAAAATATAATAGAATAGGTAAATTTCTTTCTATATACTAATACGTAGCCCAATATTAATTATTCAATTCAATAGGCTCAAAGGCCTTGCATAAATCCTGGAATACTTGAGTTCTTCGGCATAAATGCAACTGTGAAAAATGGGAAGCAAGAAGAAGAGGAAGAGTGCGGTGGACATCCACACCTGTCATTGGGGTTCTTGCAGTGATTGTCATATTGGGTGTGCACTGGTTGTTATAGTCGGCAGGCTTTGTTCGGGTCGAAGGATCATGGGTCATGGCCAGTACGATTTTGAAACTTGGGTCGAGGCCAAATGCGCGGCTTGTCTCGATGGTTGGGTCGATCCGAATCCTCCCCGGGTGGTTCCGCTGCCGGAGGCCGTGCCGGCCGGCGGTCAGGAAGAAACAGCAAGTGAAGAGAGGAAGGAGGAAGAGATAACTCAACACAATCCACATGAGAGAGCCGAGTCTTGAAATTGGGTTGTTTTTTTTGTTAATTTAATCTAATTCATAATATTTTTGGTTAATCAAGTAAATTGTTGGGTATATCAGTTTATGTTTTCTTGCTTTGTTCTGATGTTGAACGGGCCTTTGAGCCTATTGATATTACTGTAACCAAAACCAAACTGTCATATCAAAGTAACCAATCAACCTCTACACTTTTAATTTTTTCTTATTGCAGTTGGTAACCAAACCTTCATACCAAGATAACAAAACATTCATACCAAGGTAACAAAACATTCATACTAAGGTAACCAATTCACATCCACACCTGCAATTTTTTCATAGCGCAGTTGGTAGCTAAACCTTCAAACCAAGGTAACCAATTCAGTTTTATTAAATTACCAAATTCGTTTGAATGTGATGCAGTTGGTAGCCAACCATTCATACAAAGGTAACCATTTTAGTATTTATGAGTAACAAAATAGTCATAATTTTTTTTTCAGAACAACCAAAGTTACATCTACTTATTTTTAAACTTTTTGTAGGGCGGATCTTCCTCTTTTTCTCATTGGCGTTTTGGACAACGGAGATTCGCGGCGGAGTAGCGGAAGAGAAGCCGACAGGAAGAGAGAACTAAAAAAGTAAAAACTGAAACATAGTCCAATTTACATGTACATATATTTTATTTATTTATTTGTTTGTTTGTTAACTAATATTTCAAAGTGTATGTGAGGGAGATGAAAATTTGAATTTGAATATTTGAATATGAATTATTATTTTGAATTTATTTTTGTTATTAGATCCCAAATATTTGAATTAGAATTATTAATTATGACAATTATTTCTCCTTAATTTTAGGTTTTCATATTAATGTGAATTGTACTATTTTTGTAATATGGGTCCTAATTACATTCTTCTTGTAATTATTTTGTTGATGCACTAATGATGTAATTACTTTCTAATTGTTGTATATTTCCGTAAAGAACCCTAACTTTCTCTCTCCTTTTTTTGGTCTAATTTCCT
The DNA here is from genome assembly GCA_020205505.1 of Panax japonicus. NCBI lineage: Eukaryota > Viridiplantae > Streptophyta > Magnoliopsida > Apiales > Araliaceae > Panax > Panax japonicus. The sequence continues at coordinate 30,998,854 of CM035094.1, read as the reverse complement.
CCGCGTTGACTTTAGTCCATCATACAACTCGGGACCTAATAATCAGGCCCAACATAAACCAATTATGAAGTTTTATTTTTCTTTATGTTTTGATGAGAATTATATAACATTTAATTCCTTCTTCAATATATAATAGTTGTGGTTTTTTATCCCCATTTCTCTATAACTAACCATTTTTTAGTTATTATACTTGTTAGAATTCTGAGGTCAGGAGCCGCCCCGAAGGTTCCAAGTCTACTAGTGGAGTACTAAATTGTGTTTTGTTTTATACTCCCTTCGTCCCATCTTTATTACTATTTTGGGTAGTCTCATATTAAATATCAATTTTTCTTTAATAACCAAATTTTTACACATATTTTTCTATTATACCCGTAACATTAAATATCTCATACTTTTCTTATTCTAATTCTCTCTCCATATTTAATGACATTATTATGATTTATGAACAATTTTGACATTTTATACATCTTCTTAATATGCGTAAAAAGTCTACCAGAATTTTTATCCTGAGACGGAGAGAGTAGTTATTATTATCATATGAGGGGATAAATTAGTGATTTACTTGCATTATCTGTGTAACTAGTAATCTAAGATAATTAAAGGTAGCTGCTATCCACATTGCTTATTGAGAATCTGTCAAAATAAAAATAAAAAATGCAAGTTCTGATGCATCAAATATCGTACCCAGTAGTTGTTTTTAGTTAGTTGACAATAGTTAATAAAAATCAAATAAGCTTATATCAATCAATTACAATTTTACAAATTTTAAGACATGTTAATATGGAGAGAAAACATTAAAATACAGTATAAATTACTTAAAGAGCCATCAATTTTTATTTCTAGTTTCAAATATTTCTGTCACTGTTAGTGTGATTGACATCCACAACTTAGACTACCATTTACACTGTTCCTTGAAGCTGCATGTAGTAAGCATATATACCTACCCTGAATTACAACTAGCTCCTGATTCAAACTACCCAGGTCTTCAAATAGGATTACGACAGTACTGCTCCTCAAAAGTGGCTTCTCCACAAGATTCTGAAGCAAAGTTTGCTGGGGGAAAAATGGCTATTCTCTACATGACTACTGTACATGAGGATTTTGCTTCCCTTGAACCTTTTAGAGGTGCGCTATTTCCCTTCCTTTGAACTTGCAAGAAAGGCGAGGATGGTAGTTTTCAGCTCTCGGGTGCCAACTGTTGGAAGCATTTGAATTCATATTATGTAAATTGTAGTAGACATCCGAAGAGTATATACTTGGATGAACTTCAGCAGCTCCCGAGTCTGATGAAGATTCAGGATAAGAATGTGCACGAGTTTCACTGGAACCCAAAAAAAAATTGAAAGGCCAGATTAGATATGGTAGTTCAACCAAGTATAAATCACTCTTATGAAAGTTTTAGGCCGTGTAGAATGAGCAAGCGAAGGAAAAAGTAAAAACCTACCCGTTAGCTGGAGATCTACCCTGCTTATTCCACGTGATTGGTAAAAGTGGCTTTGAATCCTTGTGTTTATTCCAATCTCGTGGAGAAATAGATGTCTCCTGGAAAATAGGACTTTCAAAAATTATACTTTATATACACGCGTTACATCAGTATACAAGTAAACATACTATATATTAGTATACGGTTGCACACTTGTTGGGAAAAGAACAAAAGAGCAAAGATAGTATATATGCATCAGTACAAGTTTTGCACAACTGTTGGAAAAGGACGAGATTCTAGCAGTAGGATACTTATAAATGATTGAGATCAACAAATGGCTTTTATATCACTTACATTCAACTTCAGACCAGAAAACTCTTGTCTGCAACTTGAAATGTTTCGATCATGTAAATTCCTCAAGAAAGGATGGTCAAGTAACATTACGGCTGTTGGTCGGTCTGCTGGATTTCTCTGAAAGCACCGTCTGAGGAAATCCTTTCCTTCCGCAGATAATGTTTCTGGTACGGTTGGGGATCTGTGCAAGACCTGGAACATGGCTTGCACCTAATGGATATGCACAAATAAACAACTTAAATAAATTAAGTATAACAATTAAAAAAATCACTAGATCAATGGATACCATTTCTTCTCTATGTATCATTTGTTGAACATAAATACAATATAACAACAGTCATAACTCATAACACATTGGAATCAATGGACATTTCATTTTCAAAAACCAATCATGAATTCTTCCCCATGAACTTGCTACACATAGTGGTTCTCATGAACAATTAAGTATTATGTTTCTTGTCCGGCTCTCTCCAGCAAACTGGAGAGAAACCGGTTATAGCGACGGTTTTTTCCGTCGCTATAGCATAAAAAATCGGCTTTCTATGCTATAGCGACGGAACCGTCGCTACTTAGTTCGCTCCTTCCAGTTCGCTGGAGAAGCGGACTATATGTTTCTATTCAACAAAGATAAGAAAATATTACCATGCAATGTTAATTTGTCTAAAAGAAAGAAGAGTTGTTTGCTAAAAGGAGAGGGCATTTTTTTGACATTTCATGGTACTTGTGAAGACTTGAATTACCACATTGCTCGTGAATTTAAGGAGGTAAAAGTAAGGGATTCTTATGATAATAGAACCAGAAAATCATGCCCTCCATTGCATCTTGATGCATAACATGGTAGAATAATGTACATACAGCAAATCATTTAAGATTTGGAGTAACGAAAAGATTTATTGAATTTCTTGGTGTACAACACTATTAAGTATCAAGTGAGCATTAAGATAAAAGAAAAGAAAACTCGAGCATCTCATTGCAAATCCAAATCCAATATATAAGAGATGATTCAAATGATCTAGAAGACTAGAACCACAAGCATCTAATTTTAAATCCTGGATAGAAGAGAGATGCGGTCACTTAAATCTTCATTGTGCTCCATAACCTAACGTTAACATTTACAGAAGTTTTGTACAAGATGATGCATTGGTGCAAGGACAATGTTGCTTTTTTGCTGATAGGTACATTAATGGTCTAGGTCTGCACTTGATTGGCAGTTGGCCAAAAGCACTTTCCAATTGGCTATCTGGCTTGACTTTTCAAACAATCACAAGCACCCAATTTCTTGATGGTTTAGTATTTCTTTTTCTCAAAAGAATGTGGTCAGATAGGCTGCACAGGATTTTTATTATTAAATTTAAAAAATATATATAAAACTAAAGTAAAAAACAAAATCTTTTTTCCAATTGTTTATCTTGGCACCCAGATTGGAACCTGTGATACTGACCTGACTTTACCCAATTGTTACCACAAGCCATTGACTTGTAATACTCCATAATAATGTGTGTTATTTGAGAACTTCTGGTAACATTAACTCATGAAGTAAAGGGTTCACCAAACAGACATTAATAAGAATTCAAAGACGTCACAGCCCACATACATTACAGAATCCATTTGTTCATAATCAAAGATTCAAAGTATAAGAAGACAATAAATTAATAAAATATTCTTGGTGGGAAGCAACACATAAAGATAACACCAAACCAGAAGAAAATGTATTATAACTATCACACCCAGTAGGCTGTTATTTTTTACCATTATCAACTATCAAGAGCTCTATTTAAAAAAAAAACTTAAAAGTAGAACTACAAGCTCTAGTGATGGAAGAAGGCCTGACACTTCAAGTTTTATAACAAAATCAAGTAATTTAAACAGGCTGTCTCTAGAGTTAGCAACTCACACAAAAAAACAGGAGTCAAATGCCACAATAGGCCAAGCAACTTGGTATTAGAAACACACATTCAGATCTACTCGGTGGAGATGAGGAGAAATTTCAGTACTCGAATCAAAAGCCATGAATGGAGTTATTAGTTGGAACCCCTTCCCTGAACCCCAAAAGCACAAAAAGCAAATACACGTGCAGAAAAACAGTCAGAATAAACAGAATGGGGTCAGTTTGTGGATAGGTCACAACCATACACACATTCCTACCCACACGAGCATCATCCATGCACAAAATGAAAAGGAAAAAGGCAAATACCAATCTCGTATCTCTTTAAGTAGACATAGGCACCAGTGGAGTAACAAGTCCATTTAAATGCAGGGCACTCATGAGTAAATTCACAAAAAGTAAGGCTGAAATGAAGAAGAAACGAATGAAACCCTTACTTCACTGATCCTGGAATAACAGTAAAAGAATTTACCCTTTTCCAGATACCATGAAAGCAATAAGCTAATTGTTGATTGTCCAACATAAAACCAGGAAGATCAGCATCCTCAAAAAACCTCCAGTCCTCCCAAATATGCCAAAAGAGACAAAATGGAGTCATTAACCAAACGTCACATGCTAAAAATCATCTCGTTCACCAACTCTGACATACCTTGAGAACCCGAAATAAAGAGACATCCTCTACAACATCCCCGAAAACCAAACATTTTGCTTGCCTAACAATCTTACGCAGAACAAACTTGTCCCACAAAGCATCAACTAAAGAACACACCAAATAACCTCCCACGCAACTTTGAGCTCTCAATTCACATTAAGAATTGTAAAATAGCAAAAAGCACATAAACGAAGTGACCCTCGAATAAACCCTAAGACAAAAAATAGCATCCTTCTACACTTTTTTTTTTTTGCTTAGTTTTAAAGTCCTTCTACACCTTCCAGACTAAAAAGCAATTACATAGCCTTTCCATCGCCTTGTATCTATGCCAAATGGTTCTCCAAGGTCAAAGTAAATATTCTTTCGAAAGAAAAAGTAAATATTCTTATGAAAAAATAGTTAATTTAAGAAAGTTCATGGTATACATTTTTATTTTTTATTTCAACTTTTCTGAGGGATGGAGTTGCTATCAAAGATATCTTTATTAATCAGCAACTATAACCACTCACCTCTCATTTTGAGAAACTATCTGATACTAATGAAAAATTGAAGCCTCAGAGCTTGGGTTCAATACTAATAACTCTGAAAAATATTATTTTGGTGAAATATTAAACAGCAGGGATGTTGACAAATTTTGACTAGACTGACTTAGGAATATATGCAGCTAATTACATGCTTACCCCAGTAAACTCACTCCAAGGGGGTTTTCCAGTCAGCATCTCAATAACTGTGCAGCCCACACTCCATATGTCTACAGCAAAGGCAAGTTCTGGATTAGCATCTTTTCTCAACATAGACTGCAAAACCTGCACAAAAAGAAATAAGGAAAATATTTTACTGTAAGCAGCTACAAGCCAATCTATTAAATTACAAGTACAACTTGAGATACCTCTGGAGCCATCCAATGCGGACTTCCCTTCAAAGAAAGATTAGCTGCACATCCTGTGAGCTGAATACAACAAACACTGTAACATTAGAGTGAAAGGGGAGTGGAGAATTGAATAAAACCGAACTACATGAATGAAGCTCAAATGAAAAATAAACACACAGGACATACAAATTAATAAAGTATGTCGATCATCACAGCCCCGATATGCATCTCCAAATAGATTATAGTCATGTATGAAGTGGGTATTAATCTCGTAATTGCATTATATACTATTCGTGTGTGTTTCGTGCCAAAAACCACTTCAATGATTATGTGTAGATAATTTGCCATTTTTATCTTCTAGAGGTTCCTTATTATACCTACAGAAACTTTGTTGCAGCCATATTGACTAGCACATATTTTACATTGCTGTTTTTCCTGACACAACTTTTTTTGTATAATTTATTCAACTCATCTTATGGTTTAAAATGGTTTCAGCCTTTCTTACTGATCCTCACTGACTGTACGGTCTATGTTTTATTACACTCTTTTACATAATTTTCCATATTGAAAGACCTAATACAATGCAACCTAGATACACTAACATACAAGATAGTACAGTCGACCTCTATTTGAGGAAACAAGTGTGACATTTGCATGCTTCAAATAATAATTGGTTTCTCCTGCAGGAATAATATTATTTCAAGTTTGAATCCATTTACACTTTCTTCAATGGTTACCTGACCAAATAAGGCCAAATTTATTTCTCTAAATTCATTGAATTATTTTCTCAATTCCTGAAAAGAAAATTCTAGTCCTTTTCAGAAAGAAAGTCACTGATTATTGTTTATAGTATCAATTTTTCTTCTACGCACCAAGTAGACCAATAAAGGTCAACTACAATAGTGTTGTAAATTTCCAGTCAACAAATTATGCTGGAAGTTCGAGAAAATGTATTGTATGGTTAATAAACAGATGAAAAGTCAAAGGTTAAAAACATAATTTTAATGTACAAATAAAGATACAAAGCATGAATTAAATAATATCAATGCTTAATGAATTTCAGAGCTCACGTGTTTTGCTAGCCCAAAGTCAGCAAGCTTGACAACACCAGATGCATTAACAAGCAAATTTGCCCCTTTAATGTCCCTGTGTAACACAATCAGCAAGCTAAGTCATTACGATCTATATAGAAAACTATCATAGGTCAATACATTTGATCATCATTTTTAACTACCTCCCGACCAATGAGAAAATAAAACGAGAACCACGAGTAATCTCTTAGTTACTGGAATGGCCATTTAAGAAATTCACTTCTCCTTTTAAAACATTGTGGTTGTTCATCAGATGTCAAACAATTTTTTTATCTAAAGCAATCTGCAATTTTAAATAGAGTTCACTGCAAATATAAGTTCATCAATTCTATTTTTTTTATTTTTTTTTGGGGGGGGGGGGAGGGGGGAAAAGGTCACCTGTGAATTGTCTTTGTGCTATGCAAATACGCCAACCCTGAGAGAATATGTCGGGTGAAATTGCGAACTACAGATTCCGTTACAGCTCCAAAGTGCTCTTGAACATAGTTATTAATTGATCCAGGATGAACATACTCGAGATATATGCAAAAACGATCCTCAACCTGCAAAAGATATAGAGTTTTATCATCTATCGTATTCATGAGACATCTATAAGCAGCAAAGTCAGACTAATACAAGATAATGTGAAACCAAAGAAATACTTACTATTTCACTTCCAAAATACTGTACAATGTTTGGATGCTCCAGCTGCTGAAGAACTTTGATTTCCTGAAACAACATAATAGAGTGAGAACAAGAAGATGCTGTGGGAAGCAGTTAGCAGATTTCAGTAAATGTCAATCAGAACATGTTTCTGCATGTTCCTCAATCCTTAATGCATGTTATGAATATGTTTGTGTCCGACACATGTTGTTTAATCCCAAATTACCAATATGACTCCTCCTAGGACACATCCACGGCTCCATGCTTCCTGGATCATAGTAATGATAGTTTTTCTAAACTTGAAATGTCTATTGCATAACCAGCCCACATGCGTAAGCTGGCTGCTTCATCTACTAAAACGGGGTATTGTGGGAATTTGGATAAACATGCAAGGACTCAAAATATGCAAAGCACTTATTGTGTTTTGACTACAGACATAATAGAAAATAAATCCAAAACTTCCTGACCTAAGATTGTGGCAACTTGATCAACCTACTTCTGAAATTTAATAAAACTCCTTCATGAGTTTATGTCCTCTCATTAATGAGTTTATCTAGAAACCAAATATTAATAAATACAAATCTACAGGATGGAAATACTATGACTGTGCAACAGTATAAGGAGGGATCTACAGTATAACCTGCTCCAACTGTTTTATACATTCAGCGGATTTCGAGTCACAAGGAATAACATCAACTTCTTTCATAGCACACATAGCTCCATCTTCACTGTAAAGAAAACAATAACAAAAAATGAGATATAGCACCATTTTCACAGATTTATCATACATGACAATACTACAACAGATACAATAGAATTTTTCTTACCTGCTGATTCCAACATACACGCTGCCATATGTACCACGTCCAATGAGTTTTCCCTTTTGCCATTGACCTTTCATTGATGATCCATCCGTTGTGTGAGAAGAATTACTCGAGTGTGAAGGCACTGGAGATCCTGGCGGAAGGGGTAACGGGTGGACATTGGCACTATTACCTTCGGGCCGAGACACAGAACTTTCTGGGAGAGACTTAAAATGTGAATGCCATGCAACACCATTAGGATTCCTAATATTATGGCGGGGACTTTGTAATGTTGGGCTATGAAGTGGAGAATGATCAGGGCTGGGTGTAATTATTTCCGGTAACACATGGGAAGCAGAACCTGCAAGCTTATCAAATATTGAAACCTCTGAAGTTGATGAAACCTGAAATTCTCGAGGAACAGAATAAGACGAATGGAGAACATCCACTGAGCGAAATCTTTGTGGGCTAACAGCAGGACTTGAGAACCCACTGGTTGGAGCACTCCTTGCAGGAACATCCAGCCTGAAGCTGTGAGCAGTTCCAGTAGTATCTTGATGGAAACCCCTCCGATGATAAGTTGGTACTTTTGATGATTTTGAGGCAATATGATCTGTCGTCTTCCTGAAGGTTTCGTGAGAAAAAATATCTGATATCAATATCATATCAACATTTATTTACTTAAAATAAGGTGTTTTAATGATAAAAGAAGACAAAACAGAAAAAGAAACGAGAGAACATAAAACATGGCATCCTATTTACCAACATATACATGATTTTTTCTAAGCTACACAGCAAAAAATTTGAAGAAAATAAATAATATTATAAAAATCTAACTTCGAAATCCATAAATAATTTTACACAATCTAAATTCTGATCCTGTTATATCAAGTACAGCTAATCCAATATACAAGACGGTAGAGGTTCATAATAATTGAGTAACACAGTAGACCATCAATAATTTCATTAAACAAACTCATCAAACCTGTTAACTAATAGGCATAAACATTAAAATTAATATCACAAAATATATACATCCCTCATTTGATCATTCAGAAATTTGATATATTTACCTCCCCATGGCAGAGCTCGATGAATTCCCACCCCCTGTTCCACCTCTTCCATGACCTTGAGACAGAAAATTATCATTTGCTTTAACAACTGATGGCGAAGTCGATACAGGAAGTGGCAAAGGTTGAGGCACAGCAGACAAAGACCAATGCCTCAAATTAGGGGGTGACCGTGACCCTGAGTTTGGTGAAACAGGCAAAGATTTCGACCGTTCATCAATCGGCTGCAGACCCAGATCAAATTCAGTCACATGGCGGAGCTTCCGTTGCCGTGTGAGTCGCCTTCTCGACTCCAGCGATCTTTCACTACCCAGAGGGGAATCAGAGGGTGAAGACGAAGAAGAAGATGGGCGAGAAAAAAATACATTTCTCAAAGAAGGCATCAGGCAATACTCAATACTACTTGTGACCAAACAAAATTATCAACCCACCTAACAAAATCCCCAAACTATAACCGAAAAAGCTTAAATCATAACGCTACTGTGTAATTGAAGAATAAAATCCTAAAGCTACCAACACCCAGCTCAAGAAACTAAGTCAACGTTTGAATCAGAAACCACAGCTTCAATTTCCATGCTCGTGTCATCTCCAAAAAGTCAACAATGTACTCCTTCATATAAGTTGCAACTCGCAATAATCTATATAAAAATAGTACTGGAGTCCAGAAATTTAATTTTCCACAAGTACGCGGGGCGTGGGAGTGAAGTGTGAAACTGAAATTAATGGAGAGGAAATTGTACTCGCCAGTTGAAATGTCAACTTGAATACCTGTAGAAAAAATAAAGGTGTGAGAGAGACTAATTAGAATGTACGGGCACTTTGTCAAAAGTTATGCATAAACCCTAACGTCGTGCCAGTTGAGCAAATCAACAATGTACGGAAATTCTTTACATTTACTCTAATTTTGTCCGGTACTAGTGAGATTGTTGGTATGTATTACCGTCCGGCCGACTTACCTCGCGGGTCGCGGCGGAGCTTGGCTTGTTTGATTTGTAATCTCACTTGGGTTGATTGGATTCCGGAGTGTGAGTGCATAGGAATAAGATTATTACACACTTATTTTGGGTAAAATTACTCTTATTTTAATTTAGTGTCAGAAAACATTACGCCTTGTACCATTAACCATAGACCTCTTATTTTGAAGAATACATCAATAAATTACTATTTAACAATTTTTTTATTTTTATTTGACTCTCTATTTTAATCTTACTTCCCAGCGTGAGAGAATCAAAAGATCATTCTATATATACAAAATGACATTTCACACCCTCATTTAAGTGGACAACTCATCAATCATACACATCTTAATATTTTTTTACTACTTCATTTTCAAATTATAAACTTAATATTGACTTTTAAAAAAAATTAATTTCAAACGTATTCAAATTTAAAATTGATATAAATTTATTTAATTTATGTCAATATAATTATAAATATTATAAAAGTACTATTAATTATAAATTTTATTATTTTCAAATTTTAAATGAATCATATTAAAATTTAAATTTAAAAATATCACAGATTAACTTTTTAAAAGTTAATATTGATCTTATGTATATTTGCAACTACAATCTATTAAATACTCACTCCATAAATTATATAAAATTTAAAATAAAATAAAAATTATTTTACAGTGAAATATAATTGATAGACCTTGGACGCAGACGTCCGAATACAGCATTCGCCTGCGCACGTCCAGTATTATTTGATCAGCTTCAGATGTATAAGTATGAAGATAAATACGAAAATAAAGGAGAGAACCATTTACCTTCGCCAGGTAGTTCATGTCTTCGCTAAGCAAATCCCCGTTCGAACTGTTCCCGAATCGATGGTCATCGGTTTCACAGACGAAGGCGTCAAACAGTTGAAAAGGAAAGTTGGCATTAAATTGAGGCCACATGGTTGGAGAGGCCATAGCGTCATGCTGAAATTCAGAGGTTGACTGTCTTGGAGGAGAAGGCATGGTTTGATTGCGAATTGGCGAGGGATCCACATGTATATTTTTCGGAGAGGGAGATCGAACAGGATTAGGTTCGTGGACTGGTGAGGGAGCCGAGGATGAACCTGGATGGCTATCTGATGGATGTTTCCTTATTCAAGATATGAGGGGGACAGACCTAACCATTTCATCATCAGGCACTTGGATTTCAGTTGGGACTACTAGGGGAATGTCAGCCGAAGACGATGGAACTCGGAGCTCATCGGCAGTCAAAGGGGTAATCTTTGTCCTTATCTTCTTAGCACGGAGAACCTTCGCCCGATCGTGGAGAGGTATATCAAGCAGGCTTCTCTTAATCGGGACAGATTCGGAAGGTGCAGAGCTAGGGTTGGATGAGGGGGTTGCTTGTGGAATTGCTTCAGGAATTGTTTCCGGATCACTTTCAAGATTTGTTTCCGGTTGGGTAGATTAGGATTTCTTGGCGGCTCTCTTCCTTCGCCGAGGTCTGAGAGATTCTTCAGGAGCGATGGGTTCATCAGTTTGGGGTTCATCATTCTGAGGAGAAACAGCTGGGGGATCAGCTCGGGGAGACTCTTCAGTTAGAGGTTCTTCACTCACATCCGTAATCTTCCCTGCCAAAAAGTCTTCCAATTCTTTTACTTCCGAAGAAGTTGGTTTGGTCAGAGACACTGCAAATAACCATGTATCAGAACCCATATCACTTAAATATCTCAAAAAACTGTGTTACAAAGTTGTTCGAAACTTACATTTATGGTAATATAACCAGGCTTGCTTAGTCATAAGTGCAAAACTCCATTCCTTCGGAGGAATCTTCTTTAAAAAATCTGCCATTTCTTTTACACGCTCTTCGGGGATATCTCCAAAATCAGCAGAGATCCAATCAGAGATAGTCCAATCAGGAAGAGAAGAGATTTCGGGTCCTGTAACAAAAAATCATTTTTCGTGCCAACCCTTGTTGCTTGAAGGGGTATCCATCAGGGGTCTCTTCTCAAATCTGGCGTTGGGTCGATGAGACTGGTTGCTCAACATTTTGAAACCTCGTTCTCGGGACCTACCGGCTGAGAAGAGGGTGAAGAAGATGTCAACAGAGGGAGGAATCCCTAATTCATGGCAGAAGGCAATGAATGCCAGAATGTGGATGTAGGAATTAGACACCAACTGGGCGAAACTCACTCCTATGAATCCTAGGAGGGTAACGACGAAGGCATGAAGGGGTAGACGAATCCCCTTTTCAAGAAAAGTAACTGGCATAGCGACACAACCATCCGGTCGATGATACATGCGTTCTTCAGGAGCAGGAGCCCTTATAGCGTACATATCCGGAATCTGATAGCGAGTCCGGAGGATACGTATCTCAAATTCTGTAACAGTGGAGGGGGTATTGGCATGAGGAAACTGTTCCCCATCCTTGAAGAAGTCGGAAGGAGGCAGAGAAGGGATCAGGGGCGGATTCTTCCCCATGGTTGCTGTGGATTGGGGATTTGAACTCGAACCCTCTTGGTTAGGGTTTGGATTGGGGGAAACGGTGTAAACGGGAGTCACGCGAAGGGGAGAATTTTGGTTAGAGTTCACAGTCACCATTGTTGAGACTTCGTAAAACAAAGAAGGAAGTTCTGGGAAGGAGAAGAAAGCTCAAAGGTTCAAAGTTCAAATTGGCAAGTAAAACCGTCAAAATTGATAAAGTTTATCTTTTATACTGACGGTTACACGAGTTACGAAGGCGACCCATTAAATGTTAGTAATGATGAGAATTCGAATGGGAAGCGTCCGGATCAATTCTTAGACATTTTATCAGATTGGGCTTCTCGGTTGGATTTTCGGTTTTTAGACCGTCTTGTTCAATTTCAATCCTTTATTGACTAGGCCTTTTACTCTGGACATTCAGCCATTCCCTATCTCATCTTATGGACCAAATTGGGTATGTCTCAATTACTTCCTGTTATGGGCCTTTAGTAAATTCTAATATCATGGACCATTTATAGTTTTCTATTAAACATTCTGTTCAACAAAAAACTAGGGGGCAATGTTGGGTCATGATATTTCCCCTCTTTAGGCCGAGTAAGTTGGGCTCACTTATTTAATTAATCTATTGGGCCATCACTATTGAACCTTGAAAGTCATTGGGTCTAGTCACCATATTACTTCTATTTTAACCCTATAAGACCGGGCCGGTTCATTGGACTAACCCATTGGATCATTTAATATCTATTACTTTGACTTGTAATGATGAAAAAGCATGACAGTTAACTAAGACACCTGCCAAGCATTAATGTGGATGGGATTATAGCCGACCGGCAGTATAAACAGTGACCAAAGGTAGTGAGTAGGCTGCAGGCAGGCGGCAGGACCCATCAGATCACAGGGGCTGTGTCAGAGGTAGTGGGTGGCACGGTAAACCAGGCAAGAGAGTATAACCTATCAACCAAGTCTTCACAACCAGGTACGTTAACATTCACATACGCACACACACAACTGAGGATTATTATCTCTCTCAATACACTAGACATTACATCCTCCATTGTTAACCTTGTGAACACGTATACTGACTCTCACGCCTGAGCTATCCCCCGACGGTCCAGCCGTCAAGCTTTTGGCGTCTTATCGTGTTTACTGTGCAGGATCAGGGCGTCTTACGTGATTGGGACGTTGGAGAATGTCTTGGCGTTAACATTAGAGAAAGTTGCAGGTATCTAATTAAAAATGAGTCGAAATTTTTTTTTTCCAACTATTATTGACTATGATTTTAGAAAGAAAATAAAAATGAGCATTTACTAATTATTATATATTTAATAAAATAAGTAAAACAATAATGTGTCAAATTATAATTAATTGACTTAAATGGATTAATCCAATAATTTAAACCAATTACAATCATACATATCATCTTGTATTCAGTTTTAATCAAGGTTCTCAGAATCAGAACGTTTATCGAACCAAAAAAGGTACCCGTGAATGGGTCACTGGTCCAACCAATAGTTGAACTGTTATTGACCCAGTAATATCATTAATATATAAAATATATATTATTAGTAATTAATAAAAATTTTAAAATTTTCGTTTTTTATGAAGTAAATTTTTTTTAGTAAAAAAATAATTAAAAATCGGATCAACTGGGTCAATTAACCGGGTTTACAGATTGGACCACCGGTTGAATCAGTGGTCAACGGGCCAACTTGGGTTTTGACCAAAACCGGGTCATTGGTCTAAACCGGAACGGAAGGCGGATCAGTTTCGGCTTTTACCAGTCCGAACGCCGATTAGGTTCAATTTTTAACCGTCCAACCAATTGGCAGGTAAAATCGTCGAAATTGGTAAAGTGTATCCTTTATACTAACGGTCACACGGTATACGAGGCCGGCACATTAAATGTTAGTAATGATGAGAATTTGAAAGGGAAGAGTCCGGATCAATTGTGAGATATTTTGTCAGATTGGGCCTCTCGGTTGGACTTCCGATTTTTATGTCATCTGTTTCAATTTCAATCCTTTATTGACTGGGCCTTCTACTCTGAACATTTAGCCATTCCCCGTCTCATCTTATGGACCAAATTGGGTATGTCTCAATTACTTCCTATTATGAGCCTTTATTAAATTCTAATATCATGGACCATTTATAGTTTTCTATTAAACATTCTGTTCAACAAAAAACTAGGGGACAATGTTGGGTCATGATATTTCCCCTCTTTGGGCCGAGTAAGTTGGGCTTATTTATTAAATTAATTCATTGGGCCTTCATTATTGAACCTTGAAAGTCACTGGGCATAGTCATCATATCATTTCTATTTAAACCATGTAAGACCGGGTCGGTTCGTTGCATTAACTCATTGGATCATTTAATATCTATTACTTTGACTTGTAATGATGAAAAAACATGACAGTTGACTAAGACACCTGCCATACATTAATGTGGATGGGATTATAGCCGGCCGGCGATGTAAACAGTGACTAAAAGTAGTGTGTAGATTACAGGCAGACGGCAGGATCCATCAGATCACGGGGGCTGTGTCAGAGATAGTGGGTGACACTGTAAATCAGGCAAGAGAGTGTAACTTATCAACCAAGTCTTCACAAACAGGTATATACACACGTTCATATTCATATTCACACACACAACTGAATTATTATCTCTCTCAATACACTAGACATTATATCCTCCATTGTTAACCTTGTGAACACGTTTACTCACTCTCACGCCTGAGCTATCCCCCGACGGTCCGACCGTCAAGTTTGTGGTGTTTTTCGTGTTTACTGTGCAGGATCAGAGCGTCTTACGTGATTAGGACGTGACAGAAGATCTTGGCGTTAACAAATATAATATTAAATATTTATATTGTTTTTGTATTAAAAAAGAGATTATTATTTATTGAACAAAAAATAACAACTGACTGTAGTAGAGAAAAGTCAACCATCATGACTGTCTGTAGTAGAGAAAAGTAGAGGGATAGTAATGAGTTGTCAAATTTTGTTTTGGTTTAAAATAGGGAATTTACCATAATTTCAATTCACAATATCATTACTTATCAGCTTGCACATCTTTTTTCTTTCTTTGGATTCAAGAAATAGAAGGAAAAGATGAATGATATATCCCATTCTAGTTGGAATAAATTATTTTATATATTTTTCTTTCTCAAAGAATTAAATACTCTCTCCTTCTCAGAATAAAAATTTTGGTGAACTTTTCACGTATATTAAGAAAATGAATGAAATGACAAAATTACCTATAATAATGTCATTAAATATGGAGAGAGAACTATAATAAGAAAAGTATGAAATATTTAATGTTACGGGTATAATAGGAAAATATGTGTAAAAGTTTGGTTATTAAAAAAATGGACATTTAACATGGGACTACCCAAAATAGTAATAAGGACTTTTATCATGGGACGGAAGGAGTACAATTTTTTTTATTCTAATAATAACTAAACACAATTTTTTTTTATTTGATATGAATGAGTCATTCAGCATAACATTATAAACTGTTACCACCATAAAAATAGCATTAGCATGGAATTTTATCTAATACAATGTATAAACTTAATTTATTATAAAAGGGTAACAAATGTATACCAATTATTTTATCTAAACAAGTTAGTCTAAGGGTAAGACATGTCATCCGATGAAATGTGATACAAATTATTAAATATTATTATATATATAAAAAAATAAAAATAAAACTCATTATTCCATATGGACTGATATAAGGATTGGTGCTATTAAATTAAGAAAAATTATCTACCTTTGTACTATCAGATGCTAGTATATCTATTTAATAAAATACAAATGATTTTGAATTTTCCGCTCACTCAATAAATCATCTGGGTCGTCCAAAGTTTGAGATAAATCCAACCGTCCATACATCTATCTAATAAAATACATATATCTATCTATCTAATCTATCTAATAATGATTTTGAATTTCCCGCTCACTTAATAAATCATTTGGACCGTTCTAAGTTTGAGATAAATTTCACTACCCATACAGTGCCGGAGGCACGAGACCCAGCTAGTCTATTATATAATGAGAGAGGGAGGGGATGGTGACCTCATTCTTGAGATTGTGTCACAAATCCTTGCCCTTTTTGTCACTGCAAGATTAGTTATTTTATAATTTTGTCATTTTTAAAAAAAATATTTTCTAAATTTAATAAAATTAATATTATATTTTTTTATAATAATTACACATGCGTTATTACAATAATGACACTCAATCCATGTGTCACTGTAACTAATATATATAATATAATACACAACTTATGACTAGATAACCATTAATTAGAATGATTAATTATTTTTTTATTATTTAAATTAAATAAAATTTAGACCCATATTTTTAAAAATAAATAAATAAATCCAAATTAGATAACCATTTTCCAACCCACCTTATTATGCCTTATGTTTAATGGATCGGATAAACCGAATGAGACGGCGTTGATGGGTAATAGCATCTCCAAACGTAAGAGTAATATTTTTTTTTGTTTTAAATTAATGTTTTTTGACCTACGATGATAATTTGAAGAATATTATTGGTTATTTTCATATTTTGTGTCTCATCAGTCTCTTTAATTTAATAATTATACATCAAACTCATCAAGCCTAATAAATATTTTTAGCCTTTAATTATAGATTTGAAGAGTAGGAAGGAGGTTGCACATTTGGAGAGTGAAAAGAATGTTTGTTGACCACGTGGCAGTTTAAAAAGACTGTTAGAAAATTTTTCTGATGTGATTCACCTATTTAAATATCCAAAAATAACTTATTAGAATTTAGGCATGGTCTTAAAAATTCAATTAATTTCTCTACACTGTAATTTACCTCACCACAATTCTTTACAGGACGGGGTGTTGAAAAGATTGATACACATTAATCTATCTAACGAAATATAACTTATTTTGAATTTTTCGTTCCGTCCAAGTTGTGCGGGAGTTAAGTAACGTAAGCAATCACAATTAATTGGAAAACTGGCTGAGTCAAATTCTTAATTAACTAGTTGATAGCCCGTGCAATGTACGTGCTAGTTTGTTTTTCGATTGTATAATTTTCTAAAATTAAAATGAAAAATATTTTTCATAATAATAATATTTTTTTTCATATAAAATTTTCGATTTTTTTTTTTGCATGGCATAACAATTACATGTATAAATATGTTGCTATTGCTATTTTATTACTTCCACAGTTCCACTTTTATTGCGATAACCCATTTTATTTAAGATCATTCAGTTGTTGCTCAATTTTCTGAATTTTTTCTTTCATGGCTTTGATCTTTGTTTGTAGCGTAACAATAGTTTCTTTGATCTTTTCATTCTTGGCATATCCATAACCACCATTGTCACTACTGCTATCATCGTTTATTTCAATAATTTGGCGTTTGTTCTGCCCCTTTATTTTTTGTAGGTATAGATCTGCAAATAAATGGAAACACATAAAATTTTAAAAATAACATGCAAAATAGAAAGAATATATTAGTTAAAAAAACAAACTAATAGTTGTTGCTCAATTTTTTGAATCTTCTCTTTCATAGCTTCGATCTCTGTTTATAGCGTAACAATAGTTTCTTCTATCCTTGCATTCTTGGCATATTCATAACCACCATTGTCACTACTGCTATCATCACTTATTTCAATAATTTGACGTTTGTTATGCCCCTTTATTTTTTGTTGGTATAGATCTGCAATATAAATGAAAACACATAAAATTTTTAAAATAACATGCAAAATAGGAAGAATATATTAGTTAAAAAAACAAACTAATTACTTGACCTTATATCCATTATTTAGTATTTATGTGATAGCAGTATTTATAGGTGTTTTATATTTAATGAGTATTTTTTTGTCATCAATTCTTATCCGTTATATGTTACCAATTTTAATATTTATGGTTATAGTGAGTGTTGTCTTTTGGATTGTCTATTATCGTTATATGTTACCAATTTTAATATTTATGGCTATAGTGAGTGTTGTCTTTTGGATTGTCTATTGATTTAACTCTGTATCTTAATTGTAATGCAATGTTGTATAGCATGAATCCGTATGACAGTTTTGAAGATGAAAGAAAAAGAAAAACTATTGGATTGGAAAAGGCAACTGAATTAATGGTTTTTTCTTATGTATTAATGGTTAATATTATGTATTAATGACTAATATCAATTGATTAAAATTGGATATGTTTGGAAGCCAGATTAATTAATTGATTTGAAATTAATTGATTTGAAATTGATTGAGTTGGAGGATATGATGTGAAATTAATTGAGTTTCTGTTGGAAATCAAATTGGAAGACAAAATAGTTTAATTAATTGATTTGAAATTGATTTAGTTGGAGGATAGACCGTGAAATTAATTGAGTTTCTGATTAAAAGATAAATTGATTTGAAATTGATTGAGTGGGAGGACATTAGTGATATATTTATATACAGGATTGATTAAGAATTAGTAATAGTTAACTCGGTTAATTTTGAGGTCAGTCCGTTCGATCTTTCACTTCTGTTTCCTCTTTTCTCCCTTAACTCAGACCTCCTCTTCTGCTTCCGGTTTCTCACGCGAGTTAATCATCTACCAATCTCTTCATCTACTCATCTTCTATGAACCCCATCTCTAATCAGTCGCTTTAATCTCCTCCTCCTATTCTGTAAATCCCCTCCAATCCTCTCTCGATTTCATCGACAGGTGCACTGGAAGGAAGGAGAATACTCGGGTGTCTCCGAAACTACAATCCCATCAAGGTTTAACAAAAATAACAAAACCCCAATTAAGTAAAAATTGGACCAAAAGTATAAAGCTAAATCCTGGGCCAACAGTCACCGAAGCCTTATCAGACTGTATCGACAAAAAGCAATGGCTTCAAGTCCTTGATGAGGTATAGTTAGTTCTTGGAGTATAATTATATGAATGCTTTGAATTTTCAGGAGCTAATAATATTTAGTCAAAATTATTCGTTATTCAGTTACCTTGCTTGCATTGCTGAGGAGGGTCTAATTCTCTCTTCCACTTTCCTGGTTTTCATGAATTTATAGTAGTGTGGTGAAAATTTAATATTTTTGTATTGTTATGAACTAAATTTCTGGAGTCGCATATAATTGCCTCTAAGTTTAGAGCTTTCCTGCCTGCAATCATTGAACCAAATTGATAATGCAGTAAATACTTGATTTTGCTATCTGAAGTTAGTTTACTTTCCCCAAATTGTTTTCTTTGTTGGTCCAATTTGACTTTGAGTTGGTCATTTAGAAAAGTGCACATTACATGTTTGATGGAATGCCAAAAAAAAAGTACTGCATTTGAAGCATTACTAGCCTTTATGCAATATTGAGAGTGCAATGTTTTCTGATGCATAATTGAATAGTTATACTGTTTATGTAGGGTGTAAAAGAGGATTTGGATGGAAATACTGCTGATTTATGTTCATTCGAGTTATTTTTTGACATGAATATTGGACAAACTAACTTCTCCAATGAATTTGAGAGTTTGAAACAACATCAGACCCCAGAATACCCATGTGTTGATCTTTCGGGTGTGATCTGGTCCTTTTCCTCAATTTAAAACCAAGGATAAATCAATTTGCTCTTGAAAGGCATATATTATACTTTTACATGTTTTGCATCTTGGTATCTTTTTCGATTTGTGTTTTATATAACTATGCACTTAGGGGATCAGAATGGATAGGGTGCATATTTTGGTGCTCTTAGTTTCATCTTACATGCAGAGAATATATATGTTAGGAAGTGGTTTAAGCTTAGGACTTTACCGAGTTTATATAATTCCATAAAGATGATCACTTGATGTACACACTTGAATTTCAATCTGTGTCACTCAGACATTGTGATTTTTGTTTATGATATTTTCTTCCAGTGATGGGGTGATTTCATTGTAGTCATTACTCAAAGGTAGATTCTTGCGGAACAAAAGATTCATTGAGGAAGAGAGACCTTCTTCTATAGTAGCAACCAAAAACGCCATCTTCATTGCCTTCAAAGCTTGCCTCTCTGAGGAATGGATCTCTGAGGGTCACTTCTCCAGGGACTACGTATCCGAGGGTCACCTCTCCTAGGGCTTCTTCTTTGAGGGTCACTTCACCCAGGGCTGCTATTCGAAGGACTGCTTCCCCCAGGACTGCTTCCCATAGAGTTTTTTGTCCCAGACCAGAAACAACTTTAAGAAATCATCACCTTTCTGTCACCAAGATCCGGGCAGCCTATAGAGGTTATATGGTAATCATCTATCAATTTTTTTGGATTATTTTTGTCAAAATCAACCCATAAAGGGTTGGGTTTGGAATTTCATGCTATAACTAAGTGTCATGGCACTTAGGATTGATTTTGTGAATTCTAAGAAGCGATCTTTATTTTAATTCAATTCAAACTTTATGAGCTAAAATATACGGAAAATTGGAAATTTAAGTTTATCGTTTGCAAGATTGCTAGGAGTGGACCTGAGTTGTGATCTATGTACTGATGCACATTGTGGCTATTGCTTTTGTTGTCATTGATACCAATATAAATTCTCATAAATAAACCTATAGGTGAACAAACACAAGTAAAATAGTTGAGTAGTATTTAGTTATTTGTTATTAGGGATTACTTGGACTGAATATTACTGACCTATTCAAGTTGGTTGTCCCAGATCTTATTGTGCTTCAAAAGTGAACAAAGCAGCATACTTTTGTTTAGTATGTTTAGGCGGTGCTAAGCATTGGGTATCTCAGATTGTCAAAGAAATGCTCCTTCTCTCTGCACCTTCATTAAGCTCCAGATCCAGGTACTTGGCTTTTGGTACCGTTCAAAATGTAAAAAATATGGACTTTTTTTTATGTGGGTTTGATTCATAATTTTAGTTGGTATTTCAATTTTAATACGTAGTTGCAAAGTACATTGCCAATTTCGATTCAAACATATTTTAGATTTCTTGATTATATGGGTAGTAATTTTTTGTTTGAAAAAAGTTTTAATATTCTAAAGTTTATATGTCATGCAAAAATATATTCTAGACTTTCATAATTTTAACAAATTATATAATCAACTTTTCCAACTAATGCACGGGCTACTAACTAGTATCTACTAATTGTTATTTGTTAGAGAGATTAAAATATGGTCAATTAGGTTCAACCCATAACCATATGAGTTTATACATTTTTGGTTTGTGCTCGACACAACTAGTTTTTTATAACCCAAAACCAATTATAACCATTTTTTGGCAGGTCTAGTCATAACCCAAACCAGGTGGAGCAACCCGCCAAATTCCAGTGATCCGATACGCCATGGAGGCAGTTTTACGCCTCAGACTGCTGCTCAGAGGCGGACTTTCACGTTCTTCTCAACTTTTAACTCTTCGCTCTTTCTCGTCATCGCCAGCTGCCGAGCGCCAAGGTAACCGGAAGTTCTTATGCGACGATCACGACGGCAGTAGTGGGAGTTCCGTGTATGAACACACCCTCAAATTCCAGCGTCCTTCGAGTATAAGATGGCGACCAGAGTTGCGAAACTCCGTTAGCTTTATTGGAACAGTCGACGGTCCAATTAAACAAATGATTTTCAAGAAAAGTAATGTAGGTGTCTACGCTCAGCTCAAGGTAAAAAGTTCACGTGAATCGAATCAATCCTTTCGGTAAGACTCTAACTTCACTATTTATATATACTCCCTCAGCTCCCAAATTATGATACATTTGAATTGTATGTTGATTTATCCAATCTAAAATTCAGAATTGATTTGAATTGGTTTAAGTTTTGACAGGAACAAATATGTTAATGACTAGTACTTAATTTTTCATTAGTTTATATTAGTAATAGTTGGTTTTACTTAGTCAAATAAATTTCATTTTATTTTGAAGCTGTAGGATTTCATGAATTTACTTAAAATGTCTAATTTTTGCTACGTGATGAAACCTTCAATTGTGTATGATCATTAAGCTACGAATTAGATCAAAACAAAATGGTGCGTAGAAGTGGTACACAAACAGGCTCTAAATACATTAAACAAAAGAAAAACAGAAAAAAACTTCTTGTTAGTACAACCATTACATGGAAATAATATTAGACTATGTCCCGGATGTATAACCAAGGTCATAAACCTTTATTGCAGCAGCGTCTGAATAATCCACTCTCACATGAGAGTACAAAAGAACAGGGGAAGGAACTATTACTTCTTCATAGACAATGACATATGCAACTCAACTCAAAGCCTTAGATGTAGCACAACTATTCACATTGTTGTTCCATGAACTATGATTTGCAGGATATCACTAGTTGGGTACTACTCTTACTTAACAGCCATCACACAAATAATAGGAGTCTTGGAAGTTGGAACCATGAACATATAAATAAATACGTTTTTATAAAAATACGAACATGTGGTCAACTATGTGTTGCATCAGATTAAAAGAACCAACGTAAATGATTAGAGACCAAAGTAATTGCACGCCATCAGCTGTCCTATTATTTGAACCTTCTTAATAGTTTATCTGATAAGGATTACATTGTGATGTCTCTATATGTTTGGTTCACTCATGTCATTTCATGCCATAATTTTTCAGTCTGATAGGGTTATGACTTCATGACTCTGATTGTGATACATTTGTAGATACAACAGCCTTTTCATATGCTTTATTCCATTGTCTCCTTCACTTGCTCAAAAATGTTAAATCGGAATCAAGGTTTTTAAGTTTTTACCTTTAAGTTTATGGATTTATGTACTATATGTTGGTAGGCAAACTCATGTCCTACAAATTATGAACAGGATTTTATTGCAGATGTGGGACAAGATGGCAGAAATATGTACCAATCATCTGAAACCAAATGATTCTATTTACGTTTCAGGTCATTTAGGGTCATTTTCCAAAGCTGACGAGATGGAAAATCCCATAACACATTACAAGGTTTGAATGCTTGCATTTTCCTTACTCTTTTTATTACACCTCATAAAAATGTGTAGCCTATTGTTCATGAGGGTGTAGGACCTTGGAAATATTTCCTTTCTAGAATTTCCTTTTGCTTTTTTCTTTTCTGTTTTTGGTGGACATGCAGAGCCTTGGATGACCCTTGAAGTAGGGGGGGGGGTAAGTGAATTGATTTGTTCATGAGCCAGTGATCGGCTCGTTATAAAAGATCGATCATGAACTCAAACTATAAGCTCGATCAAATAATAGATTCGAGCCAGAACATTTGTGGCTTGGCTCATCAGATTGCAAGTTGGCTTGTGGTCGAACTCATTTGGCAGATTAAAAGCAACTGCTCAACTTGTTTGATTTATATGTGTGTGTTCATGTGTGCGCGCGCGTGTAAGATTACAGTAAAGACGATGAATACTCTACATCGTTACTCTTACATGGAACATTGATACTTCCTTCTTCAAGTGGTTCATACTTTCATCTATCCTTTTCCTTCCTATTTTTTTTAATTATTATTATTATTAATAATTTCCGTTTAGCAAACAATATGTTTAGTATATTTCTTCGTTTTTATGGTGCTTTTGAAAACAAAAAAAATATCAATTGCACATGATATACCCATTAGCCATAACTAGTTGCATCATGTTCTATCTGTATAAGTTAATTATTATATCTATTATAATTTTTTGATAAGTTTTTACATCTTTTATATTTCTTTTACTGTATTTAAATATCTCTCTCGCGTTTAACCAGAATTTTACAGCCTTAAGAACTCATTTGGTATTTTATTAATTGTGTCATCTCTCCGCATACACTTGTTTACCTATCTCACTAAATACACACCTGAACTGTAGTTTATAATAGAGTAATTATCATATACTACAAATTGTCACAAATTTATATATCATATGATAGCCATTGGTATTCTGTAGCATAACCTAACTTGGTATTATTCAACTCTTTGAGTACTTAAACTTCTTCTTGGAATAAAGTGATAGATTTTAAAAATAATTTGTTGTTCATGTCGTGGTTGTACATGCCAAGTTTACCATCCTTGACTATGTTTTGCAAATACCCAAATATGCCCATACATGGTTGTAAATACCCAAATATGTCCATTAACAAATACATGGTTGTAGATACCATACTACAGTTACCATCCTTGACCCTAAGGTAGCTCCAAACTCTTCAAGATATCCATGTCTGTTTGGTATTTTCATTTCTTGGTTTGGTTCTGAACATATTGATCATATTTATATCTGTGCAGGTAATTGTAAAGGAAATAAATTATGTTGCAAAAGACAGCCAAGGCCCAACATGCGAAAAAGATGAGAAATTCAGACCAGAAGGTATGTCTCAGATGTCTAGTTTGAAGGGGGGAAATTACTCCCTCCGTTCCAAAAAAGAGTCCTAGTTACCACATTCTTAATTGATAATTTATTTTATTTTTATTAATGTGATAATTAATAATGTAAAATATTTTAAAAGTATTACCAAGTACAAAATAAAAATTGTTATTTTGTAAATTAAAATAAATTCACA
Source organism: Panax japonicus (assembly GCA_020205505.1). Lineage (NCBI taxonomy): Eukaryota > Viridiplantae > Streptophyta > Magnoliopsida > Apiales > Araliaceae > Panax > Panax japonicus. Next base: position 30,974,193 of record CM035094.1, on the reverse strand, counting down.
TCAAAATTTGAATTTCAAAATTTTGCAAATTAACTAGTATTAAACCAAATGGGACCTCTTTTAGTGGAATGTAGGGAGTATATTATTACAATTTACTCTAAACCTCCCTTGGCTTACCTAATTTTGTGTCTGACACAAAAGATGTATATGAAGGGGATTGATTGGCAAAATAGGACTTCAAGTAGCTTGTCCAAATGAGGTTTGCACGCATATAGTTCTCATGATCCCAACCATCGCCACCCCAGTTGTCCAACCTGTATCAATTCGAGTCTTAGGAAATAGGAATCAGTTGAAGTTGGGGGTGCTTTGTTGGTTGGGTCATTTGCAGCCAATTCTCTTTGATATCAGAAGCTTAGATTTATCCTAGCGACTTTTTACTTGAAGATGTTTATTTCATCGTCCTGTATATTACTTGGTATTTAATCAATTATATTGTGTGCTTATCCATATTTCATGCTTGCAAATTCAGGTGAAACTGACTTGGATAGATACAAAAACCGCCTTCACTTGTGGCAAGTGTTTTTTGCCAACCCACATGAGTGGCATGATTGTAGAAAAAATAAGAAGAATCCAAAATATCCAGATTTTAAACACAAGGGTACTAGGGAAGGTCTCTGGCTGAGTCCTAATGATCCTCCTTGGATCAGAAAACAACTCCAACTGCAGGATTCCAGAATGGCAGGAGGAGGCTTAGGAGGACGAGCAAGTTCTTATTCACACTTGACCCCGCTGGTGTATGATGACATCTGATTGCTAATATGGAAGAACATCACTTGATTGACATCTGAGCACAAGTGTGAGAAGATATGATCCTTTCTTCTGGTCGCTCGACTGACTTCCATCACTTGATTTCTGTTAATAAGAACTTTTGGGGTCCTATGGAATCCACATGGAATGAGAGACGGATAGAGAAGAGTCTTATGTTTCTAGCAGCATCAAGAACCTTTTTAAGGTCGACAGTTAATACTCCCATTGTTAGAAGGTCATCATATACATATAAAAATTTTGTCCTTTCTCTAGCAACATAGTATCGCATTAGGATTGTTCCTTTGTGAGCAATATGTGGCAGCTGTGGCTTTCAAGATATGATTGGCAATTGATCTGATGTTATATCATTTGACCTGATTCCTATGGAAGTTGTATACAGTTCTCATCCAATGATTGCTATGACATTTGATTTATACACCAAAAAAGATCTCTTTTGTTCCCATTTTCAAATGAAGAAAATGATATCCTCCTTTACAGTATGTTTCAACCTGATTCAAATCATTCACTCCTTCAAAATATTGTTAGTACTGCCCTCCTTTGAGATGCCTCATGTAGCAAAACATACTCTAATGTATAGATTAAAAGAAGGTTCATGACACAGTGGAGCCTCATCGTTAGTACTGCCCTCCATAAGTTATGCTTCGTCAGGCATGGTATATATGTCGCAACAACATTGCTAGATGTGAACTGGTGGAAAGTCATTACGCTCTCCTTCTACAGTCATGTAATAGCTTGATCAATCTCAAGAAAATACACTCATCTCTCACTATCACTGGCTTCATTAGGGAAAGTGTTCACTTGGGTGCCAAAATCATCCTCAAATACTCCAAATTTCAGAACCCAGAAAGTGCTAGATCTTTGTTTGATAATATCCGGCATGGACCCAATTCGTTCCTATGGAACACAATGCTTCGTGCCTATGTAAATGGTGGTAACTTTTTCCAAACTCTGAAGCTTTACTACCTTATGCGAAAAACTGGAATTCAACCCAACAATTACACATTTCCCTTTGTCCTCAAAGCATGTGCTGCAGTATCCTTGCCTCTTCTAAGGAAGTTGATTCATTGTGATGTTATAATAACTGGGTTTCATTCAGATATGTATGTGGAGGCTGCTCTGGTTGATATGTATGCCAGGTGTGGCCTAATTGATGATGGTCACATGGTTTTTGATAAAATGTCTCAGAGGGACCTTGTATGCTGGACTGCAATGCTCACAGCCTATGAGCAGGCCAAGTTGGCTGGTGATGCACTAGCTTTGTTCAACAGGATGCAGCAAGAGGGTGTGTTGGTGGATTTGGTGACGGCAGTGAGTGTTGCATCTGCCGTAGGCCAGTTGGGAGATGCCAAAAATACTCAGTCGGTTCATGGGTATGTGATTTGTAATGCTTTTCTTGACGATGTTTGCGTTGGGAACTCGATTATTGCTATGTATGCCAAGTGTGGAGAGGTTGAAAAGGCGTGTTTAGTCTTTGATCACATGAAAGAAAGAGACTGCATAACATGGAATTGAATGTTTTCTTGCTTCACCTAAAATGGACTAGCTAGTGAAGCTCTTTCAGTTTTTGAGCAAATGCAGGTTTCCTATATTAAACCAAACCCAGTGACAGCACTTATCGTGGTTTCTGCCTGTGCTTATCTAGGCTCTCGGCAACATGCAAAGAAAATCAATAAATTTGTAGTCAATAGTGAAATGAGTATTGACCTGACACTTTGGAATGCAATAGTGGACATGTATGCCAAGTGTGGGGATTTAGATACTGCTGCTGAAATGTTCAGTAATCATCCCTCGAGTGAACTGAATGTTAGCTCTTGGAATGCTTTGATCTCAGGGTATGGCATGCATGGGTTTGGAAGAGAAGCGCTTAAAGTCTTTTCACGAATGAAAGAGGAAGGTGTTACATTCATATCCATTCTTTCTGCTTGTAGTCATGCAGGACTTATCGATGAAGGTAGAAGGAGTTTTGAGGACATGAAAAAATTCTCCATCATGCCCGAGGAGAAACATTTTGCTTGCATGGTCGATATGGTAGGCCGAGCTGGGCTTTTGTATGAAGCTTATGAATTGATTGATCAAGGAGATGCCATCACAACCAAATGATGGGATTTGGGGTGCATTGCTTTTGGCTTGTAGAATCCATGGAAATACAAACTTGGGGAAGATTGCAGCTGATAATCTTTTCTACCTTGAGCCAGAACATACTGGGTACTATGTTTTAATGTCAAATATATACGCAGCATCGAACAAGTGGCAAGAAGTTGGAAATCTAAGACGAGTAATGAAAGACATGAGAGGACTGAGAAAACCTGCAGCGTTTAGCGTTATTGAGTTTGGTAATGAGGTTCATGGTTTTCACAATGGAGACCAGTTGAATCCATGCACTAGCGACATTTATAAAAAGGTCGAGATGTTGGTGGTGGAGATGAAGATGGTAGGCTATGTTCCAGATCGATCTTGTGTTTTGCATGATATAGAAGAGGAAGATAAAGAACACATCCTCAACTATCACAGTGAGAAGCTGGCTGTAGCTTTTGGTCTTATGAAGATTGAACCAAGAACCTTAGAATTTGCAAGGACTGCCATTCAGCTCTAAAGTTTACTTCATATATTTATCGAAGGAAGTTCATAGTGAGAGATGTGAATCGATTCCATCATTTTGAAGGCCGATTGTGTTCATGTAATGATTACTAGTAAAACTGCTTGTGGGTTAAAAAAACTAAGACGAGGTTTGAGCTTTAGATACTATTGTCGAATTTTATTATTGAGCATGAGTGAATATATCGATTTGATTCCCATGGAACTCTCTCTGGTTCTTATATGCTTTATTACACACTGATCATCTGCCGCACAGAAACAGTTTGGACAAGGATTATGGGGATAGCATGAAAAGGCTATGCCATACTAGTAGATCTGCTAAATGCGCGAACAATTTATCTAATAAAATACAAATGATTTTGAATTTCCGTTTACTCAATAAATCATATGGACCGTTCAAAGTTTGAGATAAATCACACTGTCCATACATTGTCGGAGACACGAGACCCAGCTAGTTAGCATATATAGGAGGAGTGCGATTAAATTTGACATGTTAATCAAGCTTTATATACTACTAGCAATATATTACAACTATTTTTTTAAGTTATATTGACCTAAATGTAACAACTCGAGTCAAATTTCGGGTCTGAATCAAATTTTAACATAATAAAGCCTAATGCGCTGTCTCAATAATATATTCTTGGATTATCGTAACCGACTCACCCAAAATGTCACGACTGAAAGTATTAATGGTTGTCGGATAGCGGAAGGTGAACCAAAAAACGAAAAAGAAAAAGAATGTTACACTACATCTCAATTAATTATAATGGTGTATTTACTTGAATCATTATATGACGAGACGAGAGAATAACACATTATAATCAGTAAGAATGTTATCCTAGACCTTTCCAATTGAAATGAAAAAATTAAGAAAAATAGAAATACAAAGAAGAAATATTCTTTGAACAAGAGCAAGCTCCGTAAGTCTTGCTATAAAACTATAAAATTTTATAGTAATTTGTTGTGTGACAACTTCATCCTAACTACGTCCACTTATTGTAGTAAAAACTTTATAGTAATTTGTGAATAAATAGTAACGTAATCTCGAACTTTACATGCATTAATGAGCTAGTAACGACTCGGGTTAAATCTTAAGTCCGAATCAAATCATAACATAAGAAGGCTCATTAAAGTTTCTAAATAATATTTTCTTGAGTCATTTTAGTCTATCACATATTCACTAAAAATATCATGACTGAAAGTATTAGTGATATCAGCTTAAATCCTTGTAAACATATCACAATATCCGACATGTTACGCTAGAGTGTTATAATTTATACGAGTGAAATTAGTTCAAGTTGAATCTGAATAAGATTAAGTGTCCGTTCTAATGTTATTTTTATTTTTATTTTTTAAAAAAGAAAATATTGAATTTAATTGTAGTGTTAATTTATTTTATTTTATTTTTGAAAAAAAATAATATTGAACTCATATTTGATAATACTGATAGACTAATTTTAAGTCAAATAATTTATTTTTATATTAAACTATACTTTTTAATCTTCGCCAAAAACAACCACATGTTATCCATTCCTGTGGGCTGTGCTCTGAATGAGTATCATTCTAGTTGTATAAATCAAAAAGTCGTTTTTCATTGGGTACTTTACATAAGTATATAACAAATAGAAAATAATTACAAGAAAAGTGCATCAACTAAATAATTACAAAAAGAGTGTAATTAAGACTCATATTACAAAAATAGTACAATTCACATTAATAAAGAAACCTAAAATCAAGGATAACTAATAATTCAAATTCAAATTCAAATCTTGTCTCTAACAACAATTTCAAATCCATATTTCAAAATTCAAATCAAAATGAGAAAATTAAAAATAAAAAATTATGAAGGAGCTAATGTTCATCATCCTCATCTCTCGCCGCCACCGCTGCCGCCGCCACATCGCCGCCGCCGCCGCCACAAAAATTGAATAGTAACTGCATCACATTTAAAATAAAATTGGTAATCAAATACAACTGAATTGGTTACCTTGGTCTAAAAGTTTGACAACCAATTTCATGTTGGTAAATAAAAAATAGAACACTGTATATTTATACCAAGGTAACCAAAACTTTATACCAAGGTAATCAAACTTTTATACCACGGTAATCAAACTTTTATACCAAGATAATCAATCTACCTTCACACCTGCAGTATGAATTAGTTACCTTGATCTGAAAGTTTGGCAACCAACTGCACGAAGGTTTGGCTACCAACTGTATTACATGCAAAATAAATTAGAAACTTAATAAAACAGAATTAGTTACCTTGATATAAATGTTTGGCTACCAACTGCATTATAAAAAACTGCAAAAACAGAGCTGTGATGGCAGAGGGAGGGGGTGGGGCGTGGGCAGTGGGAGGAGGAGGAGGAGGAGGGGGTGGCGGAGGGAGGGGGGAGGATGAGGGGGTGGCGGAGGGAGGGGGGAGGAGGAGGAGGGAGGAGGAGAGAGGCGGAGGAGGGAGGGGGGAAGAGGAGGGGGTGGCGGAGGGAGGGAGGGAGGGGGGAGGGGGAGGAGGAGGAGGGAGAGGGAGGGGGAGGAAGGAGGGGGGAAGAGGCGGGAATGCGGAGGGAGGGGGTGGGGGTAGCGGGGGGCAAAGGCGGGAGGAGGGGAGGAGGGGAGGCGGGAGGCGGGAGGCGGGAGGAGGGGGTGGCAGAGGGAGGAGGAGGGGGTGGCGGGGGGCAGAGGCGGGAGGAGGGGAGGCGGGAGGCGGGAGGAAGGGGAGGCGGAGGGTGGGGAGGGGTTGGACAGGAGGAGGAGGAGGAGGAGGAGGAGGAGGAGGCGGAGGGAGGGAGGAGGAGAAGAAGAAGGGAAACATAAATGGAGTGAGAGAAAATCGTGGGAGAGATGGGGATAAAATTGTGGGAGAGATGGTTGAAAATTAAAACACATCCCATAATTAAAGGAATCATAAATATGTACTAATAATGAAAATAAAATTTTAAAGATATTAATTATGTAAATATTTAATGAGGGCACTTTTCTTGTAATTATATTTTTAAATGTACTATAAAATGTAATTGCAATCAAATTGGGCTTAGTTAGTCCTTGACCCAATTTAATTTTGGATTAATTACATATTTAAGTATATTTTTAGAAATAATTACAATAATGGTGCATCCATAAAATAATTACAAAAGTAATACACTTTTCATATTTATTTATAATATTAGTGCAATTAGGATTGCTTTAATCGTGACTCACGATTATCTCCCTCATCTCTTCACGTTAATTATTATTTTTTTATTCAAACACAGCAGATCCATTTTTGATCTCTGTTTCTGTTTCTCTCTTTTTTCTTTATCCTCTTTTTTTCTGTTATAAACCAAAGTGGCAACGGATTCCGGATACAATGACATGTACAATTTTGATGGATGGGTTTTGTAAGCAAGGGAAGTTAATTGATGCAGTTAAGGTTATGGATGACATGGAGGAGAATGGGATCGAGTTGTGCGAGGCATGACATGGAAGAGAATGGGATCGAGTTGTGGGAGGCATTGTGCGAGGAGAATGGGATTGATGCAATTAAGGTTATGGATAACACACTTATTGCAGGAATGTGTGAGAGGGGAGAGTTGTGCGAGGCAGGGAGGTTTGTGGGATGACATGGTGGAGAAAGGATGCTTTTACTTATAATATGTTAATTAAAGAATTTTGTAAAGTTGGTAATGCCAGGGAAGGTATTAGAGTTCTGGAGGAGATGTTAGATAAAGGGTGTTTGCCTAATAAGGCCACATACTCTATCTTATTGGATTTGATTCAAAATCAGCAACTAAACTGATAGAAGAGATTAGTAACCAAATATTCATATCAAGGTTACCAAACCTTCATATCAAGGTTATCAAACCTTCATATCAAGGTTACCAATCCACCTCCACATTTGCAGTTTTTTCATAGTGCAGTTGGTAACCAAACATTTATATCAAGGTAACCAAACTATCATACCAAGGTAACCAATCTACCTCTACACCTTCAGTTTTTTTATAGTGCAGTTGGTAACCAAACCTTCATACCAAGGTAACCAATCCACATCCACACTTGCAGTTTTTTCATAGTGCAGTTATGTAAGGCTCCAACTTATTATAAATAAAATCAAATTTCCTCTATTTATTATTGTGAATAAAAAAGTGTTAATTTGATATAAGACTTTGATTATGGGTGAAATGTGCAAATTTTGTAAAATAAGCAAGTGGTTATAAAATATTAATTTTGTCGGGGAATATTCGTTTGGTCATGGAATATTCTTGCTGTCAGGGAATATTCGTACGACGGCGCAACCATTTGTGGGCCCCATAAAGGATAACTCTCAGATAAAAAAAAATGACAAGTTTGAATTTTTATAAATAACGGCGTAATGGTTACCGTTAACACTGTTGGAATAACAGGTGGTTAAAATACAGTAATACGCGTGGTTGCACAGTAGCACACGATATTGCACAGTATTTTGAATTATTGATTCTTACGTAAGAAGACACTTCTTAATAATTGTTACAGTAATTATTGTTCAATTTTTTTTATTCATTCAATAATTGTTGCGTTGATATTTTATATTATTGTTGTTTCAATAATTGTCATTGCACAGTATTTTTCATTATCAGATCAATAATTCATGTTATTTGAATAATATTATTAGATAGCATTATTGGCAATGTCTAAGGAAGTTCTGTCTAGGAAAGGGGTTTGGTCACCTAATTGCGCGCTAGTAAGGAGAAATCCTTATCGGAAAGTCCCCTCTTTCCTGTGAACGACCTGGTTGTCATAATTGTGATCCTGTAATATTATTTATGAATAATCAATTATTAATTTATATGATAAGAAAATATTTATTTTATGTGAATATAAATGATGAATATATTTATTTATTGGATAAAAATGAAGGAATAAATGCTGAGGTGTTTTATCAGTATTTTATCGGAATAGAGGTGTTAAAAATTGTGAGACCCCAAATTTTATGAAATGAAAGTATTCAATTTTCTTATAATTATTATTCAATTTAGTAAATGGTTAAATTGAAAAAAAGGTTAAAGTTAAGGGTAATATTTGAAAATTTTACAAAGTAAGCAAGTTGTTATAAAATATTCGTTGTGTCAGAAAATATTCGATTGGTCGGGGAATATTCGTTTTAATAGAAAATATTCGTACGACGGTACAATCATTGGTGGACCCCACAACGGAAGTGTTGGGAGAATGCATATGTTAATTCGATGTTTAAATATAAATGCTCATGATTATTTGTAAAGTCCTTCAAGGAATATATGTACAAGGACTTAGTGATAGATCAAATTTGTTAGGTTGATCTAAGCTCTTAATGTGTATCATTCTGAAAATGAATGTATAGATAGAAAGATCAAAACTGTTAGGTTGATCTTGAGATGTAATAGATAGGCTTCGAAGAATTCGTAGTGTATCAATTTGATCAATATTACAAAAGTCAAGGCAGAAACGTAGAGCTTCAAGGATCGTAGTGTGCCTGCCTTGAAGGGCCTCTTCAGAAATCGTAGAGTGGTCCCAACGTTTGCCGAGCCAACTCAAAGATTGTAATGTGCTCTCAGAAACGTAGAGTTTGCAACTCAAGCAAACGAAGATCGTAGTGTGCAAATAGTTAAGATAAATCGTAGTGCTCTCGGCTGATAGCATCAGACCAAGCACCAAGGCGACAAATCACCACGATTTGAATCGTAGAGTACCACGATCTGAATCGTAGAGTACCATGATCTGAATCGTAGAGTATCATCTGTCTTGTGTCAGAAGCATCAAGCCTCACGATTTATGTGGAGACAAACTCCAACATATGAGGAATGGATTCTAAACGTTGTAGTACTCAGCAGTCCCAAAGTCATAAGAAATATCTTTAGTATGCAACAAAGAAGCGTATTGAAGAAGCTAAGGAAAGTACCTTTGGTAAGGGGGGAAACACCTTCTCAGGTGTTAGGTGAGAAAGCAGTCTATTGTGTCAGTGGGCCAGAATGCAATTCAGAAGATGTGCAGAAAAGTCTCCATCAAAGAACAGAAAGGTCAAACACATTTAATGCTTCAACGGATGGATCCAACAGATAGTTTTCAATATCACATATATGCAAATCAAGTAGATGAGAGAAAAAGCAATCACTGAACAAAAACGCACAGAACTCTCAAAACTCAACTCTACGATTTGAGAAATAGAAAAGCTTGCTCAGATACTTAGTTCTTTCGAACAAGTGCTTAAACAACAACTGAGTAGCAACAATCAAGAACTCAACATCTACCAATCAACTGAAGAAAAAGTTCCAAGTCTGCTGGACTTGAAGAGTTCTAAGTGAACTGTAAGAGAGCGAAGTTTGCTGGACTTGAAGAGTTCAAGAGTGAACTAAGAAGTTCCTAGACTGCTGGTCTAGAAGGAATCTGTGTGATTCAGAAGTTGTAAAAGATATCCTTAGTGGATTTCCTACTCGAGGAGTAGAAGAGTGGACTAGGAGCTTTAAGTGCTCTGAACCGCTTAAAATGACTGTGTCTTTTACTTTCTTACTATAACTGCTATAACTGCCTCACTTTCATAACTCCATTACTTCGTAAAGGAGATTAAAACAAACATTAATTCTGCTAAATTTTAATCATCATCAACTAACAAGTTTCAAATGAAAAGAGTTTTTAAATATCTATTCAACCCCCCTTCTAGATAATTATTGTGCCTACTGGGAACTAACAATTGGTATCAGAGCTATTTCTATTTTATAACTTACAAGCTTTAGTAGATCCAATGGTACACGTACCAAGCGAATCAAGGATTAGACGAGGCAGCAAGCCACCTGTGACGCCCCCAAAATTAGGTATACATCACCCATCTTGGGTCGTCAGATACATGGTACAAAATTCAAATATAACTTACTAATACAACTGCCGTGTAAATACGTCAAAACATAACTGTGAGTTTGAATACAATTATTGTCTACTAGAGATTATACAAACTCAAAAGGAGTCCTCATTACAATTATTAACACACTATTTCATAGAATAGTGAGGGCTACTAATGTTATCCTCTGGACCGTCACTCCGTTCCCCGACTAGTCCCTGCTATGTTCTCATTTCCTTAAGAGAACAGTGAAAGAAAGGGTGAGCTCAACTAGCCCAGTAAGAAATATTATGACTAAGATAATGCAGAATAAATTATCGTTAGCCTTCAACAGTGTTAAACTGATAAAATATAACAACATCAAGTTTAACTGCAGCGGAACAAGCAATCCATTAAAAGAGTCAAGTAAAGAATAAAATCTTACTATCTTTTATGATTTAAAAGGTTTTTCATGACTTTTATCGCTGGGACTCAACTTAATAAATAATCCACATCATCGAATCACCCCTGCACTACGGCCAAGGATATTCTTTAGTATCACGACCACAAATTATCCATACACTACAGCCAAGGACATTCGTGTATTTATTAATGGTCATGATCATGCCAACAACTGTCCATCAATGTACTACGGGCCAATGATAACTTTTACCACATCATTTGTAACATTACGGTCATGATTACACCGAATAATCCCTGGTCATAATCATACCAAGTCCATCTATGCACTACAGGCCACAAATGACTTTCAACATAATATAAACATGAGGATGATGACAATGATATAAGAATTCAATAAAACAAGTTCAAAGATTAATTTATCCAGGAACTAATAATGTCCAAATTGTCAACATGATACTGCTTTGTAGAGTAAAATTCAAGAATGATCAGAAGAATATTTTCATGAAAAGATACTGGATGAAGCGCAAATATCAAAGATATTCTACTGATTTCCTGGAGTATAGAAGTCAAAACTTTAACCAACTGAGTATAATAAAGAATGAAATAACAAAAGAAATCACCATGCATGCGGTACTTCGCATAGACATGTTATTCTAACAGAATAATAATAACGGAACCAGGTCAGGCAAAGTTTGTACCGACAGGATGTTCCAACAGAATAATAAAGACGGAACCAGGTCCGGTGTAAAACACACAGACAGGATGTTCCAAAAGAATAATAATAAAGATGGAACCAGGTCCGGTGTAAAACACATAGATAGGATGTTCCAACAGAATAATAGAAGAATGTCACCAAGTATAGGGTAAACCGCGTATACAGGTTATTCCAACAGAATAATAAACAATGGAATAACAACATTTCTCTTCATGAATAAGAAAGAATAACACCCCTTACATTAGTAGATTGAATACTGCAGTAGTGTAGTAACAGAATACTCTTCTTCTTTCTCTCTTATTCTCTCTATACTTTCTCTCTCTATAGCATGAATGAATTCGTGAAAAATAATGAAGCACTAGGCCTCTATTTATAGAAGATTTCTAGTTTAGCACTTGAAATGTGAAAAGGCAAGTGGCTTGACTACTGGTGATGTAACACCCCCTTCCCGAAAAGGAAAGGGAGGTCACGTGCAAAACACAACAAACCTCAAAATTATTAAACAGAGCACTAAAGACTTCAAATATGTAATAATGATAACCATCAATATGGCATTAAATACGATTCTCAACATAGAGTCAAAATAATCAAAACCTAAAATTCAAATCCACCTAGATGGTCAAAGGCAACACTCTCATCACACTAGCCCTGAATCACCCCTGCAAACCTGTCGGAAGAAAAACACAGCATGAGCCAATTTCCCAGCACGGATACAGATATACAAAAGATATACAACTGATATACGAAAATAACTGAGACAAAATATTGAACAAAGCCTCAAGTGCAAATACGAACGAAAGTATAATATCCAAAGATCTGAATGGAATATATCTGAATCAACGTAATGAATATATCTAAATCAATGTAATTGACGAAATAAATAAAAGAATAAAGAAATAACGAACTGAAGTGACTAACTTAATGACTTGAACTGAACAGAAACCAATAAAACTAATCAAATAAAATAATAGGCTGAAACAAATGGCTGGAGTTATTTTATACCGAATGAGCTCAGAAGTATACCTTTCCACATAGGCAAGTCAAAATAATGCCACACAGGCAAGTTAAATGATGCCACACAGGCAAATCACACATTGGACCGCGAATCCAAATGTATGTAAATCGGATAGGTGTGTTTGGCAGAACATCACCAATCCGCAGAACAGAAAACTAGGGTTAACCCATACGCCTCCCACAACAAAACACCAAATGGCCCACTTCTTCCGGAGCCCAAAACGGAGATGCCGTGGACTAATCACACCGCCACGAAAAGTGTCATGTCTCTCGTGCCAAGACGACATGCCTGTGGTACCCCCACAGGTGGTTATAGCTCAGGTATACCCTACGGTATATTCTAACAAAATACCATGTCACAACACATGCGACATAATATCAACAAGGGTTCTATATGTACATGTTGAACCAAATCAAATTATAGTCATAAGGTTTCAAAAAGAAGGTAGCAACATGTACCGCTCTACAATTATCAAAATAAATAGTACTAAACATGATAACCTAATTCAAAGAGTACAAATACGAGTCATATTTATCAACTCTAAAATGAAACTAATATATTTATTTCACAGGAAATAATTATGTGAAATAATAACGAAATTCGAACAAGCGACAAAACGAACAAATTAAATAATAGCAAAATAATTCACCAAACCCAAATATTACACCGCCACGATATCAAATACGAAACATTATTCGCAACCTAAACATATTCACCTCAAATTAAAAATAATCCAAACTAATAATTCCAGAATAATTCATAATCTATTTAATATGCCTTTAATCATCGCCTTTTATCAATTATTAATACTCCAAAATTTATATTCCAAAAATAACTCTTTAAATTCTTTCCGTTCAACTTTTTAAAAAAAGATTTATAAGATTTTATTACAATCCAATCATCAATAACATAAAACAATTAAATTTATTATTAAAATTTTTATAACTATGTTGACAACATTAATTAATTAAAAATTAATATACATACCCTCAATTTGATTTACCAATTCCGATTTATAAGTTTCATGGCCAAACACTTATTAAAATATAATATGCCAAAAGATTATTAATATATATATATATATATATATATATATATATATATGTATAATATAATATATATACTGACACCCTTTGGCCTTACTGACATAGCCTTGAATTATATACATATACAGTAGTAATCTTAGGAAAGAAGAAAAAAAAACTTGGTGTAATCATTATGCACAACATACATAATCACATGCTTCGTTTGACAAAATTAAACTAATTAAACTAATTAATTGAATTAGAGAGCAACCCGTCTTTATTGAAGATCAATTAACATTAGATAGCAATATGTCATTAACTTCCTGCACAGTTGTCTTAGATTGCAGAAAATATACACGCCTAAATATAAATATATGACTTACTTGAAATAGAAACTCAATTTCTTGTTCTCTTATCTTCTACAAAAGTGAATCTGATTTCCTTTTCTTTTTTTTTTTCTTGGTAGCAGCATCAACGTTCCCCTTTTTTTTTTCAGTTCGTTCCAGTGATGTATGAGATAGATTAGGGTTTAAATAATATTTATTTATATAACTGATGAACTCTCCTAATTTAAATAGAATTTTAATTCTACCCACATAAATTAAATCCAAATAATTTTTAAGGCCCATATTTTATAAATTTAATATCCATCATTATTAATATCTATTAGCCCACATAACTTAAATAACTAGTTTTACCCAAACTTAAGAAAAGCCCAATTAAAATATAGATTTAAATATTTTTATTTTTTTACCGGGTATTATAGGTGATGTGAAAAGAAAAGTGGTTTGACGTTTGTAATATGAAATACCAAGTGGTTTGATGCCTGTAATGTGAAACGACAATTGGTTCGACGCCTGTAATATGAAACGGCAAGTGGTTTGACGTCTGGTAAAGGTAATTACTATTGACGAAGGTAATTACTATTGACGAAGGTAAATACTATTGACGAAGGTAATTACTATTGACGAAGAGACTCTTAGATGATGACATATGGCCCCCCCATAAAATAACCAAACTTACCACAAACGTCTCATAATAAACTCTTTATATACATCAAGGATTGAATAAATATTACCACAAATCATTTTATTTTTAATCAACACATATTTAATCTTTCAACAATTATTAATCATTTATAACTTGTCGTCTCAATTATTGATTTAATAATATAACATATTATACAGATGATACTGTGACAATAATTGAATCAATAATATAAGAGATATGATGTAGCAATTACTGTAGCAATAATTGAGTATAGCTGAGTGATTTCTCACGTAAGCATCAATAATCAATACCGTGTGCTACTATGCAACCACGCGTATTACTGTACTTTTACTACCGGGTAGTTCAACAGTTTTAATGGTAACACCTCCGCCGTTATTTTCATAAAGTATTTTTGTCATTTTCTCAATCCGACAATAATTTCGTTGTGGGGTCCACCAATGATTGTGCCGTCGTACGAATATTCTCCGACAAAAAGAATATTCCCTAACCAAATGAATATTTTATAACAACTTGCCTACTTTGCAAAATTTATAAATATTACCCACAACTATAACATTATATCAAATTTACTCCATAATATTCAAAAATAATATTTATAGAAAATTCATCTTTATTTATAAAAGTTGGGGTCTTACACCACCAATGTGCAACAAGGATAAATTTGCAAACTGGAAATTCAGGATGAAAGCATACATTGACTCAATAGATGAAGATCTATTTGAAACTGTTCAGAATGAGCCCTATGTTCCAACAAAACTTGCACCAACCATAGACGATCCAAATAGAATACAAATCAAAGTCAAAGAGGAGTGGACAGACAACGAGAAGAGAGCTGTCCAACTTGACAAAAAGGCCAAGAACATCTTGTTTCAATCCTTAGAAGACGATTTGTTCGAAAACGTTGTCAACAACAAAACAACTAAGGAGGTTTGGGAAGCACAACTCATCATGCACGAAGGAACTTAAGAAGTAAAAGAAAACAAACAATCACTCTTGACACAACAGTATGAAATGTTTGCTCATGTTCAAGGAGAAAATGTAACTGCCACCTATGAGAGATTCAACGTTCTGCTCAACTCTCTACGAGCATATGAGAAGATCTATCCAAACAAAGATTTGATCATAAAGTTCATGAGAGCCCTACCAAGCAGGTGGGATGCCAAAACCACTGCTATAAGAGAGCCAAAGAATTTTCATGAGATGATAGTTCAACAGTTATATGGCAATCTCCTGACATACGAACTGGAGCTGACTCAACGAGCTGAAACCCTATCAGAAGGAAGAAAGAAAGATAAGGGTGTTGCTCTCAAGGCAACTGAAGGTGCATCTAAGGTCAACACTGAGATTGACTCTGATTATGATGAAGACGATGATGAAGACCTTGCTATGCTAAGAAGGTTCATGCATCAAGGCAAAACCAGCAAGCCAAAGAAGGTCAGCAATTACAGCAGCTAGGAGCAAATGAATGATCTATGCTACAACTGTAAGAAGCCTGGCCACTTCATTTCCAACTGCAACAAACCTCTCAGAGAAGAACTAAAGAAGAAATCACATGCAAAGAAGGAATACAAAGGCAACAAAAGGCCTCAGAAGAGAGACAAAGGCCTGGTAGCTGGAGGATTGTGGAGTGATTCAGACAATGACTCCAATCCTGATTCTGGAGATGATGAAGAACTATAAATGGCTAATCTGTGCTTAATGGCCAAACATGCAAAGGACAAACAAAACTCCAACATACATGAAGTAAGTCTCGATTAGATATTTGACTTCAACTCTCCTGATGTAGACATAAATTGTGACGCCCCCAAAACAGGTATACAACACCCATTTTGAGTCGTCAAAATACATGGTACAGAAACAACTACAACTTTATTAATACAACATAAAAATTGTGAGTTTAAATACAAATATTGTCATCTAGACAATATCCACACTCAAATAAGTCCTCATTTCAATTATTGATACATTATTTTACAAAAATAGTGAGGACTACTAAAATAACGTCTAGAACCATCATTCCATACCCCGACTAGTACTCGCTACATTCTCGCCTCCTGAGAAGAAAAATGGAACAAAAAGTAAAAGGGTGAGCTCAACTAGCCCAGTAAAGAACATTATGACTAAGATAATACAGAATAAATTATCGTTAGTCTTCAACAGGAAAAAATCTAATAGAATACAATAGACAACAAGTTTTAAATCAATATTCGCAGCGGAAATAATAATTCATTAGAAGAGTTAAGTAGAGAATGAAATCTACTATATTTTATATATGAATATAAAAGTTCATCGTTTATCTTTTATCCCTGTAACATCAATCAATATATATCTAGAATCAAATATTCATCTTTGCACTACAGGCCAAAGATATTCATCAGTTGGTCATGTTCATCTAAACACTTGTTCATCTTTGCACTACAGGCCAAAGATATTCATCATAAAATCATTCATCTTTGCACTACGGGCCAAAGATATTTAGTTATATCATCATTTAGGACTGTGGATGATGAAAAATATTTTAAAAAAAATGAATCCTGTGAAACAAAAGAATAAATATTAAGGATTCGTATTTCAGCTATTCCAGGTCCAAAAATACCTCATAAATAATCATAGTGAAGTAAAATTTAAGAATGATCAAAACATAGATACAATCAAAGCTAGTATCCAGAATAGATATTTTAGACAAAAAGAAGAAAATTTTATTTTTCGATAAATAGTGCCGTATTTGTGAATAGTTCCGTATACGTGAATAGTAACTCCGACACTAAAAGATAGAAATTTCACAAAAAAGATCATCATGCTTAGTAAATAGTACTCGTGAATAGTAACTAGTGAATAGTAACTCATGAATAGTAACTCGTGAATAGTAACTCATGAATAGTAACTCGTGAATAGTAACTCATGAATAGTAACCCCGACATAAAAAAGTTCCAAATTTGATAAAAAGTTCCCACCAATATTTCGGCATAATGATATTGAATAAATAATATCATTTTCGAATAAAATAACATCCCTTACCTCAGAAAGAATAGTACTTCTGACTGAAATACTGGATATAGTGCTGAAAGAACTTGCACCGTATAACAATACTCAAAGTACTAGAATACTCACAAATTACGCTCGATATTATAGAGAGTGAAAAAGAGATAAATCTTTAGTTTCTGGTGTGATTTTCAATTCTAACCTAAGCACCCTATTTATAGGAAAATGCTTAGAACACCAAAGTAAAAAAATGTAATAAAATATTAATATTATTAATTAAATTTCCTACGCCACCATACTTCTGAACTTCAGCACTTTGCACATGTTAGTGTAGCCAAAAAATAAAAAAAAACGTTTTTCTAATTATAAATATTTACAACTTCTAAAAATCAATTATTCAGGAATTTTGGAACTTCAATAATTCATAATAAATAGCCATTTTATCAGAAAATTCGAATCTCGTAATTTCTATAGAAAATTTAATTCTCTAACTTTGCAGAAGAAAGTTTTTCCAAATTCCAAACAGAAATTGACCGAAATCCATAAACGGGTGATTTTACAGGCTATAATCAAATTTCAGTCAAGAAATGGACCCACAGACATGTTTAACATGTTTTAAACAACTTTTACAATAAAAATACTCTTCCTCCTCATATACTCATATATCCCACATTCATTGTAAAAATATCATCATTATTATATTATAATAATATAATAAAATATTATTTTATCAGAAAAGATAAAATATCGATTTTCAGCAATTGTCACTTTAAAAATTTTCTCCATCTATATCCACATAAAATGAATATTTTTCTCATCATATAAATTAATAATTAATTATTCACAAATAATATTACAGAATCACAGTACTGGCAACCAGGCCGTTCCCAGGAAAGAGGGGGCTTTCCAATAAGAATTTCTCCTTACTGACGCGCAATTAGGTGACCAAACCTCTCCTTAGACAGAACTTTCTAGACATTGCCAATAATGTTTTCTAATAATATTATTCAGATAATATGAATTATTGCTTCGATAATGGAAAATACTGTGTAGTGACAATTATTGAAACAACAGTAATATAAAATATCAACGCAACAATTATTGAATCAATAAAATAAAATACTGAACAGTAAATACTGTAACAATTATTGAGTAGTGCCTTTTTACGTAAGAATCAATAATTGGTGCAATATCGTGTGCTACTGTGCAATAACGCGTATTACTGTGTTTTAACCACCGGTTATTCCAACAGTGTTAACGGTAACAACTACGCCATTATTTATAAACAACTTATACTTGTCGTTTTCTTTATCCAATCGCTTTTCGTTATGGGGCCCACAAAAGACTGCGTCGTCGTACGAATATTCCCCGACAGCAAGAATATTCCACGACTATTCTCCGACAATAATGAATATTTTATAACCACCTGCTTATTTAAAATATTTGCGCATTTTACCCATAACTAACCACATTAATCAAATCAACCCTTACTATTTCAAAATGATTAATAAAGGAAACTAAATTTCATTTATTAAGATTGGGGTCTTACATAAATGATTTAATAACTGCACTGCATGACATAACCACTGATCTACATCAATACATGAAGTGGTTCAGAGTTTTGTCTAAGGATCATTCACTTCTTCAAGAGGAGAAAAAAAAAGTTCAAGAAGAGCTTGAAACAACCCTTCTAAGTACTAACCTTCTCTCCAAGCTTGAGGCTGAGAATGAAATCTTAAAACATACAAATAAACTCAATACACAACGAGAGTCTAATCTAACCTCTAAAATTAAGGAACTAGAAAAGACTATCTCTATATGGAACAAATCCTCATCATCCATGGACTCCCTGCTCTCTAGTCAGAGAAGTACATTCGAAAGAACAAGCCTAGGCTTTGGGGAATCCATCTCAGAGCCATCTGTGGAAAAGACAAAGGAAACTAGCACTAGTAATGCCTCAAGTTTTAGTAGAAACATTACCTTTATGAAATCCTCACAGAAGGAAGAACAAATTCAACATTGTTCTATTGTTTCCATCCATACTAAAAGGAGTAAAGGGTCACACGTTGGCCTGGGCTTCACAAAAGAAAAGAGTAACCCATCCTCTACTCACCAACCTCGAAGGATCGTAGAGTCAAGTAAGACCAACTCTATGAATCAACTGGGAAGGTAAAGTAGAGGTAAGGCACACTCATCATTATTTATGAAACCCAAGGACATGTGGAAGAAGGAGAATCAGTTTAACAGAAGAACAACTAAAGAATCACACAAGTCCAAATGGAGGATGAATAATCATACACACAAATGCATGCATCATACTAGATGTTTTATATGCAATAAATTTGGTCACAAGGCTGTCAAGTGCTATTATAATTCCATGCATGTGAGACCCAAGATCAAACAAATTTGGGTCCCCAAGGGCACTAACAAAATAGGACCCATACAAATATGGGTACCAAAATGAAGGTTAAACTTTATGACAGGGAAAGAGCTCCACGATCACAACATGGTATCTGGACAGTGGATGCTCAAGACACATGACAGGGAACAAAGCCCTTCTATCGAACTACATAGAAAAGGAGGGTCCCTCAGTCATCTTTGGAGAAAACGGCTCGGGTAAGACAAGAGGATACGACTCTGCTGGCAATGGTGCAATATCTTTCAGCAAAGTAGCATACGTGGAAAGTCTCCAACACAACCTTCTAAGCATCAGCCAACTTTGCGACAAGGGTCACCAAGTAACATTCCTCAACAACCAGTGTCAAGTCAGAAATCTGAAGACATCTGCTGTAAAGCTAACCGGGACAAGAGAAGGAAATGTCTACACAGTGAATCTTGGTCAACTAAGCTCAGACGAGACAATATGTTTTCTGGCAAAAGCATCTAAAGAAATGAGGTGGCTATGGCATAGACGGTTGTCCCACTTAAACTTCAAAAGCATATCCAAATTGGCATCAAAAGATCTCGTTGTTGGCCTACCTAAGTTCAACTTCGTAAAAGAAAGGCCATGCAATGTCTGTCAGCTTGGAAAGCAAACCAGAAGCTCATTCAAGAGCAAAACTGCCAACTCTATCGAAAAGCCCATGTAGTTGCTCCACATGGATCTATTTGGGCCAATTCCAACAGCTAGTCTTGGAGGAAAAAGATACTCTCTAGTTATAGTCGACGACTACACCAGATTCACATGGATATTCTTCCTAACTTCAAAGGATGAAATGAGCTCCCAATTAATCAAGATGTTCAGACCGGTGATGAACGAGGAAGGAGAGAAAATCAATCCCATAAGGAGTGATCATGGAAGAGAATTTGACTTCTCAGAAATGGACCAGTTCTGCATAGATAATGGCATCAGTCATAACTTCTCAGCTCCACGAACTCCTCAACAAAATGGAGTAGCTGAAAGAAAGAAAAAAACTTTGATAGAGGCTGGAAGAACTCTACTAGAAACATCTCATCTACCTGAATACTTCTGGGCAGAAGCTGTTAACACTACATGCTACACACAAAATAGATCACTGATACACTCTACGAACAAGAAGACACCCTACGAACTGTGGAAAGGAAGAAAGCCAAGTGTCGCTACTTTCATGTATTAGGCTGTGCATGCTACATTCTCAACAATGTAAAGCAGTACTTGATAAAATTTCAACCCAAGTCAGACGAAGGAATCTTTCGTGGATATGCCACAGACAGTAAGGCCTATATGGTGTTCAACAAGAAGACACTGAATGTTGAAGTCTCGATTCACATCATCTTTTATGAAACAGACTTAGAAAAAATAGTGCTTCAAGACACTACGACCGATAATGAAAACACTACAAATGAAGTCATCGAGCTCAACACCACGATCGTAGTGCCAGAAAGTGAAATCGTTGAGCAAGAAAATGAGATCGTAGAGAGGTCTATGCAAGACAACGAACCTCCACACCAAGAAGAAGAAATAGATCTTTAAGACTTAAGACAAGAAGGCATCAGGACAGATGTCCCAACCGAAAATAGATGGGCCAGAGATCACACTCAAGATCTAATCATTGGAGATCCGAGTGCTAGAGTAAAAACAAGAGCTGCCACCCAGAATGAATGCTTTTATCTAAGCTTCCTGTCACAAATGGAACCACATAAGATAGATGATGCTATGGAAGACTGTAGTTGGATAGAAGCCATGCCGGAAGAACTCAACCAATTTGAACGAAGCAAAGTATGGAGATTGGTACCAAGACCAAAGAGTCATCCTGTCATTGGAACCAAGTGGGTCTTCAGAAACAAAATAGATGAAGATGGAGTTATAACCAGAAATAAGGCAAGACTGGTGGCCAAGGGTTATTCTTAGGAAGAAGGCATTGACTACGATGAGACATTTGCACCTGTTGCCAGACTAGAAGCCATCAGAATCTTTCTTGCCTTTGCTGCTCATATGAAGTTCAAGGTCTTCCAAATGGATGTCAAAAGTGCATTCCTGAATGGAGAACTTCAAGAAGAAGTCTATGTAGAGCAACCTCCAGGTTTCATCAATCAATCTCTTTGCAATTATGTTTATAGATTAGACAAAGCTTTATATGGTCTTAAATAAGCACCTAGAGCATAGTATGAAACACTAACTAAATTCCTGATTGAAAATGGGTTCACTAGAGGTAGAGTAGATACCACATTATTTCTTAGAAAGCATAAAGACAAAGTCTTATTGGTTCAAATATATGTTGATGATATTATTTTTGGTTCTACTGACAAAAAGTTATGCAAGAGATTCTCCAAGTTAATGCAGAGAAAGTTTTAAATGAGCATGATGGGTGAGCTGAATTTCTTCCTTGGACTACAAGTAAAGCAAACTGATGAAGAAATCTTCATAAACCAAGCCAAGTACATCAAAGATTTACTTAAGAAGTATGGCATGGAATCAGCCTCTCCCATGAAAATTCCAATTGCTCCTGCAACCAAACTTGACAAAGATGAAAAAGGTAAAAGTATTGATATAACTCAATACAGAGGTATGATAGGCTCTCTTTTATATCTAACTGCCAGTAGACCAGACATAATATTTGTAACATGCATATGTGCTAGATTTCAGGCTAACCCTAAAAAAGCACATTTATCTGCTGTGAAGAGGATTTTCAGGTATCTCAAGGGCACACCTTACTTGGGGCTTTGGTATCCCAAGGAATCCTCATTTGAACTAACAGGATACACGGATGCTGATTTTACAGGCTGTAAAATAGATAAAAAGAGTACCAGTGGCACCTGTCAATTACTACGAAACAGACTTGTGTCTTGGTTTAACAAGAAGCAAAATTCAGTATCTACTTCAACTGCAGAAGCTGAATACATTGCTGCTGGCAGCTGATGTGCACATATCCTATAGAAGAAAAACTAGCTAGCTGATTATGGGTTTGATTTCAAATCCATTCCCATTCACTGTGACAACACAAGTGCCATAGCAATAACTCATAATCCTGTTATGCATTCTAGGACTAAGCATATAGAAATAAAGTATCACTTCATTAGGGATCATGTGCAAAATGGAATTATATCTTTACAATATATCCCTACTAAAAATCAAATTGCTGATATTTTTACAAAACCTCTAGATGAATCCAGATTTAATAAGTTAATAAGTGAGCTAGGCATGCTAAATTTACAACCATAAAATATATGCTCTAGTTTGTGCTAACCATAATAGATACAAAAGGCTAAGCTCAAAATCGTAGACATGATCAAGAGAAGTCCACGATCGTAGATCTGAAGTGACATAAATGAAAATGATCGTAGCATAGACTCAACCATCGTAGTGCAGACTGAACGATAGCAGAACCCCAACCATCAAGAGGAGCATCCTGTGATGATAAGTCTCAAAATAAAGCAATCTCTCTGATAAATGCCTCAGAAACAAACCTAACCCTTGACTCACTCCAAGAAGTTGGCCCTTCCTGAGCTACCTTAAAAGAATTCTATGTTAAAAACTCATCACAAGGATCCGGTCAGACTCGACGATCTTAGTTCAGACACGACAATTGCTGGAACAGACTCGACGAATGCTGAACAGACTCGACGATCTTAGTTCAAACACGACGATTGCTGGACAGACTCGACGATCTTAGTTCAGACACGATGATTGCTGGACAGACTCGACGATCGTAGCTCAGACACGACGATTGCTGGACAGACTCAACGATCGTAGTTCAGACTCAACAAATGCAAAGCAGACTCAACGATCACAAAACTACCTCAACGATCGTAGTCCTCCCTAAGGACACATCAGCTCTGCAGGAGCCAAGGGTAAAACAGTACAATCCTTATCAGTCAAATTCGTAGAGCCAAACAAAAGTCGACACCTATCCCACTAAGCAAAATGGAGAGAGGGAAGTTACATGTACTATTGAAAAGCGCCTTTTTGAAATCAGAAGTTCAAAAGATTATCTCCCTCATCCATTCTCAAAATAGAAACCCTAGATCAGAAGAAAACTCAGTGAATCACATTTCCTGCAAGAAAATCAATGGCGGCTTCCAGTGTTGTCTCCGGCTACAGACTCTGTTTTGATGAGTTCAAAACAGCTGAACCCAAATTTCACAAGACTGTCGTTACTAAAGAAGGCGGGTCTCAAAGAAGCTTTGGGTACAGACACATTGATCTACCCCAAACTAGTGAAAGAGTTCTACAGGAATGGTGTGTTTGAAAACGACACCATCACTATGAAAGTAAAGGAAGTGGAAATCAGACTAAAGGCCGAAGACATCAACCTCGCCCTAGGTCTCAAATCTGAAGGATGTCCGTTCATAGATATCATGGGCTTCTAATAGGGACTTAAAAGAATGCATCACAAGAAACTCCCCTCTATGAAAGGATACAAGAAGAAGGAGTTCCCACAGAGGTATTAATTTCTAGCTGATATTGTTGGAAAATGTATATGTTGCAAGAGCTCAGGTCATGACTCTGTGAATGAAGTACAACTCAAGCTTATGACTGCCATGTGTTATGGAGCACAACTTAACTATGGAGCCCTATTGCTTGAATGGATTGGAAAGTGGATTACCAACTCAAAAAAGTCAAAAAGCCCTCAAAAGATGCTCTACGGGCGATTCATAAGTATCATTCTATAGTCTGCTCTGGGTGATAAAATTGGGGACGATGAAGGAGAATCTATCAACCCAAACAGACGAATGACCCAGCAACTGTTTGAGAATTGAAAAAAGAACCCAGCTAAGTATGTACGCATGATGACCGAGTCCAGTGGAAGAACTGGTGATCTGAAGGATTCAGGCCTTTCAGGAAATATTTTATTGTCAAGGAGATCGAAGAAGAAGAAGAAACAAACAAAAGAGAACCCTCTGTCCTTATCAAAAAAAGCAAGGGCAAGAGGAAGCTTAAGGCTAGAATGGAAGAAGAACCCCATGAATCCACAACTGATAAACTAGTAGAGTCCTCTGACATTGAGTCTCTAAGGATCCTGAGAAAGAAGCAACATCAGGCTGAAGTAGAAAAAGATATAACCACCATATCTCAGCTGCTGAAGAAGAATAAGGTCAGCCACAAATCCAAAAGGCCATCCATCTCTTCAATCGTAGAGTCTCTACTGATCATAGAGACCAGACCAAACACCTCGAGCAAAGAAACTGCCACACCTGATATTCTGGGTGATCAACAAGACAAAACTAAAGTTTAAGAAAGTCCTGAGGCTGTGGTTCAGTCTAAAAAATCAAGAAGAAAGCTGGTCAAGAAGTATATCCTTGAAAACGAAAAAGTGCTTAAGGAGGAAGACAAGAGTATGGCTGCCAAAAAGGAACTGTCCAAAGCAAGCCAAGAGAACGATGCTCCAGTTGAGGGGGAGATCCCTGAAGTTCTTATGATAGAGAATACACTAGCTGAGGGGGAGATGCCTAAAGCTCTAGAAAATGCTTCAGCTGAGGGGGAGCTTTTGAGCTTATAAGAAGATGATCAAGTTGAGGGGGAGCCTCATGATATTCCTTTGACAGAAGAAGCTACTCCCACACAAAATGAGGA
Organism: Panax japonicus; assembly: GCA_020205505.1. Classification (NCBI taxonomy): domain Eukaryota; kingdom Viridiplantae; phylum Streptophyta; class Magnoliopsida; order Apiales; family Araliaceae; genus Panax; species Panax japonicus. Next base: position 30,948,858 of record CM035094.1, on the reverse strand, counting down.
AGAACCAGAGCAAGAGCAAAATAAAGTAATTGAGATACAGGAATCCCTAAAAGAAGATAGTAAAGTAAAAGGAGAAGAAGATGATGATGACCTTGAGATCACTGGTGTGGGCAAAGATGGGTATAGAAGTTATCACTACAATCAGATGTTCTCTTTCCTACCCATGATGCCATATCATCAAGCCCAAATCCTAAATTCTTGGAACCACATGTTCTGGAGCTTCAAAGAATACCCAACCATCACTGTGCTAGCTCATGGTTTCCCAGGAACCTTCAAATTTACCAAGAAACTCATCACAAATGAACCCTCCTCAAGAGTGGTGCATGAGGTATTATCTATTCCAATCTTTTTCAGAGTAAACCATTATCCCCTATCTTTTTCAAGCCAATTCTATGAATTCCCAAGTTGGTTGGAAGTAGTTCTGAATCCACCAAGTCAAGTCTCAATTACAGAATCCCAAAAGTTTGTGATTGATGAACCAGATATTCCAAACTTCATATTGCTCTCACAACCCATTATCTCTACGATCACGGACTCTAGCCTCATTGCAGAGTCTCCACCTCAAATCTTAGAATCACCAAGCTCAAACATCCGAACCCAGTCTCCTCCATCAGATATTCCCTCCTCATCCAACAAAGAATACTTCAATCTCGATCTTTCCCTCTACTCCCTGCAAGATCAATCCCAGAAATAATCCCCTCCATTAAATAATCCTCAACCTAGTGATCTACTCACAAATCTGCCCACGAAAGATGACTTGAATGAAGTGTCCAATAACATGGTCAAGAACATCAATGAAAGCCTAGAAACTCACTCAGACCACATTCATCTCCGGTTGAATCAAATGATCATTGCTGCAAATAATCTCTCCGGCACTTTGAACGCTGAGCTTACAAAGAAGCTGAGGGAAATTATCAAGGAAATACTTCAAAGCATGAAGGACTGAGATGAGATTCACTTCTAGATAGCCACCAAATAAAGAGAGGTTGTTTTTGAAATGCAGAAATCTCAAGAAGCCCAAAATAACCTTATGATGGAGAACATCATCAACTTGAAAGCTTCAGTCATAAAATTTCAGAAAGCCTATATAAACCAAGAACAGCAAACTGACACTGTTCTATCTGCCCTTCGAAACAAAGAAGCTCGATCTGAACCCCTGGTCAAGGAAAATCGAGAGGACATTGCTCAAATGCAAAGCCAACTCAACGAGAGTGACTCGACTATCTGAAGACATTCGAACCCTTGATGCTAACATAAAGGGGGAGAATAAAGGGAAAAGAGTTAAAGGAGTCCAGGGCAGAGGCAGAGGAGTTCAATGAAGCCAGGGAAGAGACAGAGGACAATTTCACACTCAAGCGTTAAGAAGCCCTCCTGCAAGACAATTCCACCAACAGACTCCATAATTAAGCAATCAGACTCAACGATCTGATCAGCAGGAAGTCTTGATTGCTCAGCTAATAAGGATTCAACGGCCAGCTACCAGCTCACAAAATGTGACCACCACAGGCCTAAGAATGCCAATTGGAGATCCTGCATTCATGAATAGGCATGATCACAACCCAATGATAAGCCCAAGTGAGCTGGAAGAGATAGACATAAGGGATGAAGCAAGCAGGAAAAGAAAGGCTGAGGAGTATGCCAATCCTCCACGCAAAAGACCAAAGAGATAGAGATAAGTAAAAGTTTAAATTCTTATTGATGTAAAGCTAAATTGTAATACTCTTCAATCATCAATAAATTCATGCTTATTCTCTAGAAATTTCTGTTGCTCATTGAAATACTAAGTCATGTTTAAATTTCCTGAAATTGCATCTAGATACTAATAATCATGAAAACAAAATCTCCTTGGTTATGTCAAAATCAAATAGGGGGAAATTGTTGGGAGAATGCATATGTTAATTTGATGTTTAAATATAAATGCTCATGATTATTTGTAAAGTCTTTCAAAGAATATATGTACAAGGACTTAGTGATAGATCAAATTTGTTAGGTTGATCTAAGCTCTTAATGTGTATCATTCTGGAAATGAATGTATAGATAGAAAGATCAAAGCTGTTAGGTTGATCTTGAGATGTAATAGATAGGCTTCGAAGAATTTGTATTATATCAATCTGATCAACATTACATAAGTCAAGGCAGAAACGTAGAGCTTCAAGGATCGTAGCGTGTCTGCCTTGAATGGCCTCTTCGGAAATCGTAGAGTGGTCCCAACGTTTGCTGAGCCAAATCAGAGATCGTAATGTGCTCTCAGAAACTTAGAGTTTATAACTCAAGCAAGCGAAGATCGTAGTGTGCAAATAGTTAAGAGAAATCGTAGTGATCTCGGCTGATAGCATCAGACCAAGCACCAAGGCGACAAATCAACACGATTTGAATCGTAGAGTACCACGATCTGAATCGTAGAGTACCATGATCTGAATCGTAGAGTATCATCTGTTTTGTGTCAGAAGCATCAAGACTCACGATTTATGTGGAGACAAACTCCAACATATGAGGAATGGATTCTAAACGTTGTAGTACTCAACTGTCTCAAAGTCATAAGAAATATCCTTAGTATGAAACAAAGAAGCGTATTGAAGAAGCTAAGGAAAGTACCTTTGGTAAGGGGGAAAACATCTTTTCAGGTGTTAGGTGAGAAAGTAGTCTGCTGTATCAGTGGGCCAGAATGCAATTCAGAAGATGTGCATAAAAGTCTCCATCAAAGAACAGAGAGGTCAAACGCATTTAATTCTTCAATGAATAGATCCAACAAATAATTTTCAAGATCACATATATGCAAATTATGCAGATGAGAGAAAAAAGCAAGCACTGAACAAAAACGTACAGAACTCTCAAAGCTCAACTCTACGATCTGAGAAATAGAAAAGCTTGCTCAGCTACTCAGTTCTTTTGAACAAGTGCTTAAACAGCAACTGAGTAGCAACCATCAAGAACTCAACATCTACCAATCAACTGAATAAAAAGTTCCAAGTCTGCTAGACTTGAAGAGTTCTAAGTGAACTTTAAGAGAGCCAAGTCTGTTGGACTTGAAGAGTTCAAGAGTGAACTAAGAAGTTCCTAGACTGCTGGTCTAGAAATAATATGTGTGATTCAGAAGTTGTAAAAGACATCCTTAGTGGATTTCCTACTCGAGGAGTAGAATAGTGGACTAGGAGCTTTAAGTGCTCTGAACCACTTAAAACGACTCTATCTTTTACTTTCTTACTATAACTACTATATCTGTCATAACTGCTATAACTGCCTCACTTTCATAACTCCACTACTTCGTAAATGAGATTAAAACAAACATTAATTCTGCTAAGTTTTAATCATCATCAACTAACAAGTTTAAAACAAAAAGATTTTTTAAATATCTATTCAACCCCTCCCCCCTTCTAGATAACTATTGTACCTACTAGGAACTAACAAGAAGTATTGTCGTAGTTAGAAAACGATAGAAATATCTTTATAAAAATAACGACAGAAGTTTTACCGTTAAATTGTTGAAATACCTCGTGGTAAAAGTACAGTAATACGCGTGGTTGAATAGCAGCACACGATATTGATTATTGATGTTTACGTGAGAAGTCTTTCAGTTTTGTTCAATTATTTCTACAGTAATTGCTGCATAGTATCTCACGTTATTTGATTCAATTATTCTCAATATTTTTTATATATTATTATTTTCATAATTAACAATGTCTAGAAAGTTATGTCGAGGAGAGGTTTGGTCACCTAATTGCGCGCAAATAGGGAGAAATCCTTTTGGAAAGCCCCCTCTTTCTTGGGAACGATCTGGTTGTTAATATTGTGAGTTATAATAATATGAATAAAGGTTGTTAAAAATATTTAAGGGATTTTTATGAAGTATTTGATGTAAATTTTACTTATTTTATGGACCCCCATTCACCTATTTTTCAAAATAATCGGTAGAAATTATTTAATACAATGAAGGTGGGGGCAACATGTGAGGGCCCACATGTGGAAAGAAAGAAAAGAAAAGGGGGTGGGGGAGTTGCCTGTGGAGGAAGAGAATATATATTATATGTATATACATATTAGACATGCGTGTATGGAATTTAGTGTGTGATTATGTGTGGTAGGTAGAAAAGGAGGTGGGGGAAGATGCCTTGGAGGGAAGGGCATTGTGTGTGTAAGATGAAAGTGGTGATAGTGATGTGTGTGTTTATAATATTAATGGAGGATGGTGAAAAAGGTGGAGTGTATTATGTGAGACCCCGAATTTTATGAAATAAAAGTGTTCAATTTTTCTATTTTGGTGAATGGTTAAATTGATAAAAGGTTAAAGTTAAGGGTGATATGTGAAATTTTTTTAAAGTAGAAATGTTGTCATAAAATACCCAGTTACTATTCACTCTAGTATTATTCACTCGGGTATTTGGGACACTTGTTGTGCCGGAGTTACTATTCATGAGTTACTATTCATGAGTTACTATTCACATGATACTATTCACTCGAACAAAATATATTTCTTTTCGGTCCAAATCATTTTTGGGTACAATATTATTCCATGAAGAGATGTACTTATTTTTCAGACCGTTGGTTGAAATTATAACAGAAAAGCTTTTTATATAAAACAGAATACTTTTATAAAGTTATTCTATAAATAGAATATATTATATTCTATTATGCATAGTATTTTACATAGTAAAATCTTTTTATATAAAACAGAATACTTTTATAAAGTTATTCTATAAATAAAATATATTATATTCTATTATGCATAGTAAATTTTTTTATATAAAACAGAATACTTTATTAAAGTTATTTTATAAATAAAATATATTATATTTTATTATACATAATGATTGTATAGTGCCTGTATAGTGTTTGCATAGTAAAAATCTTTTTATATAAAATAGAATATATTATATTTTATTTAAAAGATTTTGCTTTAAATATGGACCGTCCGATTAAAGTAAATCAATTTGGACCGTTCATGGGTTGGTTACTATTCATTCCATTCTTCTATAAATAGAAACTCATTCTTTCATTATTTCTTACGAATTCACTGAAACTCTAGAGAGAGAAACTATAGAGAGAATTCTTCTTCTATAATCTTGAGTGTATATCTTTAGAGTTTAAGAAAACTTTGAGAGTAGTGCAAGTTTTCTTCGAGTATATCCTCGCCCTACTAGTCAGAATACTCTTATTTGAAAGGTAAAGAGATATTATTATGGTAAGGGATATTATTTATTGTACCCGTAAGGGGTGTTATTCTTTCGTATTAATGAAGAGAACTTCTGTTATTCCATTCTTTATTATTCTGTTGGAATAACCTGTATGCGCGGCTTACTTTATACTTGGTGGAATGACCTGTATATGCAGTTTACCCAATACTTAGTGATCTTATTTTGTTATTCCATTCTTTATTATTCTGTTGGAATAACCTGTATATACGGATTACCGCATACCTGGTGAATTCTGTTGTTATTTCATTCTTTATTATTCTGTTGGAATAACCTGTATACGCGGATTACCGTATACCTGGTGAAGTCTGTTGTTATTCCATTATTTATTATTTCATTCTTTACTATTCTGTCGGAATATCCTGTCTGTGAATTTTACGCCGGACCTGGTTCTATTATTTATTATTCCGTATTTATTATTCTGTTGGAATAACCTGTCTGTGCGGATTACGCACGCATGGTGAAATTCTTCAGTTATTCCATTCTTTATTATTATGTTGGAATAACCTGTCTATGGAAAGTACTGCATACATAGTGAAATTATTTTATTATTCCATTCTTTATTATTATGTTGGAATAACCTGTCTATGCGAAGTACTGCATACATGGTGAAATTCTTTTATTATTCCATTCTTTATTATACAGTTGTATGTCTTTGGCCTGTAGTGCAAAGATGATATGTTGTTGAATATCTTTGGCCTGTAGTGCAAAGATGATCTGTTGTTTGATAGCTTTGACCCGTAGTGCATGAATAATTCAATGATGTGATTGGCAGGATCATGACCATTAGTTAACAGTTGAATGTCTTTGGCCGTAGTTCACTGACAGACAATTGATTGGTATGATCATGACCATTGGTTTTATAGTTGAATATCTTTGACCCGTAGTGCAAAGATAGACAACTGATTGGTATGATCATTGTTATTATATTTGAATATCTTCAGCCTTTGGGGTAAGGATATTGAGTAAACATTCTATTAATCCTTTATGGCAAGGAGAAACTGTTGATTTACATTATTATAAATATGAATTGTGAACTTAATTAAAATCTTTAGTGGTTCAGGTGAAGACAGGTGATGAAAGTTCTTTTTGTCTTGGGTACAACGAAGAACTGTTGATGAGTATTACAGAAATCAAATTTTAATGAAGGACTTTTAATTTGGAGGAGAAAGTAGACATTATGTTCTACTTGACTCTTCTAATGGATTGTTGATTTCGTTGCAATTATGGTTGAAAAGTTTTATTATCTACCATATGTTCTAAATCTCTGATTTATTATTGACAAAAGCTATTGATAATTTAATTATCTTTAGTTATGTTATTCTTTACTGGGCTAGTTGTGCTCACCCTTTTGCTTCACAATTCTTTTCAAGTAATAAGAGTGTAACAGGGTCGAGCGGGGATAACAGGAAAATAGTGTGATGGTCCGAGACTGTCGAAGTTTCTCAATACATTATAAAATGACATTACTTGTAATAGATAATTGTATTGAGGACCTAAGTTGTGTGTGTCATATTTTATATGTCACTTAATAATTAATTTTGGCGAACAACAATAGGGTGATGAGAACCCGACTTTGAAAGCGTCAAAAGTACACCTCATTAGAATAAACAAGATAGTAATCTTCTTTGGGGTCTTGAAATATTTGCTGCTGTATTTTATATGGCATTGTAATAATTTGAGTATGGATACGGTCTACGAGACAATATTGTATTAAAACTCACAGTTAACTGTTGTCGTACTCTGCACGACAGTTGTATAAATAAAGTTTGTATTTAATTTTTATAGTGTGATATCTGGCGACTTAGAATGGGTCGGGTATACTTTTTTTGGGGCGTCACAATTGGTATCAGGGCTTAGGGATATGATCCCTGGCTAAGATATGAAACAAGAATTAGGAGGGGAGAGACGGGGAATTCCTTCGCTAATATGACCTACCTAAGTTTATTTGGTATTTAATTGGTCGGTCAGAGTATAGGGATAATATGTGGCATGTCAATTAACCCTTATTTTGAAACTATATTCTAGAATGATATCTAAAATACAGGAGATAAGCAATGGAAAAATTATGATAAAGAGGAAATAACCGGGAAGGTACAATTCGAAAAGAAAGCAAGGTATTCTCATCTCTTCGAATACCAGGTACATACGTAAATTTCGAGGGCGAAATTTCATAAGGAGGGGAGATTGTGAGACCCCGAATTTTATGAAATAAAAGTATTTAATTTTTCTATTTTGGTGAATGGTTAAATTGATAAAAGGTTAAAGTTAAGGGTGTTATGCGAAAATTTTTCAAAGTAGACAAGTTGTCATAAAATACCCAGTTACTATTCACTCTAGTATTATTCACTCGGGTATTTGGGACACTTGTTGTGTTAGAGTACTATTCACGAGTTACTATACACGAGTTACTATTCATGAGTTACTATTCACGAGTTACTATTCATGAGTTACTATTCACAGGATACTATTTACCCGAACAAAATAGATTTCTTTTCGGTCCAAATTATTTTTGGGTACAATATTATTCCGTGAATAGATGTACTAATTTTTCAGACTGTTGGTTGAAATTATAACAGAAAAGCTTTTTATATAAAACAGAATACTTTTTTATAAAGTTATTCTATAAATAGAATATATTATATTCTATTATGCATAGTATTTTGCATAGTAAAATCTTTTTATATAAAACATAATACTTTTATAAAGTTATTCTATAAATAGAATATATTATATTCTATTGTGCATAGTATTTTGTATAGTAAAATCTTTTTATATAAAACAGAATACTCTATTAAAGTTATTCTATAAATAGAATATATTATATTTTATTATGCATAGTGTTTGTATAGTGCTTGCATAGTGTTTACATAGTAAAAATCTTTTTATATAAAATAGAATATATTATATTTTATTTAAAAGATTTTACTTTAAATATGGACCGTCCGATTAAAGTAAATCAATCTGGACCGTTCATGGGTTGGTTACTATTCATTCTATTCTTCTATAAATAGAATCTCATTCTTTCATTATTTCTTACGAATTCACTGAAACTCTAGAGAGAGAAACTATAGAGAGAATTCTTCTTCTATAATCTTGAGCATATTTCTTTAGAGTTTAAGAAAACTTTGAGAGTTGTGCAAGTTTTCTTCGAGTATATCCTCGCCCTACTAGTCAGAATACTCTTATTTGAAAGGTAAAGGGATATTATTATGGTAAGGGATATTATTTGTTGTACCCATAAGGGGTGTTTTTTTTCGTATTAATGAAGAGAACTTCTGTTATTCCATTCTTTATTATTCTGTTGGAATAACCTGTATGCGCGGTTTACCCTATACTTGGTGGAATGACCTGTATATGTGGTTTACCCAATACTTGGTGATCTTCTTTTGTTATTCCATTCTTTATTATTCAGTTAGAATAACCTGTATGCGCGATTTACCATATACTTGGTGGAATGACCTGTATACGCGGAATACCCTATACTTGGTGAAATTCTTCTGTTATTCCATTCTTTATTATTATGTTGGAATAACTTATTTATGCGAAGTACCGCATACATGGTGAAATTCTTCTATTATTTCATTCTTTATTATTCTGTCGGAATATCATGTCGGTGTGAATTTCACCTGACCTGGTTCCATTATTTATTATTTCGTATTTAATATTCTGTCGGAATAACCTGTCGGTGTGAATTTCACCTGATCTGGTTCCATTATTTATTATTTTGTTGGAATAACCTATATACTCGGATTACCGTATACCCGGTGAAGTCTGTTATTATTCTATTCTTTATTATTCTGTTAGAATAACCTATATACGCGGATTACCGTATACCTGGTGAATTCTGTTGTTATTCCATTCTTTATTATTCTGTTGGAATAACCTGTATACGCGGATTACCGTATACCTGGTGAAGTATGTTTTTATTCCATTATTTATTATTTCATTCTTTACTATTCTGTCAAAATATCATGTCTGTGCATTTTACGCCGGACCTGATTCTATTATTTATTATTCTGCATTTATTATTCTGTTGGAATAACCTGTCTGTGCGGATTAGGCACGCATGGTGAAATTCTTCAGTTATTACATTCTTTATTATTATGTTGGAATAACCTGTTTATGCGAAGTACTGCATACATGGTGAAATTCTTTTATTATTTCATTCTTTATTATTATGTTGGAATAACCTATTTATGCGAAGTACTGCATACATGGTGAAATTCTTTTATTATTCCATTCTTTATTATACTGTTGGTTATGGGTTTTACAGTTGTATGTCTTTGGCCTGTAGTGCAAAGATGATATGTTGTTGAATATCTTTGGCCTGTAGTGCAAAGATGATCTGTTGTTTGATAGCTTTGACCTGTAGTGCGAAGATGGACAGGTGTATGACATGATCATGACCACTAGTGATAATAACGAATATCCTTGGTCGTAGTGCATGGATAATTCAATGATGTGTTTGGCAGGATCATGACCATTAGTTAACAGTTGAACGTCTTTGGCCGTAGTGCACTGACAGACAATTGATTGGTATGAATATGACCATTGGTTTTATAGTTGAATATCTTTGGCCCGTAGTGCAAAGATAGACAACTGATTGGTATGATCATTGTTATTACATTTGAATATGTTCAGCCTTTGGGGTAAGGATATTGAATAAACATTCTATTAATCCTTTGTGGCAAGGAGAAACTGTTGATTTACATGATTATAAATATGAATTGTGAACTTAATTAAAATCTTTAGTGGTTCAGGTGAAGACAGGTGATGAAAGTTCTCTTTGTCTTGGGTAAAATGAAGAACTGTTGATGAGTATTACATGAATGAAATATTAACGATGGACTTTTAATTTGGAGGAGAAAGTAGACATTATGTTCTACTTGACTCTTCTAATGGATTGTTGATTCCGTTGCAATTATGGTTGAAAACTTTTATTATCTACCATATGTTCTAAATCTCTGATTTATTATTGACAAAAGCTATTGATAATTTAATTATCTTTAGTTATGATATTCTTTACTAGGCTAGTTGTGCTCACCCTTTTGCTTCACAATTCCTTTCAGGTAATAAGAGTGTAGCTGGGTCGAGCGGGGATAACAAGGAAATAGTGTGATGGTCCGAGACTGTCGAAGTTTCTCAATACATTATAAAATGGCATGACTTGCAACAGATAATTGTATTGAGGACCTAAGATGTGTGTGCCGTATTTTATACGTCACTTAATAATTAATTTTGGCGAACAACAATAGGGTGATGAGAACCTGACTTTGAAAGCGTCAAAAGTACACCTCATTAGAATAAACAAGATAGTAATCTTCTTTGGGGTCTTAAAATATTTGATGTTGTATTTTATATGGCATTGTAATAATTTGAGTTTAGATACGGTCTACGTGACAATATTGTATTAAAACTCACAGTTAACTGTTGTCGTACCCTGCACGACAGTTCAACAGTTGTATAAATAAAGTTTGTATTTAAATTTTATAGTGTGATATCTGGCGACTCAGAATGGGTCGGGTATACCTATTTTGGGGGCGTCACATATTATATATAGATGTGTGTGTGAATGTGTTATATATATATGATAATGACATGGGGGGATGGGGGGAAGAAAAATGAAATGTCAAGAAATGAGGGAAGGGGAGTTGGCGTATAGAAGAGGGAATGCATATTATATATATATATATATGATAATTGATTAAGGGGGATAGAATCAGGGGTCACGGGGTATAACCCGTGACATTGTTTTAGCATATGTTATATATATATATATATATATAAAATATAGGGAAAAATGGAGGTACAGCTGTGTATTACACAGTCGGCTATGGTGACAGTTTTTTGGGCTATAGCGACGGTTCACCCGTCGTCATAGCTATTCTGGACTATGGCGACAGTTTAACATCGCCATAGCCCAAAAAATCCATCGCCATAGCCCTACTGTGTAATACACAGTTGTGTATATACATATAGCCCACATATATAATATATTATATTTTATTTAAAAGTTTTCATTTTATTAGAATATTTTATTGCATAGTGCTGCATAATAAATCAAAATTTTAAACGAAATCTGCCGATTCTTCACCCGTGATTCTTCTCTACTGTGCGTCCGTGATTTTTATTTTCTAAATAGTATTCTTCTATTCTCCTATAAATAGGATGCTCAGTTAGAATTGAAAATCACACCAAAATCAGAGAATTCTTCTTCTATAATATTAAGCGTATTTCTTTAGAATTTTAGGAAGCTTTGAATGTAGAAAATAGTGAAAGTTTTTTTCAAGAATATCCCTGTTATACCAATCGGAATTGCTCTATTTTTAAGGTAAGGGGTATTATTTCTTTCGTATTCATGAAGAGAATTATTTTCTTTCAATACTCGTAAGGGATATTATTTATTTCATATTCTGAAAAGATATTATTTTTCGTATTCGTATGAATATTATTTCGTTCAATATTCGCAAGAAATATTATTTTTATTTAATATTCGTAAGGAATATTATATTCATTCAATATTCGAAAGGAATATTATTTTCGTTTAATATTCGTAAGGGATATTATTTTTGTTCAGTAATCGTATAAAATAATATTTTCTGCCATACTCTGTAGTATGTAAGTAATATTACTTTATTTCAGATTTCGAATTCTATACTCATTTTGTTAAGTGTTGGCTATACTCCATGAAATTAGTAGAATATCCTTAATATTTGCGCTTCATCCTGTATCTTTTCATTGAAATATTATTCTCGGCATTCTTGATAAGTTTTAATTTTTTCATGATGCATTACTATTCATGAGTTACTATTTATGAGTTACTATTCACGAGTTACTATTCACAGGGTACTATTTATGACAAAAAAATTGATTTCTTTTTCGGTCCAAATCATTTTTGATACATTATTATTCTTAAATTTTACTCCACAAAGCAGTATCATGTTGATAATTTTAACGTTATTGAATTCTGGATAAATTAAATTATAAATCTTTACAATTTATCCTTGAACATGTTTTATTGAATTATTATTAATTGTCATCATCCTCATGCTTATATTGTTATGAAAGTCATCTTTGGCCGCAATGCATAGATGGACTTGGTATGATTATGACCAGGGATTATTCGGTATAATCATGACCGTAATGTTACAAATGATGTGATAAAAGTCCCCATTGGTCCGTAGAGAATTGATGGACATTTTTTGGTATGATTATGGCCATGGATTCTCTTCGGCCAAGGGTGCAAAGATGAATTATTTTATGACATGATTATGATCGTTGATGAAAACACAATTATTCTTGGCCTGTAGTGCATGGATAATTCGTAGTCGTGATACTAATGAATATCCTTGGCCTGTAGTGCCGGGATGATTCGATGAAGTGGATTAATTATTGAGCTGATTCTCAGCGATGAAATATTAATTCATTGATGTGATAATAATGAATATCCTTGGCCGTAGTGCATGGATAATTCATGGATGTGATACTAACGAATATCCTTGGTCGTAGTGTATGGATAATTCGGTGATGTGGATTATTTATTGAGCTGAGTCTCAGCGATAAAATATTGATAATAAACTTTAATTCGTAGAAGATAGTAGATATCATGCTCTATTTGACTCTTCTAAAATATAGTTGCATGTCTTTGGCCTGTAGTGCAAGGATGAACTGTTAATGAATATATTTGCCCCGTAATGGAAAGATGATTTTATTAGTATGATTATGGACATGAATTGTGATTTGATATACCCATGGTCTTTGATATTTTAGGTAAAGACAGGTGATGAAAATTATCTTCGTCCTGGGTGCGAAGAGGAATTTAAAACCACAATTATGATTATGAGTTATTCACCTGATTGTGGACATGAATTGTTGACTGATGTTACAGGGATAAAACATTGTTGGTGGAATTTTAACGTGGAGAAGATAATAGACTTTATGGTCTATTTGACTCTTCTAATGGATTGCTCGTTCCGCTGCAACTATGGTTGAAAAGTTTTATCATCTACCATATGTTCTAAATCTCTGATTCATTATTGACGAAGGCTATTGATAATTAAATTATCTTTAGTCATGATATTCTTTATTGGGCTAGTTGTTTTCACCCTTCTTCTTCATAATTCCTTTTAGGTAATAAGAGTGTAGCTGGGTTGAGCGGGGGTAACATGAGAATAGAACGGTGGTCTCTAGCTGTGGAGGTTCTCCCTAAACAGTATAGAAAAGTGTATTGTATTTTATACATCATTTAGTAGTTATATTTGGTGAATCAAATAGGGTGAGGCGAACCCAACGTTGGAAGGGTGTTTTTGCCACTATCATACAAGATGTCTAATAACAGACGACTTTATGTTATCATAAGACATGGTTGTGCACATCCACTTGCTGAGTATATCTACGAGCACTACCTATATAATCTTGGAGTTTGTTTGGAGTATAATTATCAATTGGAGACAATGGAGATAATTATATATCAAGAAAAGACTCACCAAGATGATAACAATCTTCTTATTTTTTGTGTGGGGATTATTGGGTCAACCAAGGATAATTCTGTGGACATATGATATCTATCATAACCTAGACGCGTGGCCTCCCATGTACGAAGGTTTCCTTGAGTATTTTTCAAAGATTTTAATTTCTAAAATAGTTATTGACTGTACCTTTATGTGAGGTACCATTGTAAGGTCTTGTGGTCAAGGCACCACGAAGTTACATATATTTGTATTAAAACTCACAGTTTGACTGTGGTCGTATTTTGTACTACAGTTGTATAAATGGAGTTGTCAATAGTGTATTTTCTGGCGACTCAAGATGGGTGATGTATACCTATTTTGGAGGCGTCAAAAAAATTGTCCGTATGTGGATTTCAGTCATTTTTCGTTTAGAATTTGGAAAAACTTAAACTTACAAAGTTGTAGAGAATTTAATTTCCTATGGAATAGACATGAGATTCGAATTTTTCTGATAAAAGGGCTATTTATTATAAATTATTAAAGTTTCAGAAATAAATGTTTTTATTAAAAATATGGTGGGCCCCACTTTTGGTTGGTGAAAAATAAAATGTGTTGGAATTTATTTTCAAAAGTGGTGGGCGTGAATAGTAGCAGGTAAAGCCATCAGGTAGCAAGTTAGTCTGCTATGACGTTCTAAGTATTTTTATATAAATAGGGTGCTTAGTTAGAATTGAAAATCACACCAGAACTAAGTTTTCTCTCTTTCTTTCTCTATATCGAGCGTATTTTGTGAGTATTTAGATACTTTGTGAGTTGCTATTCAGTGCAAGTTTCCTTCAGCCTTATACCAATATTTCGATCAGAAGTACTGTTATTTTGGGTTAAGGGATGTTATTTTTTTCCTAATGATGTTATTCATTCAATATCATTATTCTGAAATATTGGTATAGATTTTATTGTTGAATTTCTACATTTTTGTGCCGGGGTTACTATTCACGTATACTGTCCTATTCACCGAAAAATAAAATTTTCTCTCCAAGATGTCTATTATGGTTACTATATTTGATTGTATCCATGTTTTGATCTTTATTTTAGAATTCTGCTTCACAATTAGTTATTATGGAGTATTATTGAACTTGGATAAACTGTAATACGAATCCCTAATATTTATTCTTTTGTCTCACTGGATTCATTTTCTTTAAGATATTTTTCATCATCCTCAGTCCTAAATGATGATATTACTGAATATCTTTGGCCTGTAGTGCAAAGATGAATGATTACCTAATGAATATCTTTGGCCCGTAGTGCAAAGATGAACAAGTGTTGAGATGAACATGACCAACTGGTGATACAAATGAATATATTTGGCCGGTAATGCAAAGATGAATATTTGATTCAAGATGTATATTGATTGTTGTTACAGGGATAAAATATTGATGATGGACTTTCCAATCTTAGAAGATAGTAGAATTCATTCTCTACTTGACTCTTCTAATGGATTGTTGTTTCCGCTGCAGTTGTTGATCTAAAACTTGTTGTCTATTATATTCTATCAAATTTTTCCCGTTGGAAACTAATGATAATTTATTGTATATTATCTTAGTCATAATATTCTTTACTGGGCTAGTTGAGTTCACCCTTTTCTTTTTTGTTCCATTTTTCTTCTTAGGAGGTGAGAACATAGCAGGAACTAGCCCGGGTATGGAGTGATGGTTCAGAATAGTTGTTTTAGTAGTCCTCACTATTTTGTAAAATAGTGTATCAATAATTGTAATGAGGACTCCTTTTGAGTTTGTATACTGTCTATTAGACAATATTTGTATTCAAACTTACAGTATATGTGTTGTCGTATTTTGAACGACAATTGTATTACTGATGTATTTATTTATGTACCATGTATTTGACGATTCAGAATGGGTGATGTAATACCTATTTTGGGGGCGTCACAAGTTGGTAGCCAAACATTTATACCGAGGTAACCAATTCAGTGTTATTAGGTTACCAATTTATTTTGAATGTGATGTAGTTGGTAGCCAAACATTCATGCAGTGGGTAGCTAAACCTTCATACCAAGGTAACTAATTCAGTTTTATTAAGTTACCAATTTATTTTGAATGTGATGCAGTTGGTAGCCAAACCTTCATGCAGTTGGTTGCCAAACTTTCAGACCAAGGTAACCAATTCATACTGCAAGTGTGGAGGTAGATTGATTACCTTGGTATAAATGTTTGGTTATCTTGGTATAAAGGTTTGGTTATCTTAGTACGAATGTTTGGTTATCAACATTACATTACACATCACTTTCTTATCTCTCTTTCCTATGCAGTGTTCTTATTTTCCTTCGGACATCTATTTATTTTTAAACTTTTTGTAGGACGAATCTTCTTCTTCTTCTCATTGGCGTTTTGGACAACGGAGATTCGTGGCGGAGTAGCGAAGGAGTAGCGGAGGAGAGGGCAACCTATGAAGAAGTAGATTCGCGGCGGAGTAGCGGAGGAGAGGGCTACTGTGAGAGAGATGAAGATTTGAATTAGAATATTTAAATTTGAATTATTATTTTGAATTTGAATTTATTTTTGTTGTTAGATCCCAGATATTTGAATTTGAATTTGAATTATTAATTATGACAGTTATTTCACTTTGATTTTAGGTTTTCTTATTAATGTGAATTGTATTATTTTTATAATTATTTTGTAGATTTACTAATAGTGTAATTAGTTTCTAATTATTGTATATTAGTGTTAAGGACATTTTAATTTTCGCCAAATTTTGGTAACAACATTTAGTTTTTATCTGGCCCAATTAATTGGGCTCAGGTAGTCCCTGACCCAATTCATCAAGCTAGTCAAAAGTCATAAAGGACACCTGACATTATTATTTATTAAATTATTATTTATTCCCAATTCGCTGTTGTGTGAATATTTAAGATTATTATTAAGGTAAAATGTAAGTTTTGTATTAGTTGCAAAGCATAAACTTGTAATAATTAATGTTGGTGGCCGACGCTTGTGTAAATTATATGAGGTAAAATAAATTTTTTATAAAATTTAAAAGATTAAATTAAAAGATATAAAAAAATTTAAAAATAATAAATATTAATATATCTAAAATTGTTAGAATTAAAAAAAATGGTCGAGCATGAAAAAAGATATGTGGGTGCTTGATTTCAAAGAGATGTATATTAGGTGACCTATCTAGGGGTGTTCGCTGGTAAATACCTAACCGAATCGAATACCGAAAGTATTCAAAATAGGGTACCAATACCGATATCAGTTGAACTAGTATACTAGACCGATTAACCGGTTCGATATTGAATCGGTATCGATTTTTAGCTGGCTAAAAGTATGGCAGCCCAAGACTTGTACCAGCCTTAAAATTCGGAACCTTCTACAAGCAAAAAGTCATTTTATAAAAAAAATCTTAAATTTTTGGAAAATTTTCTTATTTTTATAAATTAACCGATGTAAAACTTGTTTATTAAGATTTCACTTAATAGTTTTTTATAAAAATATTTTTTAAAATTTTTATAAATTAATCAATGTGGGACTTTGGAGACCACCAAATATTATATGCTTCTATAGTGGTAAGCATGTGTTCACTATCCCGGTTGGAAATCTTGGGGGTGCTTTTAAATCCAAATCTACTTTTCTTTAGACACTTGTTATGCATAAATGGCCCCCCTTTCCTTCATCTCCATGCTTAAAATATATAATATTCCACCCATCTCTTCCAACTGTATCATCTCATCTGTCCAATATTCTTTAAATTATAAACTCTCTATCTGGTCGTGGTTTTTATATTCTCACAGTTCACAAGTTCATTTCAACCATACATAATTTAAAGTTTGAAGAGTAGTATAATAGTATATATTACGCTTAACATTTTTGAATTTCCCAAGCTTTAACTGTGAATTTCCTGTCTTTTTTGTACCGAACCGATCGATTCGGACATGTGAATACCCCTAGACCTATCAATGTCATTAATTTTAATTTTCTTTTCCTCCCAATTATACAATTTGGACTAGACTAATTAAGATGGGGACGTTTGATATTTAAATCTGAATTTAGATTATTATTTTTATGAGTTTTTTTTTGAATTATTATTTTATACGAGTTTACTTGTTCTTTTATGTGATTTCCCCCTTTTTTATGTGATACTTAATTGGTATTTTAATTGTGTTAGTTTATTGGGTGATAATCATTTCGTTCCAAAATTAGAGATATATTTTGATTTTTTAATATCAATTTGTGAAATTCTAAAACTCAAAATTGATACGAGGTTATTTAATTTTAATGCAAATAAATATAATAAATATAAAGTACTACTCATCTGTTCTAAAAATAAAGATACATTTTTCTTTTTAATCTGTTCCAAAATTAGAGACACGTTTCTATTTTAAAAATATAAAGTGGCGCGATATTCTTAATTTCTCTTTACTTTTTTACTATCATTTTTAGCATTATACCATTATAATTGAATTTCTAACTAATATTAAGACTACGTTTGAGAATAAAAAATTATCCTTAAAAGTTGTCGTTTTACAAATCTCAAATTTTGGAACGGAGGAGGGAGTATTAGTTATCATATTTGTTTTATTGTTTTTTAAAATTTAAATAAAATTATATCAATTTTGAGTTTTAGAATTTTGTAAATTGACTCCAAAAAATTAATATATATATATATATGAAATGGATCAGGTCCGGACCTCCCGGACGAGAGAAAATTCGGACCCAATTTTTTTTTTTGTAGAACAACTAAAAAAAAAAAAAATAAATTTATGGAACTGAAATTTTTCAATAATACAGTGTTTTGGGTGTGTTTTTAATACCTACACCAACCAATGTATGTACAGTCTGCCCAGACTGTACAGACATATTTTGTTATAGGCATCCAAATCACGCCCAAAACACTGTATAATGTAAAAATTCCAATTCCATAATTTTTATTTTTATTTAGTTGTTTCAAAAAAAAAGCAAAAAAAAAAAGGTCCAGATTTTAAACCTGTTCGGACTCCCGGACAGGATCCGGACTATATATATATATATATATATAATTTTGGAACGAGAGTAATAAGAATTTATTGTACTCTCCGTTTGGAGCTTGCAAGGAAGGAAAAAGAAGCATATGTCTAGCGATTTTATGTAAAAATAATAATTTATGAGTTACATGGATAACAATAGTTAATAATATTTTAACGATGTATTTGATAAAGTGGGTCAATTTTATAATTATATACTTCCTCCGTATCAGGATAAAAGTCTTTATTACTCTCTCCGTCTCATGATAAAAGTCCGTATTACTATATTGGGTAGTCCCATGTTAAATTTCTTTTTTTCTTTAATAACCAAACTTTTACACATATTTTTCTATTATACCCATAGTATTAAATATCGCATACTTTTCTTATTTTAATTCTCTCGCCATATTTAATGACATTATTATAGGTAATTTTGTCATTTTATTCATCTTCTTAATATGCGTGAAAAGTCCACCAAGAATTTTATCCTGGGACGGCGGGAGTACTATTTTGGGTAGTATCATGTTAAATGTTCACTTTCTTTTAATAACCAAACTTTTACATAATTTTTCCTAGACTAAAAGAAAAAAATGCATCCCAAACTTTACATCTTATTTACCTGTGCACCCCAAACTTAAAAAGATGTCTAAGTACACCTCATACTTAATTATGCGTGACAAAAAACACACTTTTACCAATTAGCCGGTCAAAAGTGACCGGTTGTGACCCACATGTGGATATGAAAGGGTATGTAAGTCTTTTCCATATCTTCTTCTACTACCAGCAGATAGATTCACAAGTCAGTCATTCAATTGCCCCATTCGTGCAAGCTCGATTTGGGAAGTAAATCCAAGAAACTCGAGCAAGAAAATCAAGGGAAATTGGGGTTCATGGATCGTAATTGTTGGTGCATGAAGAAATCAGTGATGAAGACGACTTGGAGAAGCTTAAACAATGCCGCTAGAAGATTCCTTGGTTGTCCAGATTGGGGTTTAGCTGGGCATGGTGGTTATAATTTCTTCTTCTGGGTTGATCCTCCAATGTGTGAGCGTTCTAGGGAAGTAATACCTGGATTAATTAGAAGATTAGAGAATTTGGATGCTCAAATCAAAGCTGTGGAAGATGAACTAAAGCAGTGCAGAATTAGGGCAAGGTTTGCAAAGGTTCTTTTGCTTGCAACTTGGGCTGTGATTTTCTATTTCATGTTCAACTCAACAAAGACTGAAATTCCCCACAAGTAATTTTCTAGGCAATGTATTGGTAGTACTCTGGGATTGTAATTTCTATATCATGCTCTAGGTAGTAATGCTGAAATCATGTATGTATTGGTTGTAGAGAGGGAAGTTTTTGGTTGTAATTCATGGGTAATTTAGATGAATGAAGATGGTGTAAGATTTAAATTATGTGTTTGTGCATGTGTGAATGAAGATGCTGTGATACAGTGGTGTGCTAGTTGACAGCAAAATCCATGGTTGATGTGCAAAATGGCTTTTAAATTGGTATGGTGTGAAAATTAAGATATCTGTTGCAAATTACTTGCACACCAACCATGTAAGCTTTAACTCATTTATGTTTGAATGAAGATGGTGTGCTAGTTGGTTGACAGTAAAATGATGTTGCACTTATGATATCTGCTGCAACAAGTATGCACAAACCAAAACCATAGAACCTTTATGTCATTCAGTGAACAAAAAAATAGAGGCAAAATGCATTAACCACACAAGCATATGAACAAAAAACAGAGGCCATTCAATTATGTAACCAAAAAATAGAGGCCATTCATTTAAGTACTTTATTGTCAGTACATTTCCCAAAGAGCTGCAATTCAAAACATAAGTTGCAAACTATGTAACCAATTCTATGTCCAAGCATCATATACATCAAAAGCAGTAGGCCCAAAAAAGCATCATATACATCAAAAAGCAACAAAAAGATGCCAAAAACTCCCATCCCAACACTATGAATCTGCAGCAGGCCCTCCACTGTCATGTTTCCCAAACTGAATCTTCTTTCTTTTGGATCTTGTTGCAGCTTCCAGGTCTCTTAATGTGGTAACATGTTTCCCCTTCCATGTGTAGTCTTTGGGCAGCAGACCCTCACATGACACCTTACTTTGACATACTATAGAATGTATTCCCCCTTGCCACTGTTTAGAACCTCCTCCACCTTGCTCTTGTGTAGAATCTTGTGTTGGAGCTTCATATGTAGACTCTTGTGTTGGAGCCTCTGGTGTTGGAGCCTTCCCGCTCCTCTTAGCTCCTGGATCCTTGTTGAGTTTCTGAAAATAGACAAACAGAATTGTATGAAACTCAACATACTATAGAATGCAACTGAAAATAGAAATAAAAATCTGGACTTACTTTAGGATAGCTTCTTGAATTGTGACCCCATTCCTTACACAAACCACATCTCAATGATGTTCCTTTCCTCTTCAAACTTGTACTTGTTGGACTTGATTATGGAATGTCATTACCTTTTCTCCTAACAACTTTAGGCCTGCCTACAGGAGTATGTTTAACTGGTGGCAAAGGTGGCTCAACACCAGTTGGATCCCACTCAGATCTGTGCCTTACAGGCTCAATGTTGTGACTGTAAACTTTTAGATACATCTCCTTGGTTAAACAGTCATGTACATATGCATATGGATCTTGGCCTATTTTGTTAATGCATGACATAGCATGAGCACAAGGTATTCCACACAAGTCCCACCTCCTACAAGAACATGTTCTATTCCCCAAATCCACCACAAATGAATAACCCCCAGCAGTCATAGTCACTGTAAACCTACCACCACCACTTGACCACAATGGCAGTCCACCCCCTGACTGAACTTTCCATTTTTCAAATTTTTTAGCTATTCTAGGGCACACAACACCATTATGTTTCACCATCATTTCCCTCCTTTTAACAATCCTATTCATGTAATATAGTCTAAGTCCTTCTAGACACCCTATTATTAGTTTGGCTCTAGGCTTAAGAATTTTGCTATTAAATACCTCACAATGGTTATTGACATACATGCCACTTTTGCATATGGTCTGAAAATGAGACCTACTCCACTGAGTAGGTGACTTAGGAGCTAGCCATTCATATGCACTTTTATCTTGTCTTTTTAGCACTTCCATTGCCCTTCGAAATACATAAGGATTTGTGGCTTTAGCAGCATTCCACAACAACTTTCTTAATCCAGAACCTTTGTGTTTTTGCCAAAAGTTCATGTACAAATGCATTACACAATGTCTGTGTTTAGCAGCAGGGACCATATCTTCTAAAGCATTAATCAAACCCTAGAGACAAATGAAGGTAAGTAATCAGAAAGATACTATTGGGTGTAATAATTGAATGAAACACCAAAAGCTATTTGTACCTTTTGCTTATCTGAAATGAATGTCCAGCCTTCATCATTTGCAACACCAATATCTTCCACCAGCAAGTTCATAAACCACACCCAAGACTGAGTGTTCTCAGATTCAACAATGGCCCATGCAACTGGCCACATCCCATTGTTAGGGTCAACACCAACTGCAGTCAATAACTGACCCCCATACGGTCCTTTGAGAAAGCATCCATCAAGCCCTACCAGTGGTCTACACCCCAATTTGAATCCTTCTTTTAGTGGTAGGAGACAAACATAAAACCTCAAAAATCTGCCCAAGTCTTGTCCCTGCTCTGGTTCTGCTCTCTTCAAAATACAAGTACTACCAGACATGGCTCTTCTAAGCTCTACAACACAGTCCAAGACCATTCCATACTCCTCCTCAGCACTCCCTTCAATGATTTTCATTGCTCTCTTCTTAGCTCTGTATGTTAGGCTCCTTGATACCCCAATATCCAAATCTGCAACCACTTTATTATGAAACTGATCTAATCCCCATGTAGGATTCATTCGAAGATCATCTTCATATTTTTTGGCAATGTATTCTGCATTTATACAATAATTATCCTATTCTCTGCAACAAGTATGCACTTTCTGTAATCTAGTTATTTTAAATGTATGCTCTCTTTGCACCTTTGCAGCATAAAAGTACCATGTACATGGCTCCACGCACCTTACTTGGATCTTATTTGACAGGTTTTTCTTGAAATAAATCTTCCTTCCTTGTTTGATGCCATGACTTCTGATTACTGCCCTCACTTCAGTAACATTGTTAAATGTCATTCCCAACTCAAACTCAGGATCCCCTGTGACACATTCCCTAAATTCTGTTTGCAGCTCTTCTTGTAAGTCATGTATTTCAGGATCAAATTCATCTCTTCTAGGCATCATTTCTACATCAGATTCATCATAGTTAGAGGATGAAAATCCTGGTTCATGTGGTTCTTCTTGTGTACTCTGGGTTTCTGAAGTTTGTTTTCTTTTGCCTTTCTGTCTTGCACCCTTCCCTTCCCTTTGTTTTCCCTTCCCTTTATCCCTTGCCCCACCCTCAGTTGCCCCAGCATCAGATTCACCACCAGCCTGATCACCCTCTGCCCTATCATTATCATCCTCATCTAAGTCATAATCCTCTTCATCCTTAGTTGACTCTTCCCCAGAACTATCCACATAATCTTCATCAGTTGACTCTCTTTCATAATCCAAGTCAATTGATGCTCCAATAGGTCTAATCACCTCCAAATATATTTCAATTAGCCTACTATCAGGGATAAGCATACACATTGTCATAACATCATCATCATTTTCTAACTCCCATAATCCTTTATCCATACTAGTTTCAGGTGTCTTGTACTGGAACTTCAAGTGTCCAGCTTTATATCCCAACTGCTTGCCCATTTCGGCTATATCAAGTAAAGAGATGTAATCAGGATGACAGAAATCAAAATAGTTGAATGTACCTCCCATCCACTGCTTATGTGGGCTATCTTCAAAGTGTCCACCATGAAAAATTTTGATTGAAAAAAATTCCTTATTGCCTACACAACCACAAACACAAAGGGACCACTACCAGTTAAATGTGTGGACCACTACCCACTATTGGGACCACTACCCATAATCGGGAGAACAAAGCATAAAAAGGACCACTACAAAACAAATACTACAAAAAGCAACAATCCTATTCAAACTACTACAGAACACAATAAACAAAGAAAAGGGAGTCACTAAACTACAAAAAGTACACACTAAAAAATAACAGACCGAATCGACCGAATCGAGAATCACTTATTGTATTCTGGGACTCCCTTCTCTCCATAAACGTCATTGTCGACCGAATCCCTCAAGAATTAAGAATCCCCCATCTTTTCCTTCATGAATCGCGAACCCTAAGCAAATCTATTTGGGGATTTTGGTCTGATAACCAACATAAGTACATAACCGGTGTTAAAATACCTTCTTAAGTCTTAATTATGCATATTACCAATATTACCCCCTCTGTAATAAACAGACAAGCCTTAGCCGGTCACAACCGGTCACTTTTGACCGGCTAATTGGTAAAAGTGTGCTTTTTGTCACGCATAATTAAGTATGGGGTGTACTTAGACACCTTTTTTAATTTGGAGTGCACAGGTAAATAAGATGTAAAGTTTTTTGTCTTTTAGTCTTTTTCCTATTATACCCTAAGTATTAAATATCTCATATTTTTCTTATTCTAATTCTCTCTCTATATTCAATAAATATAATTAGTTATGTATTGAAAATATTTGAATTGAAAAACTAAAAAGTCACTCTCTCATCTACATTGAAAATAATTAATGACATATTATTATGAGTAGTTTTGTCATTTCATTCATCTTCTTAATATGCGTGAAAAATTTATAAGAATTTTTATTCTAAGATGGAGGGAATATAATTTTATATATTGATGTATGTCGTAATTGTAGTTCGACAAAAACTTTTATGCAACATATAACTATTACTTTGGTATCAACTAGGGCCTTTTTATAGACCATATTAACCGATTTCAACTTGTTTAAAAGACTAATAGAATAATATAATGTACTTAAGCTCCATTTTCATGGGAGGTTAGTAACGGTCTTGATTACTCCTTGTACCTTTCATCAAGATTAAACAAACTCCCCCTCCCCCTCCCCCTCCCCCTCCCCCTCCTGATTTATTGAATTGGTTAATTAGTTTTTATGTTATGGATTGATTTGATTTTGGACCAATATTATTATTACAAATATGGGTTGGATATAATTTAATTAATTTTGACTCATATTAGTCTATAATAGTTTTTTGCACTTTGTATAGCTAATACATTAACATGAATACATTATTACACTACATTCTTATATAACTATGTATTCATCCCGTCCCCACCCCCCACCACGCACCACCCACCACCACGCACCACCCACCCACACACCCACGACCCATCAAAAAAATAATATTTATTAATTATGTATTCCATAACTGTTGGTTGCGACGATATCACCAAGAATCGGACCCTCAACTGTCTTTGGGGCGGGGTGTCTCTATGTTATACTAATTGTAACAATAATAATAATGGCCTTAAACCAAATAAAATGTAGATTCTGCAAACCTACACAAGAATGAATGTTTTAATTGCATCACTACCGCAGGCTAAGATAATACTCCTTCCGTTTTTTTAATATTAGTCGTTTTAGAATTGTGTACAAGTATTAAAAAAATAATTGTATAGTATTAATTATAATATCAATTGTCTATATTGCCTTTGTATTGGAATAAGAGATTGTTATTTATTGGACACAAAATAGTGAGAGAACCAAAGTTACATTTAATACTTGGGGTAATATTGAAAACTAAACAATTAATGCTTACTTAAAATTCTCAAAGGACTTATATTAAAGAACAAAAATATTTCTTTAAAAAGACTTACATTAAGAAACGGAGTGAGTAAAAGATGAACATGAGAAAATGTATATATATAAAAATAAAAATAAAAATGATTACCCAGCCTAGCGCTGACCATGCCATTTATTAAAGAGTGATGCTAGGCGGACCGGTTAATTGGACAGGAAATTTGGACAGGTTCAGTTTTTTTTTTTTTTTGTAACTTCCAAAAAATGTAAAGCATTTATTCCAACAAGAATTTTTATAAAATATAATGTTTTAGGTGTAATTTGGATACATATACAAATACAGGATTGTACAGACTGTACAATCCTATATTTGTATATGTATCCAAATTACACCTAAAACATTATATTTTATAAAAATTTTTGTTGGAATAAATGCTACACATTTTTTGGGAGTTACAAAAAAAAAAAAAAAACTGGAACCTGTCCAAATTTCCTGTCCAATTAACCGGTCCGCCTAGCATTTTCCTTTATTAAATCATAGCAGAGAATGGGTGAGTGCTAAATTATTACTCCTTTCCTGTCAGAATAAAAGTGTTGGTTGACTTTTTACACATATTAAAAAAAAGATAAAATAACAAAATTATTCATATTTAAATTCTCATTTAATTACATAGTTTTTGCACATTACTAACGATGTTCCGTAAATATGCATAGAGAATAGAAATATAACAATTAATAATAAGGGTATTATAGATAAATTATTATAAAAATAGATCATTTTATTTAGAACTACCAAAAATAGTAATAATATGACTACAACATGACATTAATTACACCCCTCTCTCTCTCTCTAATTAGGATAGGAGGTTAATTAACTCATCTGCAAATAGTCAACTAATAAAGTCAAAACATACAAACACGTCTTGTTAATGTATATTTTTAAGAGACACAAAGAGAGGTTACAATCATAGAAAAAAACCAAAAAAGAAACCATTAAGACACAAAGTTTATGCAAAGACAGAGATGCCATTTAATTAGCAAAAAATAAATTAAAATACAGATGCCGTTTGATTCCTTTTGGCATTCCTTGTCATTGTGCGCAGGCAGGCAGAAAAAAAACATACATCCATCCTTAATTCTCTATATAAACAAACTTGTACAACGTCTAGCTCCCATTGACTCTCAAGAACACACTACTACTTTTTCCTTGAAAGCTCTTAGACATGTCGAAAATGGTAACCCTCTTACTTACTTAAGAGATCGATCTTATAAGCTCATCAATTAATGCCACATTATTATATGCATGGCATGCATAAGATTCTGCATGTGTTCTCTAGTATTTCTAGCTCTAAAATTTAACTGTACATTATTATTATATATGCAGGGTATCTTAGGAGTAGAAGTCAAAATCAAACAGGAACAACCAACTAAACTCGGAGGAAGAAGAGCATCTCTCTTTGTATATGGTACTTACTTTTTATGGCATGCAGTTGTAACAACAAGAGTTTAGTTTCCAAATTAATGTGACCGACTTACTTGTGTTTTGATCGATACTTGCAGCGACAACAGGGCTTGAGAACATGGCATTTATAGCCAATGCTGTGAGCCTAATAACTTACTTTTATGGGTACATGAACTTCAGCTTGACAAAATCGGCCAACATGCTTACAAATTTCATGGGGGCTTCCTATTTGCTATCATTATTTGGAGGATTTATTTGCGATACGTACTTGTCCAGATTCAAGACTTGTATTCTGTTTGGATCCGTAGAAGTCTTGGTATGTTCCCGCAAATCAATAGGAATCTTTTACATCAGTTTTAATTTACACATGCAAACTCAATATCACGATGAAAATTTCAGCTTGTTTTCAAAAGAGACTATAACCATATTAAAGATTTACCAAGAATTTAATACTACTCCATTATTTTGTCAAGTTTAAACGCAATTAATTATTAGTCTTTTATCATTACATATGTTTTTGAGATATTTATGGTTACTGTAATCGTAAGAAAAAACATTAGTTGACTTGGGAAGATTAAAAAAAAACAATAATACCCATTGTATTATTAATCAATGGTTTATTATTTAGTCACTGCTTCATCATGAACTAAGAATTAATAATGATACGAAGAACCAATGATGTATAAATACACCTACCACGCATGTATCTTTTTTACCAACCAGATCATTATATATGTTCTTACATAAATATTAAGTTTCCACAAATTAATACATTTAATTAATAACCAAATAAAATAAAATTAAGTAGTCTTGGATAATTAAGTTGAAAAAAAGATAAGAAAGAAGAGATGATTAGAGCCAAATGCCATCAACATATGGTCGGTCTCTATGTAAAAATTTATAAAGAAATATGAGCTATAAATTAATGAATCCAAAGTAAGATATTCTTTATAAAAACAAAATAATAATTCATCATTTATGTAATTGCAGGGCTATGCACTCCTAGCAGTACAGGCATACTTCCAACAGCTAAGACCCTCTCCTTGCAAGGATGTTGCACCAAGCCTAATGAATCATTGTGAGGCTGCAGACAGTGGCCAAGTTGCAATCCTATACACAGGTCTCTACTTAGTTGCATTTGGGACAGGTGGGGTTAAAGCCGCTCTCCCCTCACTGGGAGCTGATCAATTTGATGAGGGAGACCCTAAGGAGGCGGCTTTGCTGTCTAGCTATTTCAACTGGTTGCTTTTTTTCGTTGTTACTGGAGCTATCTTTGGTGTGACTTTCCTGGTCTGGATTAGTGACAGTCAAGGTTGGGACTGGGCTTTTGGGGTGTCTACTTTAGCGGTACTAATGGCAATTTTTTTCCTATGCATGGGAAAATCAATCTATAGGAATAATGTCCCAAAAGGAAGCCCACTCAGTCGGATACTACAGGTATATTCATGTAAACTAGCTAGCTAGTTTATATTTACCGATGAGAATATATAGATATTTTAGATGTAGTATACTAATTAATTAAGTAGTTTATGCTGATACATGTACAGGTTTTCGTGGCTGCAATTAGAAACCGAAATCTTTCACTGCCAGAAACTGCAGGAGAGTTCCATGAGATTCACGACAAAGAAGCTGGAATGGGAAATGAGATTCTCCAGAAAACTGATCAATTCAAGTACTGTTTCATCCAACATTTTGAATTGTTAATCATAGCTAACTAGTGGCCATTTTTATTATTTAGCCAACATTATTAATCCAATCAAACGTTGCAGGTTCTTGGATCGCGCAGCAATTATTAGGAGCACAGATTCATCCACACTCAACAATCCCAGACCCTGGAGCATGTGTACAGTGACACAAGTTGAAGAAACGAAAATTGTATTGCGAATGCTCCCAATTATAGTAAGCACCATCTTCATGAACACATGTTTGGCTCAACTCCAAACTTTCAGCATCCAACAAAGCAATACTATGGACAGAAATCTCCTTGGTTTTCAAGTCCCTGGCTCCTCAATTCCCGTCATTCCCCTCGTCTTTATGTTCATTCTAATCCCGATATATGATCGCCTTTGTGTTCCAATTCTCCGAAAGTTCACAGGGATTCCCACTGGAATCCGACACCTACAACGCATTGCAGTTGGACTAGTCCTCTCAGCTATTTCAATGGCCATAGCCGGAATCATAGAAACACACCGAAAGTCTGTTGCTGTCGAGCATAATATGGTCGACTCCACTGACCCTTTGCCAATAAGCGTGTTCTGGTTAGGTTTCCAATATGCTATATTGGAATGGCCGACATGTTTACACTGGTGGGACTGCTAGAGTTTTTCTATGCAGAGAGTTCATCAGGAATGAAGTCACTGGGCACAGGCATTTCATGGTGTTCATTGGCATTTGGATACTTCTTAAGCTCAGTGACTGTGGACGTGGTGAATAAGGTGAGTGGTGGATGGTTTAGAAGTAATAATTTGAACAGGGATAATTTGAACTATTTCTATTGGTTATTAGCAGGGTTGAGTGTATTGAATCTTGGGGCTTATATGGTATGTGCATCTTGGTATAGATATAAAAAAGTTGAAATGAAGCAATTAGACGGCGAGAGCAAAGTTGAACTGAATTAGGGAAAATCAGTATAAGCTGGTTATGGCAGATTAGGCCACATGATTCTTCTAAAGCTTATTGTACTTGAGCATGAATATGATGTAATAACCTTAATTGCTGCCACATTTTATATGACAAAGAACTCCTGTTTTTGGCACCAATGAGTGAAGGAGGAAGATTGAGTAATGAATTAATGGGTAAATAAAAAATCTCCAAGTATTTTCTAGAATCTGAAATGGAATCCTGGCTTTAGATGATCAAAACTCTCTTGTATAGAGGGAAATTTAGTAGAGTATTAATAGATTAATTAAGCTAAGTAACACTTGAAGTCTATCACGCAAGCAAAGCACAAGATGTAATTTTAACAGTTATACTTAATAATTCATATCAGAACACAAAAACTAAAAGAGGAAATTAAAAAAAGAAGGAAATTTACATGCTCCAGATATCCCTTTCTAGTTCTAGTTCTAGTTCCAACTGAAAGGGAAACAGAGTTGATGCTCAAAGTTTTGCTTTAAAGTAGAATCCCAAAACTCAATTCAGTCAGATCTTGTCACCTAATAAACGTAACTCCTCAAAGAAGAATCAATAGGACATACCCGCTTTCTGTAACACTTTTCTGGCAGCAACTCAAATGCCTCTCCCGAGAGGAAAACAGATTTTTAATGTAGGGGATAAATAAATACACAAGCGCCAACTCTGTTATCTTCCTATCACTTTGAAGCTATGTGAGCCCAGCACACGCCATTCCACAACTATGGGAAATTATAAACAAAAATTAAAAACAACCATGGCTAGAGACAAATCCTTACAAATTAAATAACTCATTTCATTTCCATATTCACACTTAATTTTCAGAAAGTCATTACAGAAACCAGCCACAGAAGGGCTTATCAATAAGAACACAAAATGACATGGTAATAATCTACCAAAACAACTGATCATGCAGTTGTATTACAGCAATAGGATCACAATTTGCTCAGCAAGGAGCCAAAAAGAAGTGGGAGATGTTTGGTAATACAATTTTTTGAATGAAACAAATTATCTAAACCATCCCGCTTGCTAGCAAGGGACTAAAATGGTCAAGAAACAACAAATGCTTTTTTTATTGGACGTGGTTCATATATAGTGTCTGTTATTTTGGAGGGTGGCCAATATCGAAGAACAGATCTTCCGACTATGTTTTGGATAGGAAGCGGACCCCTGAAAAACATAAGAAAAAGAAAAGGATGTCAGAATGTATAATACCCAAATTCATATATGATACCAACATCCCCTTACTACCCAAAGCCTCTTTTTTTCTTAATAATAAAAATAAAAATACATGAAAAAGGCTTCTTCCGATTTCATAATGATTTTCCATGTCAAATACTTATCAGTTAATAATATTACGGAAACTCCTACTTACCAGTTATGGGAGTCGTAACTATTGTTTCGATTGTCCCCCATCACAAAAACATTACCTTCAGGCACAAGCTGTAATATGACAAGAACAATCAGCCAAGACTTCTCAAGAAATGTCCATGTTTTAATCTTTAAGGTAAAATAGATGCAATTAAGCAACAATAAAACATCATATAAGCAGGAAGAACAAAAGGTTGGAGAAAATACCAGACACTTCATGTCATAAGCAAGCGGCTCCAAAACGAAATCCTCGTCTTGAATAATACCATTCACAATCAATTTACCGTCCCGAACCTATCACAGAATATTCAGATGCACAAGTGGTCAGAACCAGCGGAATAGGACTTATCCTTCAAAGAGGAGGAGATCTTACCAAAGAGTACGAGATCTTACCTCAACATAGTCCCCAGCCTTCGCCACAACTCTCTTTATGAAGATGTAATCAGAACTATAACCAATTTTCTACACAGACAAAGGTAATACAAACATAAAAACAACATTTTTATCCCCCATAAATGCCACAACCAGATTAATAAAACTGTTCTATAATGTTGGAGTCTTTAATATTAGATTGAACCTGAAGAATTGGAGGTGCCTTGAATATCACAATGTCTGAGACTTCTGGCTTTCTGAAAACATATGAAACCTAAAACACCAAATGAAAGATCAAACAAAATCAGGAAAATATTTTTAACCCCCCTCCCCCCAAAAAAAAAAATTCACATCTTTAAACCAGTAACCATCACACTTATTTAATTGTAATACATTGGACCACAGTAAAACAAATATCTTCTTCAATCAATGAGCAATTCCAGGGACAATTTACTCAATGAACAGAAACACATGTAGCATTCTCCATACTAGATTAAACATTAATAGAAAGAAAAGAATACATTAGCATACAAAATTCAGAGACAGGACATCATATTGTGTAAATGCCATTGGCAAGGCAACTTGCGTACAATAATTAAAATGGAAATAACCATTTCAACACTTCTTTACATAAAATAAGTAGATCAGTCAGCAGAAGTAAAGATCAGAAGCCTAATTTATGCTTTAATTTGGCATATTGATGACTTATCAGAGATAGCCTATCTTCCCCTAAATATCCAAAAGCATGACAAAACATAGTTCATAGTCTATTAAGAAAATGAATTATATCATTTTCATTCATTCAAGTAATGAAGCACGTGAACACATCTTGAAAAACATGATTTTAAGATCTATTTGCTAAGATTAGAGAGTTCTTTTCAGTAGACAAAATCATGTTATGAAGGGTATGTTCAATTTACACAAAACCATACAATCAAATGATAAATTAAGTCATAAAAAGGGTAAATTTGAAAGTAAAATAGTAATCGAACTGTATGTTGATTATACCTTCTCTGCTAAGATGCGGTCACCCACATCCAGAGTTGGAGCCATAGAAGCCGAAGGTATCAAACTAGTCTCAGCCAGTGATGATTTGAAAAGTAAACTAACACTCACAGCCGTGAAAGCGGCCTTTGCATCCTCCGAACAGCATCTCAATAGTTTTGACAGCCAATTATTCCTCTCAAACTCCATTCCATTAGACCCTTTGAAGAAATCCTCACAACAATCACTACTAGTCTTCCGATCATCGATTTTAGTTCCACCTTTATCCACCTCAGCCCTCAAGCTCATCTCATTACACGGTAGCCACTTAGATCCTTGCAAAAACGGAACAACAGAAGAGGCATTCAATGGAGCAACCCCAAAAGCCCCCATGGCAGAAACCCCCGAACCACAGTTCGTTGATTTCATCAGCGAAGCCAATCCGACAGCATTCGGAGACTTCGCACTCTCGAAGAGGATTTCCCCGGCGAGAGAAGCGTACCCGGAACAGTTCTTTCTCGGCCTCCGGAATTCTAAATCCGGTGCCGGATTCGGATTCCCGAAGAGGGTCCGAGATTGGGTAGCACAGCCGTGAAATAAACGCCACCCGCCGGCCTTAGTGGCCGCGGATGACGCTAGGTTTTGGGCAACATAGCCGGAGTAGGTGACGGTGAATCGGATAGCCATAACTGCAAGTTTGTAAAAGCAAATAAAGTAATGTAACAGTGTGGTTTTTGTGATAATCGAGGAGATTAAGAAAAACCCTACAATCAAAGATAATACATTGTAATTGAATGAATCAGTGAATTGGTTATGGAAGTGATGAATTGAAGTGTTAAAACTACGGCTGGGTGAGAGAATTGGGGATTACTGTGAGAACAAATCGGAAATCTTTTGAGGGAGATGATGAGATCGGAAAACCTAGAGGTTTCCCTGAGCAAGCTCAGGGAGAAAGAACGTCAATAGAGAGAGAAAATGGGTTTAGAGCAATGATGAATCCAAAAAGAATGAAAGGGAGTCGGAGAATATGATGGTTTAATAGTCGGCACTTGGCGGCTTTACCCTAGTCGCTAGCTGACTATACAAGTGTGTCCTCGATTCTTGTGACAAATTACATAAAGACCTTTGACAGTTTTAGCTTTGACTATTCTCACATTTGATTTTTTAAGTTTTTCTTATTTTCTTTGGAATTTTAATAAATTCAATGCTCTTCTCATACGCTAAAATTTCATCAATAAAAAAAAGTGTATATATATATAGCATCAGACTCCCGGACTTTGTAAAAATTTGGATTTTTTTTGCTTATTTTTTAAAAATAATTAAAAAAAATTTAATATTTTTTGGAACTGAATTTTTTTCATAATACAGTGTTTTAGATGTGATTTGAATATATATAACAAAACAGACTGTACAGTATTAAACAATGTACAATACAAAAATTCTAAATAATGCCCAAAACGCTGTATATAAAAACACCCAAAAAACACAAAAAAAAAATACTAACCCAAAACACCCAAAACATTGTATCAAAATAACGCTTAAAACACTGTATTATGAAAAAATTATAGTTCCATAAAATATTAAAATTTTAAAAAAAAAAGGTTCGGGAGTCCGGAATGGAACTTATATATATATATATATATATATATATATATATATATATATATATATATATAGTTATATGCAATCTATCATGTTAAAAATAGGAGTGGTTATCATAAAATTATTACAGTGTCAACGTACAAATCGAGAAGTGGTCTCTTTCTGCGTGTCAACACCGATTAATTTATTATAAAAATAATTTCATGATAATCTAATCCGTTAAAAATTATTGCTAAAAAGAGGTAAAAAATGAATGCCTATTATTCAAGCACGTGATACCTTTATTAGGGAAGCGGTTAGTATGAAATTTATTTTGGGGGTAAGTTAGTCAATTGACCAATAAAATATTGACACGCAGACGAGATTGTATATGTGTCAAAATTCTATTAACCAATTAACTAACTTATCAAAAAAATAACTCCATACTAACCGGATCCCTTTATTAGTACTACTTCCCACACCACACAATGTCAAAAGACTTTTTGGGATGTTTATAGTAGTTCCAAATATTAATTTAAAAAGATAGGTAAAAGAGGATGAAATTGTAATTTAATACAAGATTTGAGGGCATCTGGCCCTCACTCAAAACCAACTATATATGCATCTATGACCAGGTACTTTCATGTCACATTGGTCTCTTACACCCAATCATTTGACTGAGGATATGAAAACCAAAAGTTTCGGAATATGCCTATGGAAGAGAATATATGATATTTCCACTCCTATAGCGACGATATTTATATCTACAACGATATTTTGCGTTTGAAAATATCAAAAATTATTATGAAAATATCATTTTCCAATATAAATCAAGATTTTTTTAATTTTTTTGTTGATCGAGTAAATAACGTTAAAATTAATTAATTAATATAAATTTTTAATTAAATATTAAAATTAAGAAAGATTCTATTTTACCCTATTTCGTTACGATTTGGTTTCAGACTGAATGAAGAAGTTTTTAAATTTTTATTTATCAATATTTTATTTACTATTTTACTTTTTGCCCTTCTATCTAAATATTTTAAATAGATTTTGTCATGTCATATTGTACATATAATTATTTCTTGCTAAAAAAGTAATTTTAAAACTCATGTAGGATAAAATAGACTATCAGACTTGTACATATAATTATTTTAAACTTCGTTCTTTAAAATAGAAAATAAGTGTAAGTTGGATAGTTTTTATCATCAATTCACTTTGGTGATTCAATCAGTCCCGTATTGCCTTATTGGTTTATTTTATTTATTCACTTTTACATTATTCAATATAAATTTATAAAGACAAAACTAAGGATTTAACCACTGTAGTTGACAAGTTTCACTGATTGCATCATCGAACTTTTAATTTTTCAAATTATTCCATTAAACTAATTATTATTTTAAAATTGAGTCATTCTGTAAGACCCCAACTTTTATGAATAAAGATTAATTTTTCTCGAAATATATTTTTAAATATTATGGTGTGGATTTGATATTATGTTATAGTTGTGGGTATTATTTACAAATTTTGCAAAGTAAGTAAGTGATTATATAATATTCGATTGGTCGGGAAATATTCGTTTTAACAGGGAATATTCGTATGACGGCACAATTATTGGTGGATCCTACAACGGAAGTATTGTCGTAGTTAGAAAACGACAGAATTATCTTTTTATAAAAATAACGACGAAAGTTTTATCGTTAAACTGTTGAACTACCCGGTTGTAAAAGTACAATAATACACGTGGTTGCATAGTAGCACACAGTATTGATTATTGATGCTTACGTGAGAAGTCACTCAGTTATACTCAATTATTGCAACAGTAATTGATGCATCATATCTCTCATATTATTGATTCAATTATTGTCACAGTATCATCTGCATAATATTTATTATTATTAAATCAATAATTGAGACGATAAATTTATTCATATTATTATTTGCAATATTGACAATGTCTAGAAGTTCTGTCAAAGAGAGGTTTGGTCACCTAATTGTGCGCCAATAAGGAGAAATTCTTATCAGAAAGCCCCCTCTTTCTTGGGAACGACCTGATTGTTAAATATTGTGAGTTATAATATTAAAGATGAATAAATTCGTGTTGATTAAAGATGAAATTGATATTTCTATTGTGTTGGGATTATTAGTGTTAGTGGAAATCGACATTTATTTCGATAATAATTGATGTCTAGAGGTTATATTGACCAATCGGGTAATTAATCGGATAAATGAGTAATTAATTACTATTATTTCACATACTTATAACTATTTGTTCACATGTGTATACTATTGATTCACATTCATGTACTATTAGGGGAGGTGGTGCAAGATTGATAATACTTGCATGACTAAATTAAAAATGGAGGTATAGATGAAGGTACTATACTGTAATTAGTTTGTTCACATGATTATACTATTAAGTCACATGAATGAACTATTAATTCACATTATTTACTATTAGGGGAGGTGGTGCAAGTTTGATAATATTTACAGAACTAAATTAAAAATGAAGAAAAAGAGGAAGGTATTATACTGT